>JADBJO010000347.1:452500-460000 GCA_016801955.1 Conus betulinus | reverse complement strand
GAGGACAAAAACAAAAAAAAAAACAAAACAAACAACAACAAAAAACCCACGGAGAGAAATCGTGCTTGAAAACTCGAGTGTCGAAAGTAAGTGGTCCTCAGACTCTTTGTGAGAGTTCCCACGATCAGGCGTATGAGAAAGAGCCGTGCTCCATTGCTGCATTCCTGCTGATGTGAGGGATGAACCGAGACTTCCCGACAAAACAAAGCAAAAACTGCTTGTGTCTCCCCGCAAAAATGATGCAACAGTCTACAACTCCTTTCCAGTTGTCTCCCACCCCCACCCCCTCCCTCCCGTTCCAAACTCAATCTCCGGCCCCTCCTCAATGAGACAGCTAATTATCGGGCCTCACACACACACACAAACGCACACACACACACACACACACACTAAAACGCGCGCGCGCATGCATGCACGCACGCACGCACGCACGCACGCACGCACACACACACACACACACACACACCACACACACACACACGTTACAGACGTTATGAAATAAATGAAACTATTTTGGCCTCCCCAGCCTCTTCCCCATCCCTTCTCCTCCTGACCACTCCCAAACGTCCAACGCCCCACCGACCAGACACACAAACGCCACTTTCTCTACCTACAGCCACCCCCGTCCGCCATCCTCCTCAAACATACCCATTCACACACTGAGAGAGAGAGAGAGAGAGAGAGAGAGAGAGAGAGAGAGAGAGAGAGAGAGAGAGAGAGAGACAGACAGACAGACAGACAGACAGACAGACAGAGGGAGATTTCAGGAAAACAGCTTTCCGTTAAATCATGCCGAAGAGATGGTGACAGTAAACAAACAGAAGGAAAAAAAAAAAAAAAGAAAAAAAATGGAGTTTAAAAAAATGTACATCATTCCGTAGAATAAGAATGATTTTAAAACTCACCTTTCAGCAGCAGAAGTATCAGCAGCAAATTCCGAATCACCATCATGGTTGAACGGCCCGATTCAAACATTCCGCATTGGCCTGTCATGCAGCTGACTACAGAGGAAAATCAACCCGCAATTGTCTTCTTTTTAAACAACTTCACTCAACACAAAGGAAACCAACGAATCCAAACGAGCGGAAGTTCCTCTCCAAGCAAATGAACACGTGCAAAGTGTCGTCTGCCCCAAAGTTGAAGCGATTGACTCCTCAGTACAGTACGAAGCAAAAAGGACTGTTTCCCACACTAACTTCTTCCTTCCTGCACTGTCTCTGACAAATACATAACAGATGGGGAAGCCTTTAACTTAACGAGGTCTCACTGTACTGAAAAGACCAACGCCAAGGAATC
Source organism: Conus betulinus (assembly GCA_016801955.1). Classification (NCBI taxonomy): domain Eukaryota; kingdom Metazoa; phylum Mollusca; class Gastropoda; order Neogastropoda; family Conidae; genus Conus; species Conus betulinus. The sequence goes on along the minus strand of JADBJO010000347.1, from coordinate 458,704 downwards.
ACGAGTAGCTCTGAGCCTTGCAAATAAACCGCCGCTCCTCTTTCTCCCCGCCTCGTCCCGGTCGCTTGGCACTGAATGAGGAGATTGAGTGAGTGGCCTGCTCCTCCTCGCGTGCACATCGCAGCGATCTGCACGCGCGATGTGTCACGTGTTTTAATTGGTTGCTTGCTTCTTTTCCACCCTGCAGGCAAAACTGGCAAGAGCTCATTTAAGCCCCCCCCCCCCCCCCCCCCCCCGAACATAATGTTATACATCGCTCAATCATTCTTAATGTCTGTTTTTCCCCACTCAGCTCTCAACTGCGTGTATATAAGCTATTGAAGCAGTACAAGTGGTACTTGTAGCAGAAGTAGAAGAAGTAGTAGAGGTAGTAGCAGTAGTACTGGTCGTTTTAAGTTTGATCATTATAGCTCAGCCGACAAACAGTTTTGCTTTTTTTTTTAGAGCTGTTTAAACAAAACGCACTGACTGACTGAAACCAATTTATTGTCAGATTAACTCAAGGTTGTACTGACCAACACACACACACACACACACACACACACACACACACACACACACACACACACACAAGGGCGTCATTTCACCAGCAAAACAAAAAGACCATAAAAACACACACACAAACGCGCGCGCGCGCGCGCCGCACACACATATGCATATGCAAAAATACATGCAGAGAGGCTACATGCACAGAGGCTACATTTCACCAGCAAAGCAAAACACACACACACACACACACACACACACACACACACACCTGGAAAAGGCACCAACAAAGAGGAAAAGCTGCGCGGTCATAATAATTATGGTAATGTGAAACTATTGACATTTACGGCATATACCATTAGGCTGTGCTAAAAGCGCCAGGCTTTTTGCAGTCATTTATCGCTCCCTATGTTCAAGAAAAAAAAGAAGAAAAAAAGAAAGAAAAAAGAAAGAAAGAAAGAAAGAAAGAAAGAAAGAAAAAGAAAAGAAAAAAGTACACATTGCAGAATGGACAGCTACTCCAGTGGTGGACTTTGTGCGCCAGATGAAAAAAAAAGTGGCATGTCACGAATTGGTATCAGATGAAAAACAAATCATCAGAATTTCCAGAACACAGGTAGAAAAATGGCCCATAAAGGCAGACAAAAAGTGGAGGAGAGTGAAGCGTCCAAGAAATAATAATAAAGACCAAAAAAAAAACCCCAAAAAAGGTAGATTCAAAAAAGGAATAGAAAAGAGCAATTCTTTGCACAGAACTTCCAGAAGGCGGGAGAATCTTTTGGTACTGAAAGAGCTCGCTGCTTCCCGAATGGAATGAATGCAGCGATCCAAACAGTAGTTGTCGGTGGTGCCGGAACCGGAATGGGGCTGGGAAGGAGGGATGTGGCTGCAGGGATGTGGCCTGCATTAACCCTTGCTTAGAAGTCTACTTTACAGACTGCGCAAGATTGCTTTGAGCGGCCCATAGCAGACAAAAAGAGGAGGAGAGTGAAGCGTCCAACATAATAATTAAAGGACAAACAAACAAAAAGCAAAAAAGGGTAGATTCAAAAAGGGATAGAAAAGATTGCAATTCTTTGCACAGAGGGGAAGGCTGGGGGGGGGGGGGGGGGGGGGGGGGGGGGGGGGGGGGCTATTCTCTTCATTTTCCCTTCTTGACATAGTCCCATTAAGGCCACTACCACCTGGCGCAAAGATTGGGTCACGGGTGAGTGCAAAGACCTGAAATGTGACGTCAGCTAAGGGAAAGATCATGTATTTGAAGATTGTTTGTGATGATATCAGTGAAAATCCCCCCAAACAAAGGAAATAATCGGTAGGGAGAGGTGTTCTTTTGGTCAGTATCAGTTTAACATTAAATGCTGGCTCAAATTTGTGGGTAGGGGGCCTAAAAAAAAAATACGCTTACATGAATTATACAGTGATTTAGTGCAAAATCCTAACTGTGGCGTGTGGCCAGTTCGCCACCCTTACACTTGCAGGAGGAGGAGAGCGGAGTATATTTACCCCCACCCCATCCCCCAAGCCCCTCCCCCCCCCCTCCCCCCCCCTCCCCCAACGCTTCTTCCATGAAATCCTCGTTTCTCTCTGAAAAGAGAAGAGCCAAACACTTTCTTTTCTCGCCCCCCCCCCCCCCCCCCCCCCCCCCCCCCCCCCCCTTCTCTTTCCTCTTCCTCCATCCCCCACCCTTCTCCCCATCGACTTTCAAACGTGTACGTCTGTACTCTTCCTCCCTTGTCTTTGCCCCCAACCACCTACTCTCTCTCTCCTCCCTGTCCTCCAAGAGCAGCTGGTAGACTCATCAACTAGCCGGATTACTTGGGCATTTTCCGTGTGTGACGTCACGCCCCGACCTTTTAGATCAAGTTCACTTCTGGCAGATACGTCGAAACTCACTATGTGTGGGAGTATGCCATTCGTTTCCAGTTGATAGAACTTGATAGGTTGGTGTGTGTGTGTGTGTGTGTGTGTGTGTGTGTGTGTGTGTGTGTGTGTGTGTGTGTGTGTGTGAGCGCGCGCGCGCGCGCATGTATGTATGTATATAGATGTATATGGATGTGCACACTTGCATCCTGTTTAGACATCATCCCTGAAGACACACTGTGTCCGCTTTAATTGAATTACCGGATTAAATACGACCCCACATGCGGTATTTCACCACCTCTGGCAGAAGCTTGAAGAAGATGCGCACATGTTACCATACGGACTACAGAGTATTATCGGCAACAAAAGCTGCTCCGATTTAACAACTCCACCCTTTCCTTCCGCATATCACGGTCAGCTCTCTCTCTCTCTCTCTCTCTCTCTCTCTCTCTCTCTCTCTCTCTCTCTCAGACTCTCCAGCTAGTTGGTCTGTCCATGTGCGTATCGCTTTGTCTGTGTTTTCCAGCTCCTCTCTCTCTCTCTCTCTCTCTCTCTCTCTCTAATCGCATTCCCCTTCCCCTCACCCTCTCTCTTTCTCTCTCAATAAGAATCAGAAGCACTTCCAACTGTGCTATAAGTCGGCAATGTCGGCAAACAAAGCAGGACATCCCCTCTTCCTTTCAGCCTCTTACCACCGACTGTGACCTAGAGGAGCTGGATGTTTGGTTTCGGTTCCAAAGAGCATTTCAGCCGCTCATAGTGAAGCATTCACTTCCGCACGTCCCACTAATTCATCATCCTTCTGTCTGCGCACGTGCGCAACACTAAACAAAGGCTGAGGCACTGGCACAATGAGAGGTCATTGCCCTCGCCATCAACCCAGCTGTGACTCCGTGCAGCGGGACGTGTGTCACGTGCAGGCTGGTCATGTGATGAGCCCCCCGCTCTGTCTGGCGGTGTGAGGAACGAACGTTCGACCCAGCTCGACCAATCAGGAAATGGATTAGTCCTGTTCGCGAATATTATTCATGAATATTGTCATGCTCACGCAGTGTGGCATTCATCGACGGATTTTTTTTTCACTCGGCGACTATGACATTCGATTTTTTAAACCGTGTGTTATATGCAAGAAACACTACCGCTCATTCACTCTCCTTCGAACACGATTTCTGTCCACTGCTTTAGTCTCTTCAAGAATTTGGAGTGAATTTAAATCCGAAAAAACACGCTAATTCCTATATAAATGTCAAATGCATGTGAATACAAGCTGGCGCATTTACTGTTTACAGGAATCCGTAAGACAAAAAAGCCAACTTTCAAAGGGAAGTCAGCTTGTGAGGGTTTGAATAGTATTGAGGCTTTCTGCTGAAGACTATATTAGATTACTTCCCTTGACAACAGTCACGTTTGTAGCATGTTACCCCAGTTTGAAAGATGGAAGTTAGCTCATGACTACGCAGACTTTGGCCTGCTAACAAATTGTCTTCAAGATCTTGAGACCACTGAGAAATGAAAAATTGAGGTCAGAACGCTTACTAGTCATGGTCCTTATTGTACCCACTGGTCGAACGATTAGCACAGGCCATGAGAGTGATTTACATCACGGCACCAAAGGGAACACTGTTAAGGCCTTCGCTTCTCGTCGCCTTTTTCTCGTTTATGACTGTCGAATCGTGATGACAATGACAAATGTTATGATTTAAGATGCAATAGATGTATAAAAATTCTTCTGACCTCAAGCTGTGCATTTCTCTTGCTTGTACTGACTGGGATCTACTGGATTTTGCACTGGAAGAAGCCGAATCAATGATCAGGCTGAGTAGACTTTTATCTTTCCATCTCTGTCTTTCACACACACACACACACACTCTCTCTCTCTCTCTCTCTCTCTCTCTCTCGTCTCTCTCTCTCTCTCTCTCTCTCTCTCTCTCTCTCACACACACACACACACACACACACACACACACACACACACACACACACACACACACACACAATGTGAAGTATAGGATTCATCAGATGAGGATGACTTTCCAGTATTCACTGAAGATATTGTAGCTTCAGTGAAACTGCTAGAATATGGGAAGGCTGCAAGCACCGACAACACCCCTGCAGAACGCTTAGAACATGACGAGATGTGCAATAATTGATATCATAACTGTCACAAGCAACCATTTTTTTCATGCATTTTATCCAGCTAGTATGACAACTTACATGTGCGCAGAAAGGAGACGGTGCGCGGATATTTTCACACATATCTTATAGGTATATCCATGCATGACATACATCGATTAATCATGCATAAATATTCTAAACTACTGTGGAAAGTAGAGCAAAAAAAAAAAACTGTAAAAGTTATCATGCACTCAAACAGATCAATCAACAGAGCATAAACCATTATTATAGCTTTTTCCTCTGTGTGTGTGCGAGTGCGCGCGGGCGCGCGCGCGCGTGTATGTGTGTGTGTGTGTGTGTGTGCGTGTGCGCATGTGTGTGCGCGCGTGTGTCTGCGTGTGTGCGCGCGCGAAGGGCTATATATGCATATGTGTGCCTGTGCGTGCATGTGTGTGCGCATGTGTGTGCATCTTGCAACAAAATCTGGCACACTGGTGTGTGTGGCCCATGCCATAGGCTCAGTCGCTTATCGTCACCATTCCCTGAAAGGGAAATCTCCGGCACTGTCAGAACCGGAGCACTACCAATCTGAACAGCCCACGCTGGCAAAGTAATGCTCAAAATCATTCTGAATAGATTACAGCCGCATGCGGATATTCTCATCACTGGAGAACGGGCTGGGTTCTGAAAAAGCAGGAACACCATCGAACAAAACCATTAACCTGCGTAGCCATTACGGAAAGCATCAGAAACACCAGAGGGAGTTTTACCACGCATGTCTTCATAGACTTCAAGAAGGCGTTTGACTGAGCAGAAGGCGTTGTAGGCCAATATGAGAAAAAAAAAAAAACATATCATTAAAAAATCTTATCAACAGCATCTAACAATAATTATCGTAACTCGAAAGCGAGCGGTTCAGTTCTCGCACGGGTGCTATTGTTGAATAGTTCCAGACATAAGTTGGAGCTTGTCGAGGATGCCTTTAAAGGCCCACACAATTCATCATATTCTTGGAATGCATCATGAAGGACGGACATGAAGATCATGTCAACACAGTCAGCACCGGAGGAAGAAATATTAATGTTGCGAGAATATTGATGGCCCAGCAGCCAGTGAACAAGCGCGACAGGTTTGTTCAAAAACCAGGTGAATCATCAAGATGGCTTGGAGATTAGCGTCGTCAAGAAGACCAAGCGGTGGCCAGCCCCAATACCACCGCCAGTACTGATATAGTTGGCCATGGGTAGCACCAAAAATGTTCAACAGTTCACCTTATATTAGTAATGAGGGATCCAACCCTGAAATTCTCTCAAGGGCAGAAAAGAGAACATCAGCACTGCCTATATACTAAAAACCTGAATGGCAGGACAAGCGCATTGCCCTGAAACACAAGACCAGGCTCCTATGTGCACTGGCATATTTTATCTTGGTTTGGATAAATCTGTTTCCAGTTTCTATTTGCATACAAAATTTGAACGGAAACAAACATGTACTTATATATAGCGTGTTTAAATGTTTTCTAGTTACATATGTGGCAAAGGCAATGGCAGGAGCCTATTAAAGTTGCAGTTCTAAATAGAATGGGCACACACACACACACACACACACACACACACACACACACACACACGTATAGCAGTCATCACAATCTCAATTCACATACTGACTGCACGTAGATCTCTCTTCAGTATCCTGACGCCACCATTTCGGGCAGATAAACTAATACCTTAAAAGCGGTGC
>JADBJO010000347.1:445000-447500 GCA_016801955.1 Conus betulinus | reverse complement strand
TAGTTGAAATGGCTTCGTTAGCTATCAATCCGACAGAGATGGTTAGAAGATCTCTCTTCTTAAATCAGATAGCCAGAAGAGGAAGTCGGAAGGTCTTTCTCAATCACAAGTCCAGGTGGAGCAGTTTAAAAGTTTTCTTCAGCAGCCAAAAATCCAGAAGAATTAGTTTAAAACGTCTCTTTCGTTAGAAAGCTAGAAGCAGCAGTTTAAAGTTCTCCCATCATCAGAAAGCCAAAAATCCAGAAGGAGCAGTTAAAAGGTCTCTCTTTATCTGAAACCCAGAAGGAGCAGTTTGAAGGTCTGTCTTAACCAGAATCCAAAAGAAGCAGTTTAAAAGGTCTCTCTTCAACAGAAACCCAAAAGAAGCAGTTTAAAGGTCTCTCTTCAACAGACATCCAGAAAGAGCAGTTTAAAGGTCTTTCTTCATCGGAAATTCAGGAGCAGGAAAGGTCTCTCTTCATCAGAATTACAGAAGGAGCAATTGGAAGTTCTCTCTTCATCATAATTACAGAAGGAACACTTTAAAGGTCTCTCTTCATCAGAATTACAGAAGGAGCACTTTAAAGGTCTCTCTTCATCAGAATTACAGAAGGAGCACTTTAAAGGTCTTTCTTAACCAGAAATCCAGGAGCAGCTTAAGGGACGCCCCTGATTCAGGCTTCCGGACACTGAACTTCGGACAACAGCCGGTGCGTCGACTGGCACTGGCCGAGGTCGGAGGTGAAGTTGGCGCAGGCCTGCGTGCTCCTGGAAGCAGAAGAAGCTGAGGCAGTTGGTGAAGGTCAGCATGAGGTTGATCTTCTTCTTCTGAAGACACCTGCCACAGTCCAGAGCAACAGCACGCACTCAGCTTCTTCGACCCCCCTTTGTATGGAAAATACACAGTCTTCGCCATATTTCGGCCATTTCCAGATAACTCTAATCACTGTCCTCTAAACTCACATTCTACACAGATAGGAATACGTGTGTAAGCATGTTATCCTCACGCGTTATACATGTGTTTGCGCGTGCGCTTATAAGAGAGAAAACGTGCACTTGCGCGCAAATGCAGATGCCTTCACAAGCACACGCAACGGGCGTAGATCACATTTTTAGGGGGTAGAGGGTGGGGGGTGGGGGTGGGTGGGGGTGGGTTCCAAGAAAGTTTTAAGGAACTGACTGAAAGTTTGACAGTACATAATTTTATTAAAACGGGGAAAAACGGAAACTGGGGGGGGTGGGGGGGGGGGGGGGGGGGGGGGGGGGAGAGAGAGAAGGAAGTAAAGGTCTCACGTCTCATTTTCCTTTTCTTTTTGTTGTAAAAGCGAGTGTGTGTGTGTGTGTGTGTGTGTGTGTGTGTGTGTGTGTGTGTGTGTGTGCTGCCTGAAGAAGGCCCATACACTGTGGCTCGTTACCTTAATGTTTGTTGCGTTTATTTGGTGGTCAGTACTGAACAACTACTTTCATGTTTTGGTTTCCCACCTATGCTCCTCATGCTTTGAAACTTACGTTCATTCAAACAGACAGTTATCTTTTTCTCTTTCCGCTTGTATCCAAGTAACTTTCCTTTCATCGCTTTTGGATCTTCAAGCACAGGCTTAAATGAGTTCCTTTTACTTTCATTATTTATGACCTACTGTTGGTAACTGATTTTACTTTTCTTCGTTTTTTTTTTTTCATTTCCATTTTCTATTCCTTACTGGGAGTGCGTTGGACTGTGATGTTTTCCCTCATAGTGCTGGAAACTCCATAAAGTTTTAGGTGGCATTCTGTGTCCGACACTTGGGGCGGACTGTCACACACTGCGAAAACGTCGAGACAGCTGAGGAGTCCTCAACCAGCCAACGAAAGTCGACTCTGGGCAAGCGGGGGCCGGAATAGCTCAGTTGGTAGAGCGCCGTGCTCGTGATCCTGGGGTTGCGGTTTCGAATTTCGGTAAAAGGGGGGGGGGGGGGGGGGGGGTGTTCCCTCGGAGTTAACATTGGTTCTGACTCCATTCCCCGTACAGTCCTTCGAATGAGACTATAAACCGAGGTTCCGTGTGTGAACGCACGCGCAACATCTTGCACACACGTAAAATCCCATCACCAACTTTCCGGAAGAGAAGACCAGTTTGGCTGTTGGTATGGATGACACGTTACATATAGCATGCACATTCCCCGAAGATGGAGTATGGCTGCCATAATGGCGGGATAAAAAAAACGGTCATACACACAAAACTCCACTACCTGTCTATGCAGGCAGTGTATCTTATGCCATACCTGCATCAAATATTGACAGCCATTTACATTCATTTTGTCCTAGTTTGTGTACGGCTGTGGAACTCGCTGCCGGGTGCCATCAAGATTGCCACAAAATGCAGTCTCATTCAAGAATCAAATTGATACGACAGTCTTGAGATCTGCATATTGACTGATTTTTCTATTTTAACTTCCCCAGATATTTTATGGTTACCTGGGCCTGAATCTGGCCCATTGCTTTTAACTTTTTTGATATCGTGTGCGACCCCTTGTTGCCAAAT
>JADBJO010000347.1:420000-440000 GCA_016801955.1 Conus betulinus | reverse complement strand
TCACGGGTCAGACCATGAATGCTGCCTCCGCTACCCCCACCATCCTACTCAAGTCACTCCTTCAACAATGCCAGAATTCGATGGCCTGTACGGGTCGTCCCCTGAATACCCCTCTCCACCACTCCACTGCCTTCCCTCAAACGTCTTGACAACGATCACAGGGGCGTCATACCTGGCATACCCCATGCACCACCCTTTCCAAATCACCCGTATAACAATGCCAGACTTAATGGCCTAAAGGTCCCTTGACTACGACCTCCACCACCACATCATTCCCGATTACCTGCACAACAATGCCAGGATAAAACTTGCGTAGGGTCTTTTTTGGAATACCCCCTCCACTACCACTTCATCGCCCCCCTCCCCACCGTATAACAACGCCAGACTCAAAGCGCTGCACATGGGGTTGTTCTTGGAATAACCCTTATATCGCCACCACCACCTCCTTCCCATTTACCCGTATAAACAATGCCAGACTTGAAGGCCTGCACACGGGGGTGATTCCCGGAACACCCCCCTCTATCACCACCACCACCACATCACCCTTTCCCAATCACCCGTGTAACGATGCCAGACTCGAAGACCTGCACATAGGGAGTGATTCCGAACATCCACCACCACCCACCACCACCTCATCACCCCTCTCTCCCAGTCACCCGTATGACGATGCCGGGTTTGAAGGCCTGCACGGGTTTGTCCTTGGAGTAGTTGAAGGGCGGAAACTGCACGGCGACATGGCACTCCGGCACCCACACCACGGCGAAGTTGTCGGTGGGTAGTCGAAGTAGCACTCCACGCTCACCCAGTTCCAGTTTTTGGGACGTGCACGGTAAGGTAAGGTAAGGTAAGGTAAGGTAAGGTAAGGTAAGCGCCGCCAGCCCGACCGCAAAGGACCGTATCTGGGCTGGGCGTTGAAATCAGTGGCTGTGAAATCTTTTCCGAGCTGACCAGGTACTGACCAGGACAACATCGGTCACATACGGGACGTTTGGGACGGGGAATGGATGGGAAGCAGGCAGTAAGGCAACGAAGTAAGGTAAGGTAGGTAAGGGTAAGGTAAGGTAAACGCAACCCTTTAAAATTCACTTTCTACAAATACATCGGAAATTTCGTTTCGAAGAATTTTTCTTCCATAAAATCTTAGATCAGATGAAAAAAGTTGATCTGTTTCAGAAATTCAACGATCACGATCAAACGGGGGACATCTCTGAACAAGGTTTCATGGAGTCTGCTGTCAAGTGTCCATGTCTCACATCATGTGTGTCCCAACTCTAAAAAAAAAAAAAAAAAAAAAAAAAAAGTTTCACTGTGAGTGGTACATGATATGGAATGCACCACGGAGCTTCTTCACCTTTTAAAAGATAAGAATGGGTGTAAAAGGAGTGGCCTGTGTGCAAACGGCGCAAGACCGTTTCTTCTTTTACGGCCGGCCGCCGGCCCTGGAACATGGTAAAAGCTCTTTCAGGTTCGGAGGGACTTGGTACAGTTTGTTCACCCGTCTGCTACTTCCCTTCTTTCTTGCCTGTGGTCTCTGACGTGAACGTTGGCTTGGGGTTTCAGATCAGTGTGGGGACAAACAATCTGCTTGTCACGGATGAGTTTGCGTCATTTTATGCAGCTGATAGTTGATAGGTCATAGCAATTTTAACAATAACTGTTTCCGGGTGAAGGTCGGTTCAGCCGTTATTTCTCCAAGAGACGTTGCCACTGCGCAATCCAGTTTGTAAATCAAGTTTACAAGAAGATCGATGGAGCGAGGAAGGTTTGGGGCAATGCAAAGGGACTGATGAGGTATGCAGGTATTATTCAAAATGCACCCAAATAAATAAAATAACTTTTATTTTGTAAAAGTCGGAGGTTGCCGACTGGGGTGCAATGATGTCGTTAAGGTTCACATAGACTAAACTATATTTCATTTTTAATAATGTAATATGCTGGTCACGTGATGAGAGACATGTCACACATGTGGCGCTGGATCAAAGTGTTGAGGACTGGAACTTTGTTCATAGCCGCCTGGTGGATGGCAGTGATATACGCCAGTCGTGGACGGGGGAGGGGAGGCTGGCTGGCTTTCATGATCAACTTTCAACTATTCAAGTTCCTGTTTATTTTGTTTTCATGGGAAACAGCGTCAAGGAAGTGTTCGTGTGTGTGCATATCTGTCTTTAACAAGTATCCACAGACTGAAAACGAACTTTACGAAGACTGAAGTATGATAATGTATGAATGTAGATTTGTTTCCTTCTTTAGTTACTAGAATCATACACACACACACACACACACACACACACACACACACACACACACACACACACACACATATATATATATATATATATATATATATATATATATATTGTTTGTTGTTGTTTGTTTGTTTCGGGTTTTTTTTTTTGTTTGTTTTTTTTTTTTGCTGTTGTAGATATGGATGGAAAAAAAAATCTGATATATATGACATGTTAGAAAGGGGTACGACTGAGTAAAGAAATAGTTCATTGGAATCTTCTGTGTCTTGTGGTTTTGTGCTAAAGTGGTTAATTACATTAGTGCAGAACACACATATCTTACACTGCTCAACGCTGGCTTTGACAAACGGGAGAGAAATGGGGAATAAACGGAAGAAAGAAGGAAGGTTATTGTTCATACAGCCAAGGAAGCACCTCGCCTTCTTGTTTGTTAAGTTTGTAGTGGTACTTCACGTAACTGCAGTGTTTCAGTACTTCATGTAACTGCAGTGTTTCAGTACTTCATGTAACTGCAGTGTTTCAGTACTTCACGTAACTGCAATGTTTCAACACTTCATGTATCAGCAGTGTTTCAATAATTCAGGTAACTGCAGTGTTGCAATACTTTACGTAACTGCAGTGTTTAAGTACTTCACGTAACTGCGATGTGTCAGTAATTCACGTTACTGCAATGTTTTAGTACTTCATGCAACTGCGATGTTTCAGTACTTCACGTTAAATGCGACGTTTCAATGCACTTCACGTGTTTGCGATGTTTCTTCACGTAATTGCAGTGTTTCAGTACTTCACGTAACTGCATGGTTTTCAGTACTTCAGCGTAACTGCAAGGTTTCAGTACTTCACGTAACTGCAATGTTTCAGTACTTCACGTAACTGCAAAGTTTTTCAGTAGCAATTCACGTAATTGTTTGCAAGTAACGAAGTTGCACTTACTCTAACTGTCTTCAAGTAGCAACTCACGTAACTGTTTGCAAGTTACGAAGTAACACTTAATGTAACTGTCTTCAAGGTTCGGAGTATCGCTTTGCGTCCTTCTCTGCCAGGTTCAAAAGTATTTTACCCCACCCTACCCCGCCCCACTCCACACCACTCTTCGTCCTCTCTTCACTTTCAACCCCGACCCCAACCTATAAATGAGAATTCAAAACGTACTGAAAAAGATGTAGCTGGGGAGAGGGGGGGGGGGTGGGGGGGTGGGAAGGGGCGGGGTGGGAGGGGGTATAAAGTAGTTCATGATCATTGGTATTGCGCAGAGTTCTGCTCTTCTGTCTTTCTCTCATTTTTTTTTCTTCTTCATGTGTGTGTGTGTGTGTGTGTGTGTGTGTGTGTGTGTGTGTGTGTGTGTGTGTGTGTGAGTGTATGTGTGTGCGCGTGTGTGAGTGTGTGTGTATGTGTGTATGCGCGTGTGCGTGTCAGCGTGCATGTGCAAGTGTGTGCGTAGGATGGGGTGGGGGTGTGTGTGTGTGTGTGTGTGTGTGTGTGTGTGTGTGTGTGTGTGTGTGTGTGTGTGTGTGTGTGTGTGTGTGTGTGTGTGTGTGTGTGCATGTGCGTGTGTGTGTGTGCGCGTGTGTGTGAGCGCGTGTGTGCGTGCATGTGCACACGTGCGTGTAATCCTTAATACAAAATCATTTGCACTTGACTGGACTTGACGAGCGGTCATCACGAATGGAACATCTCAGCACTGGAGGGGGGTAAGAGCGGAAAACAAAGGGGAAGAAAGGTGGTAGGAAAGCGTGAGGGGGGAAGGGAACGGAGTGGAGGGAAGTAAACAGACCAAAGCTGAACAAAAGTGAGGATTGTCGTCGGTGTGCATCAGGTACTCGGCAACCGTGGAATGAATGCAGAAGGAAAGAGGGAAGGAATGAAGGAAAGGATGAAGAAAGAAAAAAGAAAGAAAGAAAAGAAGAAAAAAAATGACAGAAAGAGGGATAAATGTAAGACAGAAATCGTCCTCCCGATCAACGTAGAATGTACTTTATAATGATACCCATGTTAAAGTCCTTACAGTATATACATGCAGTTTACAACAAACAAAAAAAAGCGAGTTTAAGTAACTCCTCCCGCTAACATGGACAAACAAATTACAAGAGAAAATACGGCGCGTTTCGACCTCTTAGGTCTTCTTCAGGCAAGATAAACAAAGAACGAGCAATCACTTATCTTCTCGAATTCGGCGCAGGATGGGCGTTGATTCAATGAAGAAGATAAGTGATTGCTTGTTCTTCGTCTTCATTGTCCTGAATGTTGTTTATCTCTTGCCTGAAGAAGATTTAAGAGTCGAAACGCGTTGCGTTTTGTCTTGTGATTTGTCCATGTTAACCGGCGAAGTTAACCCAGCCTATGCCTGGTATGCATAGCATGCCCACTATGGCCGGTGGCAAGCCCGGATAAATGGGGAGCCAGGGCAAGCGTGAGGTTAGCTTCCTCACCTTGTCCTTAAATCTATGTAGCTACAGAAGCGTCAACAACAACAACCCAGCAAACTCTTCTTGGAGCGAGGGAGCCTTCTTCGGGAGGACCTACGAGGGACTGCAGTGAAAGCCACCGGAAGCTGCAGTGCTGACAGCTCTCTTGACGACCAAGAACACAACGTCCATAGGCGCTTGGAACATCCGGGCACTTTATGAGACAGGAAAGACGAGGCAGGTGGCAGGGGAGATGAGGGGGTATGGGCTTGACATCCTCGGGCTCAGCGAGACCAGGTGGCTGCAGGAGGGACAGCTCAGGCTGAGCTCGGGCGAGCTGCTTCTCTACTCCGGACACGAGGATGACACGGCCATGCACCTGGAAGGCGTGGCACTGATGCTGTCCAGAAAAGCTCAGGGAGTGCTGGTAAGATGGCAGCCACATGGGTCAAGAATCATCACAGCGACTTTCAGGATCAACAAGAGGATCGAGTGCTGCATAGCACAGTGCTACGCCCCGACCAACAACGCTCACGATGACGAAAAGAACGACTTCTACGACAGACTGCAGGGAATAATCAGTAAGTGGAGCGATAACAACATTAACATCCTGATGGGCGATTTCAACGCCAAGGTCGGACAGGACAAAGCCGGATATGAGGAGGTGATGGGAAAACAAGGACTGGGAGAGATGAACGAGAACGGGGAGAGAATTGCTGACCTCTGTGCCAACAACAATCTAGTCATTGGAGGCAGTATCTTCCAACACAAGAGGATCCATGAAGCCACATAGGTGTCTCTTAATCATACAACTGAAAACCAGATAGATCACTTTTGCATTTCCGAGAAGTTCAGGAGGACTCTAGAGGACGTTCGTGTGAAACAAGGGGCTGACGCTGCAACAGACCACCACCTGCTGGTTGCCCGCGCCAAGCTGAAGCTGAAAAGACACAGGAACGCTGCAGCCTCAGAACGAAAAAAGTTCAACGCCAGCCTTCTGCGGAACGCGGACACACACAGCAGTATAATCTCGCGCTGACAAACAGGTTCCAAGTACTAGCGGAACTCTGGGATGAGGACACCGACCTGCACACACAGCGCCAGCAGGTCAAAGAAGCACTGACAACAACGTGCGAGGAAGTTGTGGGTCGTCAGAAACACCAGCACAAAGAATGGATATCTGCCGACACACAACAGAAGATAGAAGATGGGAGAGAGAGGAAGGAAGCAGTCAACAGGAACAGGACAAGAGCAGGGAAAGCAAGGGCACGGGAATGATACACGAGGGCAAACAAAGAGGTGAAGAGGAGTGCAAAACAAGACAAAAAGGACTACATCGAAAGTTTGGCAGAAGAAGAGGCAGCAGGAAGCGGAAACATGAGGCTGCTATACAATACAACAAGAGATTATCAGGAAAACCCAGACGATCAGAATGCCCAGTGAAGGATAAGAACGGGGAGCCAATAATGGACAGGGAGGGACAGCGCAACAGATAGATAGAGCACTTTGAAGACCTCCTCAACAGAGCTGCCCCTGAAAATCCACCAGAGATATCAGCTGCCAGGGAAGACCTTCCAATCAACTGCAACCCACCAACGCGAGAAGAAATCGGCGCGCCATCCAGATGCAGAAGAATGGAAAGGCAGCCGGCCCAGATGAAGTCTGCCCAGAAGCCCTGAAGACAGACATAGATACAACAGAGATGCTCTACCCTCTCTTTCACAAGGATTTGGGAGGATGAGGATGTTCCACTGGACTGGAAGGAGGGACACCTGGTGAAACTGCCCAAGAAAGAAAATCTTGGCAAGTACGAGAACTACAGAGGGATTATGCTCCTTTCGGTCCCGGGAAAGATCTTCAATCGAATCTTGCTTGAGAGGATGAAGAGACAGTTGACACATTCCTTCGCGAACAACAAGCAGGTTTTCAACCAAAGCGATCGTGCGCCGACCAGACTGCAATTCTCAGGATCATTCTCGAACAATGCCAGGAATGGAACTCACCTCTGTACTGCACCTTCATAGACTATAAGAAGGTTTTTGACAGTGTTCACATGGACACCCTATGGCAACTCATGAGACACCATAGAATACCAACAAAGTTTGTCAACATCATCAAGAACTCTACGAAGGAATGAGCTGCAAGGTCATACACGAAGGACAACTAACAGGGAGCTTCCTCGTCAAAACTGGAGTGAGGCAAGGATATCTGCTTTCACCTTTCTTGTTTCTGCTCGTGATAGATTGGATCATGAGAACGACTGCCAGGAAGAGGAATGGTATCCAGTGGACCATGACTGGGCAGCTAGACGACCTGGACTTTGCCGACGATCGGGTGCTCCCGTCCCACACCCGTCAGCAAATGCAAGAGAAGACATCAGACTTGGCACAAGTTTCAGCACAGGTCGGGCTGACGGTGAACAGAGGGAAAACAAAAGTACAGCGAGCCAACACAAAAAAGCAAGATCCCATCAGAGAGGTAGAAAAGTTCACCTACCTGGGGAGCACAGTTGACAGGCAAGATGGAACAGAAGCAGACGTCAAAGCAAGAATTGGCAAGGCCAGGATAGCTTTTTGTCAATTAAAGAACACCTGGACCTCCAGGAATGTCGGCAGACGAACCAAGATACGACTTTTCAACTCTAATGTCAAGTCAGTACTCATGTATGGCGCGGAGACGTGAAGAACAACAAAGACCTTCTCCAAGAAAATACAGACATTCATTAACGGCTGCCTCCGACAGATACTTCAGATCCACTGGCTAGACACCATCAGGATTGTGGAACTGAGGGAGCGGACACATCAACTCCCTGCAGAGAAAGAGGTGAAAAAGAGAGAAAATGGCGTTGGACAGGCCACACACTGAGGAAGCCCATCGACGACATGACACGACATGCTCTGTGCTGGAACCCACAGGGACAGAGGAGAAGGGGAAGACCTAGGAATTCATGGAGGAGAGACTTGGATGAAGAGAGGTAGAGAGCGGAATACACCTAGACAGAATTGGAAAGGGCATTCCAGGACAGGCGCCTAGTGGATGTTGTTGATGGCCTTTGCTCCGGTGGGAGCTGATGGCTTGAACGAATGAAGGAACCGGCGGAGTCACTTAAAACTACTTTTAAAATTTGGTTCAATTTCCGCTTCTGGTCACCTCACTTTGAAACTAACTTGGAACAAAAAATGACGACCAGTGTTGATGGGAAATAAGAGAACAACGAAAAGATGGATGCACCAAGGAAGGAAGGAAGGAAGGAAGAACGCTGTCTGCAAACTAGAGGTATTTCACACCAAACCGTTGCAATCCTCATGGCTTGCACTATATGGAGATAGCGATATGAGCAGGAGAAAAGAAGGGAAGAAGGAATGAAGAAAGGAAAGGCAGGAAGGATAGAAACTAAGGTAGCACAAAAAGACAAAGGTTGAATAAGGCAGGAAGAATGGATGAAAAGGTTGGAAGAAGAAAGAAATAAATTAAGGACCTTGAACAAGCATGGGAGAGAAAAACAAAGGAACAAAGTTCGGAAGAAGGAAGAAAAGAAGGAACACAGAGAAGATTAAAAAGAAAGGGGGGGGAAATGAAAGAAAGAAGAAAAAAAGGACGATGAGTTTGAAACAGGTAAGAAACGAGAAGTGAGAATAAATGAAGTAAAATTCTGGAAGAAGGAAGGAGAGAGCAGGAGGGATGAATTCAGGAAGAAAAGGTTGGAGGAATAAATTAGGGAAGAATAATGAAGAAAAGAAGAGATGCATGAGGAATGAATGAGAGAAGAAGTTGGGGAGAAAGGACTGAGGATGAACGTTTAAACAAATGTGTTGGACGAAGAAGAAAGGAATGGAATGAAGATGGATGGATGGATGAATGAAGGAAAGGTTGGAAGAAGGAATAAAGGAAGGCATGGAGGAAAAAAACAAACAAACGATGAATGAATGGAGAAAAGCTTGGACTTTAAAAAAATGAAATAAATGAAGAAAGCGAGAAACGGTCAGCGGAGGACAAAAAAAAAAAAAAAAAAAAAAAAAGGGGGGGGGGGGGGGGTTAGAAAATAGAAAGGGGAAAAAAAAGAAGGAAAGAAAGAAATTTGGAAGAAGCAAGAACGACGTGTGGCTAGAAGAGAGGCAAGGAAAAGTTAGAAGAAGGAGTCAAGGGTCAAAGAAGGAAGGAAGAAATGGGGGGGGAAGTAATGCATGCAGGAGGAAAGAAAAGAAAGAAGGAAGGAAGGATGATGACAGCTGCTTGTGAGGACGACGTAACAAGCTACACAAGGGAGAGGGAGAGCTGAAGGGTGAAAAAGAAAGAATGAAAGGAAGGAAAAAACCATTAAAAGGAAAAGAGGCATAAGGCACTCGGAAGACAACCAGAAAAACATCAAAGGAAGGGGAGGGAGAGAGAGAGAGAGAGAGAGAGAGAGAGAGAGAGAGAGAGACAGAGACAGACAGACAGACAGACAGACAGACAGGGCAGGCAGGCAGGCAGGCAGGCAGACAGACAGACAGACAGATGAACGACTGACATGAGAATCAAAGAAAAAACAAAAAGAAAGAAGAAGCGGAGAAATAGAAAAGGGAAAGAGAAAATGAGAAATTAGATGAAAGGAAGAGAAATAATGACCAAAAAAAAAATCAAAGAAAAGAAGCGTTTCACAACACACACACACACACACACACACACACACACACACACACACACGCACACAAAGGCGCGCACGCGCGCGCTCGCGTGCATACACACACGCACGCGGGCGCCACGCGCGCACGCACACGCACACACACACACACACACACACACACACCTACCTTATACAGATCGTCCTCTACGATCCCTATCTTCTTGATGTCCAGGGAAACAAATTCCCTCCTCTGAAAGTCCCCCAGACTGATTGAAATGTCGAAGCCCTCTGGTAGAAGACCCCGTAGTCTGTGATGGACGTCAGAGCGGACACCTGAAAAAAGAACAATGTTATCACAATGCTGCTTCATGTCCCTCTGTGGAGCACCTACAATTATGAAGTTGATTTTATTGGTAGTTTTCGGGTTAGGATTCGAGGAGAAAAAAAAAAAAAAAAAAAGAAGAAGAAAACAAAAGAAGGTGACTCGCTCAGCCAAAGCCTGTTCAGCAAGCTCTAGCACGCTGTCGACATTTTGTACGCGTGAGTGCGTGTAATTATCATGAATAGAACATGTCAGCGCTGGAGGGGGGAAGGGTGGGAAAGAAAGATGAAGAAAAGTTGTAGGAAAGCGGGAGGGGAAGGGAACGAATGGAGGAGAAGTGAGCTGATGCAACGCTGAACAGAAGCATGCTGCCGACAGGCCGCAGAATTAATTTTGAAAGAAAAAGGAAAGAAACAAGAAAACCAACGAACGAACAAACAAACAGACAAACAAAGACAAGAAGAAGAAAAAGAAAAGTCACAGGCAAGATTTATTTCCTCACCCTTGACTGGAAAACGTCAAGGAAAGGCTGGAGGAAGGGGGGTGGGGGGGGGGGGGGTGAGAGAGACTGAAGAATGGGAGAAAGAATGTATGACGGAAGATACAAAGGACAGAAAGAAGAAAGGAAGACAGCCACTCGTGGGGACGGCGTAAAACTCTGCACTTGTCCCACACTGGCGGCCATCGTTTCCTCTTGACACTGGCACTGGCAGTCTCCGTGGGCAGTTCATCCCAGTCCCTGATGGTCCTGAGGAAGAGTGCGTCCTGCTGGTACTGTGTGGCACTGCAGACAGCGGTACTGATGGTCATGACGTCTTCTTTGGCGGCTTGGAACTGGCTGCAGCTTGGTCTGCTTCACTCGGATGATGCTGTTCGAGATCTTGAAGAGCATTGTCAAGAGAGCTGTCTCGCGCTGTCTGCCCAGACTGTTGGAGGGTGGACCATTCGAGAATGGTCAGCAGATCGTTGACACTAGAGGTGCTGTGGTAGCAGGTAAAAATGAAGCGCGCCATCTTACTCTATATGGTTTCGATCTTGTTCACGTTCGTCTGTGTGTAGGGGTCTTACACGACGCTGACATACTCCGAGAGAGTCTGACAAGGACCAAGTAGGCCCTATCTTTCAGTTCAGTGGGCCCGACTTTCAAGTTTCAATGCACGAATCCCGATATTCGTCTGGCCTTCAAAGTGATAGCGTCTGTATGGGAACTTCACCTGTCATCCTTCTCAACAGTGACGCCTAATTACTTCACCGACGACGACAGGGCATTGCCATGCGAGTGGCAGTTGTGGCACAGAGGCTGTCGAATCCTGTACACAGTGACTTCTGTGCACTTCCCTGGATGGAAAGCTAAGTCCTGACATTACTTTCTTTCTGAAAATAGCTAGAGATCTTGTTGCAACCAGTCGTCTTGCTTGGATGCAGAGAAGTTGTTCTGCAGACTGCCTCTTAGTTGAGGGCACTTTACAGATTATTGAGGTAGATGAAGGAACAAACAAGGACCAAGCACTGATCCCTGTGGCATACCATACCTGACCTCGCACACAAAACACTCTTACTGGGCTCCCTCCTCTGCGCCTCTTTCTTGTTTGCCTGATAGTGAGCACTAACCCATTGATTGACTGATCATACCACTTGACGCCATAGTGATGAAGCTTTGTGAGAAGGGGCTCTGATTGATATTTATCAAACGCCTTGGAGAAATCGAAGTTCAGGATGTCCGCCTGTCTGCCTGCCCACCTAAACGCTTGTACTTGACATACTAGTACTTGTCAATGGCAAATTGGAAATGAGGAAGGGTGAGAGAGAGTGAGAGAGAGAGAGTGAGTGAGAGAGAGAATGTGTGTGCGCGCGCGCAAGTGTGTGTGTGTGTGTGTGTGTGTGTGTGTGTGTGTGCGTGCGTGTGTGTGCTGCCTGGGAGGGAGAGCGGAGGAGACAGGTCACGAGCGTTTTATTGGTTGCAAGATCGAACCCTCACTCGGTAGAAGATCTCGTGTTCGGTAACAGACATCCAGGCGAACTTTTGAAGGAAGAAATAGAAAATGTATAGAAAATGTTCTATGATAATTTTACATGACCTATTCACACTACCTGTTCCACCTGACAGCTGTGTTCACTACCGCCCCACACCTATCAACCCACCTGCACTGCAGCTGAAGTTTCACAAAACTGGGTTATGAGTACGCTTCGTTTCATGCGAAAATGAACAGTCATCATGACTGAATGAATAACCAAGAGGCCCAGCGACGTCCAAGAACACTTTATGCGAATGAAAATCATTGTGTCCTGCCTAAGAGGTACTGTCAAGGTTGGAAACTTTTTTTTAAGACCAAGACACAAATGAACTGACTTCGCCACTGAATGAATAACCATGAGGCCCCTTCGGGGTTGCAGACACAACTTTCTTGTGAGTAGAAATCATTACGTTCTGCATGAGGGGTCTCCTGGGGTTAGAATTATTACCAATAGCTGAGCTGGGTTATAAACAGCCGAGAGAAGAAAATATTTAATGTTGTGAATCGTAAAATTTAGAAAGAGTGGGGGTTCAGTTGCCGCCAAGGACATTGACAAACAAAGCACAGGACAAGACACGATGCATTTCGACCTCTTGGGTCTTCTTCAAGCAAAAAAAAAAAAAAAAATCACACTTAACCTTTAGGACAGTACAAACAAAGAACGAAGAGAGACTTATCTGATGTCCATGTGGTGAGCTGTGAAGAATGGCCGCCGGAGAAAATGACAGAGGGGATTATGGGAGAGGAAAAGGAGGGGGGGGGGGGGGGTGCGTGGAGGGAGGGAAGAGAGTGAGGCGATTGGGTTGTGTGGTTAGTTAAGTGGGGTGGTGTGGTATATGTGACGGTTGTGGTTAAGATGGATTGATAATAATGCTAAGAGGGGGGAAGGGGGGGTGTTGAGATATATATATATATATATGTATGTATATATAAAAAAATACTGCTTATATTTTTTTAAAATTATATATATATATATATATATCAACAACTTTTTTCCTCTCCACACTTTCGTTTTGTTTAATTCTACTACCTTTTCGCTGGCTACTTTGGGGGTGCTGTTGGATTCTTTTTCGAACCCTTGGCGGTCGGAACACCACAGAATTATGGACTGTGGTGTGTCTCTATCTGACGCCAAGAGCACAGACACAATCAGCCGTGTCTCCCCTGATGAGTCCGATCCAGCGGACGAAAGGCCTCGGAGCAGGCGATACATATAGATCTGTCTTCGAGAGAGATTGCGATAGTTTCCTCATGCAGCTAGTGAAGGGTTTTCATATTTATGATATATATACATTTTCCCATTTACTTCATTTTTTTTTTTTTTTAATTTCAAATCTTTGCCAAATCATTACTATAATGATGGAAGAATTGTTAACCTGCACTTGTTTTCCCCCACTACTTAATTGTTCAGCATTATATATATATATATATATATATATATATATATATATATATACATATAAGGAATGGTAATAGTAATAATGATAGTGCTAGTAATTATAATAAATAAGTAGAAGAATAAAAATGAGAGTAACTGTAATTTTAAAAAAAAGAAAAAAAAGGAGGGTGTGGGTGGGGAGGGAGGGTAGTGTGTGTGTGGGGGGGGGGGGGGGGGGGGGGGGGGGAGGGGGGGCAAGAGAAGGAGAGCTCATATATCTCCATCCACTATGAGGTGGGGGGTGGGTGTGGGAGGTTCATACAAATAGTGCTGTTGAAAAAGTAAACAATGCTGTGGGATGATGTTTATTGACAGGTGAAATAATGTGTTGGCGTTAATGTGCTGATGTTGGTTGAGAAAAGATAGCAATGCTGAATGAGAAACAGGGTATCATGTGTTACACACACACACACACACACACACACACACACACACACACACACACACACACAGGGAAGAAGGGGGGGGCACCACATATAAACAGTATTATGGGTGAGTTATGATGGTAATGGGGCTAACTGTGGAAGGTTGTCACACATATTCACACACGCACATACGCATATATGTATGTGTATATGTATATATATATACTCAAAAAAAAAAAACTTTCATTAATCAGGCACTGATGGGTGATGATCAAGTGAGATCAACAGCACCACAGCCGAGAGAAGAAAATATTTAATGTTGTGAATTGTGTTTACCTCCCCCCCCCCCCCCCCCCCCCCCCCCCCCCCCAAAAAAAAAAAAAAAAACGGACTTTGCCAAGTCCGAACTTGCCACACTTTTCCTAAGTTTCTAATGAACTGAACATGCTGCGCTAACACTTTCCACTGAAAGTGCACTGTGCCAACTCACAAACTTGTCCCCCACCCTTTCTTTTGAATGAACTGAACTATGCAACGCCAATCTGTTCACTGAAAATGGACTTCGCCGACTAACAACTCACCAACGCATATTATTTTTGGAATAGTCTGACCTTGCCACGCTAACCTCTCTTCTGAAAATGGACTGTGCCAGTTCAGGCCCTGTCACATCTAGTAGTCTGACATCACCAAACGCACCCTAGCTAATTATTCTTCTGTTAACAATGGATACGGATGGCTTCAAATCAGAACCTGTAACACCTTTTTTCTGAACTAACTGAACTTTGTGTGCCTACTCAACTAACAAAAGGAGAGACCTCAACTGGTCAAGACATGCCACCCCTTTTCCCCTGAATAATTTACTCTGTTAACCTCACTATTTGCGTAGATTGCTTTCATTCATTAAGTGCTATAGGCTAACCAAAAATTCTGTTCACCTTTCAAGTGCAAGAGGACAAGACAAAGCCAGAACCTGTTTCAATGTTCCGCACGCGAGTTTTGGAGGCAATGACAAGTATATAGATTACCTCAAAAGCACAGAAGGGAAACCCTGGAGTGTTGGCCGAGTTGGGAGTGATGAAGTAACTCAGACGATGACGACACGGCAGTGACACTCTGGCACGTGCACCGGCGAACGACATGACGTCAGGGTCCAGACTGGCCACACACAAAAACTCATCTCTGGGGAAGAAAAAAAAATCCACCGATAAATGAAATCTGGATCAGTTGAATGAAAACGGATCAGCTGAATGAAAATGAATAAAACGTATATGAGTAACAACATAAGCTAAAGTAAAATTGTAATGATGTTAGATTTCGTGCGGGGGGGGGGGGGGGGGGGGGGGGGGGGGGGGGGAGGGGAGGCATTATTTTGTGATTTCCATGACTCTACTTAGTTCTTTTTGTATGAAGCAATGAATCCAGGTTCTGTTTGCATGCAGCGCACATATAGCTGCACATGTAATAAATCCCATGACAGTGTAGTTCAAATATACACACAATTATAAATCTTCTGTTTTCGAACCCTTGAACCCTTGAATAAGTAGTCGGTGACAGCTTCAGTTTGAGCCGAACTGCAATTAGAAAAAAGAAATTGGACTGAAATTCATCATAATGATTCTTTTTAATGATATCAGATAGATACATAACCGAAAATACGTAACTGAACATATATAACTTATTTAAAGTAACTGATACATGCATAATCAAAAATACAAGTGATAACGGCTATGAAGGGCAACCGAAAGTTAAACAAGTTACCTTCTTTGGCGCACGCAATGAGTGCGTCTCCTTTGGGAGAGTCAGATGGACAGACGCATTCTCCCTGAACGCATTCCGCTCCCCCTTGATACAGTGTCGGCCATCCTTCGTGCACTTGCCTCCAGAGGCTGTGTTCAGATCGTCAATAAGTATCTTTTCATGATTGTGTGCGCACACAAAATATATCACGACAAGTACCTGGTGTTCACTTTTCATTGCAATAAAAAAAAAAAACAAAAGACTGTTTATGCCACTTTATGACTGTTATATAATGTCAGGAAAAATAAAATGAAGCTGGAACTTTAAAAAAAAAGTTTTGAATGGGAAAATTCTATAAGCCTTTCCTATACTTTCCAGACTTATCACTTTTGAGGGTGAACAGATGTGCATTTTGCTAAATGACAGAGTTACTGTTTACCTCTGATACCCAGTATGTGGGCTGACGTGTGTGTCAGTGTAGGCACAGCATTTGTTGTGTCTTTAGAGTGTTCATATGTTCTAAATACATCGTTACTCGATAATGTCTCTATATTCATGCACATATTTGTACAATGCAAACATCTCTGGATGAACACACATAATACTTAAGACCTGTGTACACACCATACTGTCAATCTCAGCTCGATCACAAAATCAGACAAAAATGAAGATATCGACATGCAAGTCCCCATCCATTTTCATTCAAATCGCATTAACCGCAGCTGTAACGCGTACATTCCAGCCCCCGGCACCCCTTCCCTGTGTAGAAACCTAAGTGAAAAGGAATGGGAGCTCAGGACTAAACCTTGGGGGACAGCAGATGACAGGGAAGAGATGAATCAGACAGCAGACAGGAGACATGGTAGGTAAACATGTCTGACCTCCCGCGCCGAGTTCCACGAAGGCGTTGACCCCTTTGTGATGAAGGCGGTCATCTGAAGGGTCTACTGATGTGCTGGGAGAGAGCAGCATCCACAGCCACACCAGTTCCAGCCCACCTTGAGCTATCCGCATCTTCCTCCGGTCTGCACAGCCTTGGACGTACTGCGTCAGGGGTCGAAGACACATCATTTCACGGTCATTTTCAAGATATTTCATTATTAAACATAGCGTCGAGGACCAAGGACACAGGCCGTCAAGGACTAGGGACACGTCGTGTCAAGGACCAAGGACACATTAATTTAAAGACCAAGGACGCATTGTGTCAGGAACTAATGACACATTAATTCGAGTACCAAAGACACATTGTTTCCAGGACTAAGGACGCATTAGTTCGAGGACCAAGGAAGTATTGTGTCAAAGCCCAAGGACAGATTATGCCAAGAACCAAGGACACATTTCTCTAAGGACCAAGGACACTGTTTCAAGGACCAATGACACTGTTTCAAGGACCAATGACACAATGTGTCACGGACCAAGAGCACATTAAATCAAGGACCAAGGATGGATTATAAGGACTTATTGTGTCAAGGGCCAAGGACTCTTTGTGTCAGGGGCCAAGGACACACTGTGTAAAGGACACAATGCGAACATGGGCCTCTAAAATGCTTTTTTTTTAATTATCAACTTGCTTTTTTACAATTGTCTTAGGAAAATACTATCTTTTCTATTAATATGATATAGTTAACATTCACATGGACATAATGATGCATTGCATGTTTGTATTATACACAGAAAACACGAACTATTGTTTACAACATGGATGATGGACTAGGTACATTTAGTTTCATCAAAGTGAGGTGGCTGCGGGCGGAAACTGAAACAAACTTAAAAGAAAAATCAGTGTACCGCTGAACGAAAGAGACAAACAAATCAACCAGTTTGTCTTGTAATTTGTTTGTCTCTTTCGTTCGGCGGAATAGTAATTTTTTTTCTTTAAGTTTTAGATATATTTGAATAAGAAACAAACAAATTACATAACTGTTCACCTAATATCATTTTCTTCCTCTTTTTCTCTCTCTCTCTCTCTCTCTCTCTCTCTCTCTCTCTCTCTCTCTCTCTCTCTCTCTTCTCCCCCCCCCCCCCGCCCATTTCCCACCACTGCCTTCCCTCTCCTCCTCCTTTTCCGCTTCCTTCCTCTGCCCCGCCCCTGCCCTACCCTTCCCCGCCTCCGCCACCCCCACCTCTTTAGTACTGGAATGCTATCTAACACTAAGTTAGGTTTTTCAAATTAATCAGAAACGCATCGCAACAGTGTGCTGCCGTTCCTTTTAATACACACACACGCACACGCACACGCACACACACATATGTAGGAGGTCAATCACCGATTTTTAGGTGATATGAGAGAAGAACACTATGCCCATTCACTTGTGAAAATCTGTCACGTCATTCTGATCTTTCTGTGAAAGAACTCTTCTCCATATCTATGTTCGGACTTCCGAGGAACATATATAACAGTGAGCTAGGTTTCACGTCATGTCTTTTATAGTATCACACATGAAATACTTGCCCAAACAAGAGAAATCGAATCCAGGATTCAGGAGTCAGTTACCACACAGATCCTGAGAAGTGAGCCGGGAATGGACAGTTTAAAAGCTGACATTCAAGACCACCCGTCAGATTCTGACCTAAAACGGGCAGAGAAGAAGGAAGAGGAGACGACAAAGAAATAGCCAGAATAGAGACACCGAGGCAGAGCAGAGGGCAAGGGAGACAACTGAACAGAGAAATAGGACAGCCCACCGGAGAGTTGTCGTTGCTGCGCTCGGGATGAGAGCCTGAATAAGTAATAATTATTTTTCTTTTCTTCTTCTTGTTCTCTTGTTGTTGTTGTTGTTGTTGTTGTTGTTGTTGTTGTTGTTGTAGCTGCGTTGGGCTAACGCGCAGTTTAGACATCTGCTAAGTCGAAACCATGAGACCCTCGTCTTAAATCCTCTCATCTTAAGCATTAATTCATCTGTCCATCAGTATAGGCTAAATCATATGCGGTATGGTCTCAAAACTGAGCAGATGTGGTGTAGCGTATTCGGACATGTCCGCACGCAGTTACACCTTCTTGGTGAAGCTGAAACTGAAACTGTTGCTGTGGATATTGACGTTGCTGTTGCTGATGATGTTACTGATGTTCTCAAGACCGTCGGCCCAGGTCGTAGAGATGACGTGACGCACTCTCAGGCTGTCGTGGATCTCCACAGCCCTCTGCCCATCCTCCTCAGTCATGTGCAACAAGCTAGAGGCATTTTTAAGAGTCCCAGTCCTTCGGGTTGTCTGTTCAGAACTTCACTCTGCCTTGGGGACGTCCTTTCCTCCTCCATTGTCAAGTGTAGAATGGCCTTGGACAGAGTTCGTGGCTGGAAACATGCCCGTACTAAACATCAGAAGAGCAACAAAAGAGGTACAAACAGTGCCAGGCTCTACTGTGCTGGATAACTTTAGGAATTCCAGTCTGCCAGTGTATGCGTGGACTCGCTGGCCGTTGATTTTGGCGTGTTGGTGATGTCTTCTTGTATGAGATGAAAGATAAACTGTTTGAAATACGTTCACGAACGTCCTTGAGCTGCTGGCTGGTGAGAACAAATACAGCGGACAGACTGTCTTTCGTGATAGTGACTTCCACATGAGATGGCGCAGCGTCATGTTATAGCGCCAGTATTGCTGCTGTTGTCGTTGTTGCTGTTGTTGTTATTGTTGTTGTTGTTGTTGTTGTTGTTTCTTTCTGTCTGTCTGCGAACGGTTTTCCCTAACCTGCGTGGATTTCTCGACGGAATTTTTACCATGACGTTTTTTTTTTTTGTTTGATTTGTGTTATGCGTGTTCCGCGCCGGGTGACTAAAAACTTACAAAGATAACCACAACAACAAAAAGACAACAAAGTACGAAAGTCCTGTTCAGTACCTCATCAGTCTGGAGAGAGAGAGAGAGAGAGAGAGAGAGAGAGAGAGAGAGAGAGAGAGAGAGAGAGAGAGAGAGAGAGAGAGACAGACAGACAGACAGACAGACAGACAGACAGAGAACGGTCGGAGCTTTTCGCTCCTCTCAACGTCTTTGTCGTTATTGAGCTGTACAGCTTATTCAGCAAAGTGTATGAAACTCTGTAGTTCATTTAACAAAGTGTTTTTAAAGCGTTTACAGCCTATTTATTGCGCATGTTAAAGCAGTACAGCTCATTCAGCAGAGCGTATTATTAGCTGTACAGCCTTAATAGCAAAGCATGTTCAGCTCTACAGCCCCTGTAACAAAGCTGTATAGCTCATTTAGCAAAAATTACCAAATTTATATAGCTCATTTAGCAAAGCGATGCTATGTACAATTATGAACGTGACACAGCGATCACATTGACGTGGGAACCTGTGCAGTGTCTAATTAGTGCAGAGATCACATGACACAATCATGAAGACGATGGAAGTGGTCATTGTACTGCGCTCTCTGTCATGTCAGTACAGGGCGTGATCTTACCGTCAGTAAACTAGATCAGACAGTGGAGAATGCGACGTACGAAGTGCCACGTGCTTGGGTCTCTGCGAGTTCCGTGTCATTTACTCGCTTTCGTCTTTGGAGAATGGATGATTTAACTCACATTCATCAAACAGCATGTGTTTGTGTTCTTGTTTAACCTGTAAGTACAGACAATGGTCATCCGATCCTGAATCAGGGGAATTCTTCAACAGCACATCGTGCATCGTACAGCCACACTTTCTCAGACTCGAACAGCACATCCGTGCCATCAGTCTAAGTGATGGAGCAAGGACTTCTTGAATGCCTGGTCCTCGGTTCTTTGGTCGTCTCTCTACTGTCTCTGTGCCAGACGGTCGGTCAGTGCGGCCAGAGGATCACTGACCACTCCTGCGTAAAAACCAGTGACCGTTCTGTCGATGGCAGGATGGACGTCGATGTCATGGTGTGTTGTCCATGCTGATGTTGATG
>JADBJO010000347.1:407500-415000 GCA_016801955.1 Conus betulinus | reverse complement strand
AACAGTCATTCTTCCTACCCACACCCTGTGCTAAACTGATCCCACCGAATTTTCCGACATGATCATCACACTCTTCATAATGAGGGGGAGAAGATGTGGGGGAGGGGTTGGGAGTAGGGAAGGGACAAAAAAGGCGGAAGAAGAGTAGGGGGGGGGGGGGGGGAAGGGGGGGGGGGAGGGTTGCAGACTTTTATATTTAATCTTGTGCGTAAGACATGTTGCTATCGAATGTCCATCAATAGTTGGGGGGGGGGGGGGGGGGGGGGTCGGAAAAAACTGGACTACAAGGGTGCAGGAAACAGAAGGTTCGGTTCGGGGATGGACGGGTGATGTGTGTGTGTGTGTGTGTGTGTGTGTGTGTGTGTGTGTGTGTGTGTGTGTGTGTGCAAAGGGGCGAAGGTACTAGATGCTGCCTATCTCCTCTCCAACGATAACAATTCTGGTGCATGTGCTGGACATTTTCGTGTTTCCTTATAGGCCTGGAAGTAAGCTTTAATAAGGATGCGTCTGCAGTCACCTTCTGCACCAGTTTGAACACACAAAACGGATTTCAGCTCCGACCGGGTCTCCACATGAGCTGATATGGACGAGAGTTTGAAAAAAAAAAAAAAAAAAAAAAAAAAAAAAAAACGAAACAAGGAAAGAAAGAAAGGAAGAAGGAAAAAAAAAGAAAGAAACAAAGAAACAAAAAAGTCGCGCCCGGCTTCAATCGCCCAGCAGTGGCCTCTGAATCCACCTAACGACCTTAAGACTGAATGGAAATTGATATTCTTCGGTTGGTATGAATGAGATGTGATCGTCGAGTGTTGTTTTAAGATCGTGGGTCTTTTTGACATTTCGTCTGATTGGAATTTAAACTTGTAGATTTCGTTTTAAACCATGGTATGACTGAGGCAGTCGGTCAACAGGATTTAAAGCAGCAGGACTTTACCTTAGAGCTGAGTTCAAGGCTCTGACCTCTCGGCTGGCGACTTCTCAACAATATGGCGTTAATCCTTTCGAGTCATTTATTCCAGCGACAGTTCATTGTTTCAGACGCTCATTTGGCAATGCTCTTACTTTGTCACTTCTGAAGCCATTGTCTCATACCTTTTGTGTGAAATATAGCAAAAGAACTATAATTTGGAAGCCATGAGGTTTTTCGTGCTTTCTTTCTTTCAAAACAAAGAGTTCTCGTTTTGTTTGTTTTGTTTTGTTTTGTTTTTTTCACTTGCGTGACTCGAGCTGCTGCAGAAATGCACAACGGCTGAGCCTCGCTGAAGTGTTGCTGTGACGTTACTCCTGAAATGGTTACCTCAACAAGCTCTACATTCACGGTTGTTTTTTTTCCTTTCCCCTCGACAATGCTCAGTCACTAGTTGCTTACCACAACTGTGTGTTTGTTGCCCTTTCGGGGCGCAACCTTTTTTTTTAATCAGGATGTGACACCCCCCCCCCCCTACACCCCACACACACACACACACACACACACACACACACACACACACACAGTTTGACAGCACCTAAAGGGCTCTGTATAGTCCGCTGGATTATAATGATAACAAGTGTTGTCTCAACAATCTGCTGGCAATCAATGGTGAATCCATTCCCAGCCGACGCATCTTGACTTCTCGTGAACAACAAACAACAAAAAAAAATATACATTACACTTCTCATAAATCAGATCTGTCGCTTCTTATCTACCGAGCTTTAAAAAAAAAAAGAAAGAAAACAGAGATCGTCCCACACAGCCCTCTTCTGACTGAGAACCGAGCGTTGAACTGGTCACCAATTTATTTACTGGAGTGATCTCTGGATGGGCGAACCTTAAGCGTCGTTGCAGGCACGTGATTTACAGGCCCGGGTTTAATCACCGGGCGTTAAGGGGACGTAATGCGTCGCAAACTTCGACACGTGCAGCCTTGAATGCAGAGGATTGGTTGATTGTCCCCCGGTAACGGCTGAAGGGGGGGGGGGGGGGGGGGGGGGGTGGACACTCTATTAGCTGGGGAAAGTTCGTAACAATCGATTGTGTGTAGATGGGAGTCCGCCAACGGCTCGAAACGACAGTGATGATACCACTCATTGCGGGGGGATGCAAAGTGGTTGAGTGGGTTTGGATAGGATGCGAGAGGGCTTGGAGAGACTGTCGAGCAAAGGGGCCAACAATCGCCATCGCACAGCCCCAGAGAGAGAGAGAGAGAGAGAGAGAGAGAGAGAGAGAGAGAGAGAGAGAGAGAGAGAGAGAGAGAGATTCTTTCCTGGTATAACACACCAGCATCAATCTACAAAACTTGTATATTTCTCAGATTTCGTCTTTTTATCTTTCCCTTTTAACATCATCGTCATCATCGTTGTGGTCATCATCATCATTTAGCTCGTACCTAAACCCTTCAACTTCTATCCTATCCTATTCAGTTCCATTCCCTAACATTTTTCTTTTCACCCATAATCACAAATTTCCCAAAGAGATTGAAAAGGTACGTGAGGGTGTTCTGGTCTTTTTAAATGTTATTTGTCCTGCCTGATGATGACCAATAGGTCGAAACATATTGTGTGCTGTTTTGTACCCTGTTTGTTCCATTCATTGGAAAGTCCAGTAATCTTTTCCTCGCAATACAGTCAGCACGTTTCTTGATGTAGATTGAAGACAGCCGCCTGGTATTTCTGACCAAGCCACAAAAATTGTCACTTACTGTTATCGTGTGCCATCGTGTACTTGTAGAAATGGAGGACACGTATAAACATCGCATGCATCCTTTGTGAGAAACTGGAGGAATAAATGAAATAAATGAAAATGAGTGACTGATATTTGAAAGGTACGGGAAACGACTGAATGAGCGCCTGTAGGCTACTCTTCGGACGGCTCTACCTGGGTAGGCAGCCCGTTGAGTGAGTGAGGTAGTGTGTTTATCGTAAAGTGCTTAGAGCTTGGTCTGTGACCGAGGATAGGCGCTATATAGATACCCAATATAATAATAATGATAATAACACATCCGATTTGTTTCACGATCTAAAATAAACGTTAAGAAAAACAGCGATACCCAAACTCCATCCTCTCCTGAACCACCACGGGAACTTAAAAAAGCAACTTTTGCCACCAGTCGTTATTCTTACGGACACACACACACACACACACACACACACACACACACACACACACACACTCATGAAGACACAACCGGTGCAACATGGAAGAATCATATACAAAATAGATATCTTCTTCGTCTCAAAATATAAACATGAATTTCTTTTGGGTAGGTTTCAGTAAGAAGAAATGGTCATAGTCTGTGCCATTCCTTTTGAGAGAGTCAAGCAACACAACTTAAATCTTCTCCCTTCATCTCCTGCCTGCAGTCCCACCTAAATATCAACACCTCCAGATCTTGTCCTTGATCGCAAGGTGTGTACCAAACATGCTGAAGTCATTGAATCTTACTGTCGGACACGCATATAAAGGTACCATGGTTTGTACAGTGATTTGTCGTAGTTTTGGAACAGACAGAGGTTGAGTGGGCTTTAGATGTTTTTCATGTTACAAGATAACTATATGCTGAAATCAGCTGAAATTTCACGTCGGACTCATACATGAAAGCATTATTTGTCCCAGCAATCTATGTCATAGTTTTTTGAACGGACAGAGGCAGGGTAGGATTTGTTGTTCTCTCGCAACACGATAACTGTACCCAGAGTTGTATTATTCAAGGATTCCGTTTTAACAGGAGAAATTCATTTTATGTCTGTGTGCGCGGCTGAATGTTTGTTTTCTCCCATAGTCGTCTACCCAAAAAACGTATTAAAATCCAGATTAAGGGATCCCGCGAGTGCGCGTAATCCGCTGGCCTAACTGGCGAAAACGTCCGATGAATTTAAGTCGTGTGTATTGCACACTAAGTTATCAAGGAATCAGTACTCTAAATCATCGGCCAAAAACTTTATTTATCATAATCGTGCCTAGTTTACATGTATATATTTGACTGGAATCAGAATTCGACCAAACAAATCTTTTCTCTAAGAAAATATTTCAGAGTCATAAAAGAGGGAAAGCCCTTTCTTTCAATTCTAACACACACACACACACACACACACACACACACACACACACACGCGCACGCATGCCACGCACGCACGCACGCACGCACGCGCGCGCGCGCGCGCACACACACACACACACACCCACACACACACACACACACGTTAGTTTTATGTGTTTATCAGCGCCGTGGTCCTACTTTCAAAGGCTGGGAAACCTGTAAAGAATTGAAAATACGCCAAAATGCACATTTGCGCTCTCTCTCTCTCTCTCTCTCTCTCTCTCTCTCTCTCTCTCTCTCTCTCTCTCTCTCTCTCTCTCTCCTCTCTCTCTCTCTTCGTGACTGATGTTGTTCTTGATATGGCTGTAATTATTGATGAAAAATAACGTGATTTTTAAGATAATTAAGGACGGTGTACCTTGACAATTTGCTTCTCTCCCAAAGCACTACATTCAACTCTTTTTCTGTTCCATAGTCTCCAGCATAGCATTTGGGACAGAAAATCGGTAGTGCTGTTTGAATTTAGTTAAGCAATTTCCAGTTTGCAACAAAAAACGCAAAGCAAGTACGCAGACAGCTTCCGGGGATCCTTTTGAACGGACGAATGTAGACTTTGGGCAAAGACATTGATCCACATCGTACAGGCCTTGCTCATAGATCTTTCGTAGCGCAGGATGCAAGGTCTGTCTGGAACGGGGCTGCTGAACCTGGTTCTGCTCATGTGGCTTGTGTGCTACGCTGCTGTCAGCGCACAAACAGGTATGACTCACGATTCCTTTTTTGTTTGGTTGGTTGGTTGGTTAGTTCTTTCAGTGATTTGTTTGTTTCATTGTTTGTTTTGTTTTTTTTTTTTTTTTTTTTTTTTTGAATATTTGTGCATTTGTCAGTTTTGTTTTGTTTTGTTTTGTTTGCTTTTTGGCACACACATGACAGTTGATTATTTCATCATTGTTTCACGCTTTGCTTTCTCGTGATGTTTTGAACAACAGACAGACAGACAGACAGACAGACAGAGAGAGAGAGAGAGAGAGAGAGAGAGAGAGAGAGAGAGAGAGAGAGAGAGCGAGCATGCATGAGTATGTTGCACGCGTGTGTATGTATGTATGTATGTGTGTTTTGGTAAAATATCGACATCACGGCATTGAGGAGACCCGGCTTACCGGAAATAGCGAACTTTGTGAAAGGGGCTCAGGCTATAGCTTTTTTTTTTTTAATTTCATTCTTTTTTCTTATTGAGGGGAAAAGAAAGTGAAGAGCGACGAGAGGCTGGTGTCTGCTTTAAGATGAAGAAAGCTCTTCTTGGCAAGCTAGCTGGACCTCCAAGGGGAGTGAACGACCAGGATGATGACCATGACCCCCCCCCCCCCCCCCCCCCCCCCCCCCCCCCCCCCCCCCCTTCATTCGGAAAGAAACACCTGACAGTTATCAACGCCTACACGCCAACCATGACCAATCCAGTTGATGTGAAGACTAACTCTCTGCTAGGATCTTCACTCTATCATTGCTGCTGTTCCGAAAGCAGACAAGCTCGCCACCCTTGGTGATTTTCAACGCTAGAGTGGGTTCTGACAGCGACTCTTGGAAGGTGTCATCGGCAAACACGGAATAGGCCACTGCGACAGCAACGGTCTCCTGCTACTCCAGATCTGTGTTGGGCATAAATTGCTGATCACCAGCACAACCATCCGACTCCCTACCCGCAATAAGACAGGGATGCATCTCCGTTCCAAGCATTGGCATCTCGTTGACGACATCATTGTCAGGAAGAGGGATGGACAGGATGTAAGAGAGTCACCAAGTCCATATGCGGTGCTGAAATGCTGGACTGAGCACCGTCTCATAGTCAGCAAGTTTAACATCTGGATCCAACCCAAGAGATGCCTGTAAGGCAAGAAGACTCCAATACGCCTTGATGTCACCAAGTTGAAGAACGCCAGAACCAAGCAGTTGTTTGTAGACACTCTGGAAGAATGCTTGGAATCCGCCTCTCTGTACAACCAGAATGTGGAAGCCAACTGGTCTACCTTCAGAGAACTGGTCTGGAACCCTGCTAAAGAGATCCTGGGACCAGCAGCCAAGAAACACAAGGACTGGTTTGTTGATAACTGCGATGACATCAAGCAGCTACTAGATGCGAAACATCTTCCGCACAAAGCTTAGCCAAGTCCACCTAAAAAAAAAAAAAGATGCGTTCAACAACATACGCAGAACAGTTCAAAAGAAACTATGAAAGATGCAAGACACATGGCTGAGCAACAAAGCTGACGAGATCTAAGGATATGCTGACAGGCATGACATAAAGAGCTTTTATGATGCCTTGAAAGAAATTCATGGACCTATCAGGATCGTCCCCCGTGTTCAGCGTTTACGGTAACGCTAAGCAGAACATTTCAACAGCGCACTAAACCGCCCATTATCTATCAGTGACAAAACCATCGACCGGCTCCTTATGTGCCCACCTACAAAGAAATGGATGAACTACCAACCCTCTCGGAGACCCATAAAGCGATATGTTTGCTGTCCAGTGGCAAAACTCCAGGCTCAGACTCCATAGAAAAACTTCATCATTGTTTTCTTCTAATGTGGCAACAGGAGACGATCCATCAGGAGTTCAAAGATGCATCTATAACCTATTTGTAAAAGCGCAAAGGGAAAATCCAGACTTGACAACCACCGCGGCACATCCCCCTTTCTAGAGCAAGCAAGATACTTGCCAGGATTCTGCTGAATCGCGCCTTATAACACACTTTAAGCAAGAGCATTTGCCAGACAGCCAGTGCGGCTTCAGAAATGACAGAGGACCCATTGATACTTTGCTGCTAGACAGCTCCAAGAAAATGTCAGGTACAAAATATCGACCTGTTCTCCGCCTATGTCGACTTGACCAAGGCCTTCAATACTGTCCATAGAGACGGCCTGTGGAAGATCATGGCCAATTACGGATGCCCACCGAAATTCATCTATGTGGTGCGTCAATTCCTTTACGGCATGTAAGCCCGTATCCAGGACAATGGAGAGACATCTAGCCAATTCGATGTCACAAATGGCGTAAATCAAGGCTGTGTTCTGGCACCCACTCTGTTCAGCATCATGTTCTCTGCAATGCTGACTGGTGCCTTCCGAGAATGAGACGTAGGCATTGGCATCAGTTCAGAACAGATGGAAAGCTGTTTAACCTCAAAAGCTTCCAGGCAATATCTAAGGTTATGACAGACATCATCAAGGACTTTCCGTTTGTGGATGACCGCGATCTCAATGCTGGTCTCAGAAATTGACATGCAATCCAGCATCAACAAGTTTTCCGTGGCCTGGCCCAACTTCGATCTCACCATAAATACAAAGAAAACGCAAGATCTGCATCAACCAGCGCCAGACAGACCCTATGATGAGCCTAACATCACAATCAATGTGTAAGACTCGGTGCAGCACGTAAATTCGCCTACCTTGGCAGCACACTGTCCCGGAACGTCACCATCAACGATGTAGT
>JADBJO010000347.1:365000-405000 GCA_016801955.1 Conus betulinus | reverse complement strand
AGTCGACAGCCGGTTAAGTCGACATTTTGTGAATTTTATGGCGACTTGTCCGGCTCTTAACTTTGTTCGCTCAAGTGCGATACGTGTGTGTGTGTGTGTGTGTGTGTGTGTGTGTGTGTGTGTGTGTGTGTGTGTGTTGTGTGTGTGTGTGTGTGGTGTGTTGTGTGTGTGTGTGTTAGTCAGTACAACTTTGAGTTAATCTGACAATAAATTGGTTTCAGTCAGTCAGTGTGTGTGTGTGTGTGTGTGTGTGTGTGTGTGTGTGTGTGTGTGTGTGTGTGTGTGTGTGTGTGTGTGAACTCTAGAGACTGTGGTCCCTGATTCTGCTTCTTTTCGGTAAAAATACACGTCATCTTCGATACCTACAAACAAAATAAATGTTTTCTTTACGGGCTGGGGAGCTGGAAGACTACATACCGCCATTATTTTTTTTTATGTTATGTTACCACATTCAGTACTATCACCTGACTGGTGAACATTATTTATCTTAATTCTCACTCTCTAACGGGAATTCAGTCACAAACTTCTGTTCCCGACCGCCCCCCCCCCCCCCCCCCCCCCCCCCCCCCCCCCCCCCTATTATGTATATCAGTTGTTTCAATCGTGACCCACATCCTCCTCCTCTCTTACCATCAACTTCATCTCCTTCATCGATCTGATCTCAGTTATTTCCCTTCAACCACCTTCGCATCCTATTATCGCTTCTCTTTCGCGATTTTACCACAGCATTAACAATACGACTATCTAGCACCAAAATCTTTTTTTTTTTTCTGTCTGCCTAATATTCTAATGATTCATTCTGTCAGATTTGAAAAACAAGACCAAAGATAACTGTGGATTTGAATGTGGATCACTAACTACTATTAATGTACGAAATTCGAGATTCGCTTTCACAGTAATGTTTGTGTTAATTGTTTCCTCGAGCAGATGATCTGACCAGAACTAAACATTTCTTGGCATTGTTTATGGAATTAATTCATTCTCAGGTTCAGTTTGAGTTAAGCCAGCCTGCTTGTGGTTGCCATCTTGGGCATCTGATTGAGAGATCTCGTTTATCAGGAAACTTCGCAAAACAAACAAAAACAATATCAAGATGACAACAACACCAATACTTTCATCAAATATGAAGTGAGTAAACTCTGCGGTATGTATTAAATGGAGTTAATATTTCACTGAAAGGAGTTTTTGTTGTTTAAGTTCACTTCTGCTTCGCAAGATGCCTGAAAATTCACTCAAACAGATCCGGATACTTAACATACCAGAACAGAAAATGATCCTACCTTACTATACTATACTACTGGCAAAAAGTTAAGGGCCACCTGTCATTTTGACGTTAGTGTCTGAGTGTGTAAATAATAGGCTTGAAACGAAGTCACAATGACCCAAACTTGGTTAGACATACTGAACAGATGTTCCTTAACAGATCACAACACCTAAAAAACCCACTGCGGTACAAGGTGGAGCGCAGCTGCACGTGCGGAAACCACGTAAAACCGGTAAAACGGGTGCCTGTGGGAGCATATGAGTTTGAAAAAAAGGGCGAAATGCTCGTGGTCAATCATGATGCACTTGCATGGCACCTCGTTCATGAACACAGATCAGACGCCGTTGGCCACAAATCTGTAAACAGAACGGTCGTCTACGCCAGCCCAAAAAAAACATGGCACAAAGGCAAAGACTGGACCCTGCCGATCGTGGACGTGCCTTAGCGTTGATTGACGAAGGGATTTCTGGCCGCGAGGTGGGCTAGGCGTCTGAACGTGTCCCATTCCACCATCCAACATCTTGTAGAGAGGTTTCAGGCCACTGGCAGCGTGCAGGATCGGCCACGATCAGGCCGTCCTCGGTGTACCGACAGACATGCTGACCGATTCCTCCTGCTGTCTGCCCTACGCAATCGGACTGTCACCTCATCCACCTTAAGGCGTGAGCTCCTGCAGGCTGCAAATGTCAATGTCAGTAGAAGGACAGTTTGTAACCGTTTGCACGAGTTCGGGCTGTCATCCCGGAGACCAGCAGTCCGAGTACCACTTACTCCAGCTCACCGCAGAGCACGGGCGGACTGGTGTCGTCATCACGTTCGCTGGACGAGGCAGCAATGGTCTCGAGTGCTGTTCACAGATGAGTCCCGCTTCACCTTGGCATTCAATGACGGCAGGACCCGAGTGTGGCGAAAGGCCAGGAGAACGTTTGCTGACGCCGCCACAGTTCGTGAGGTGGATCGTTACGGAGGGGGGGTCTGTGATGGTCTGGGGTGGCTTCAGTCGTCAAGACAGAACTCCCCTGTACGTCATTCAAGGCATGCTGACAGGGGTGCGGTACCGTGACGAGATTGTGAGGCCCCTGATCCAGCCCGCCCTTCAGGCCATGGTAACGCTGCTGTTTTCCAAGACGACACGCCCGTCCACACCGAGCCCGTGTCGTGGACGATCATCTGCAGCAAGAGGGGATCATCCGGATGCAGTGGCCATCTCGCTCACCCGATCTGGCTCCAAATTGAGCACCTCTGGGATGTCCTTGGACGGCGGGTAGCCCACAACCACCCCCCAGCCTGTTGACGTGGCCCAGCTCACTCTCTTTCTGCAGCAGGAGTGGCAGGCCATACCGCGGGACACTCTTCGGACCCTGGGGGACTCCATGCGTCGACGTTGTGCCGCTTGCCTGGCGGCAAACGGTGGCTACACTCGGTACCGAATGGTGCAGTTTTCAGTTGTGGCTTATGTGACGATCCTGAGGAAGGGTGATTGGACATTA
This sequence comes from Conus betulinus, assembly GCA_016801955.1. Lineage (NCBI taxonomy): Eukaryota > Metazoa > Mollusca > Gastropoda > Neogastropoda > Conidae > Conus > Conus betulinus. The sequence goes on along the minus strand of JADBJO010000347.1, from coordinate 402,246 downwards.
CAGCCCGCTGTCCGCGTTTGATTTGTTGATTTCGTGCAATGGTCCAATGAATTTGTTCTTGAATAAATTTGGAAGATTTTGCGTCCGTTCTTCTTAACATTGGCTGTAGTGTTTTGGTCTGGAGACAGCGTTGGCAATGGCCCTTAACTTTTTGCCAGTAGTATAGTTCTCTGACAGAAAAGTAGTTCCTATCTTCATGACATGCGCATTATACGCAGAGAAACAAACAGAACGCGACGACGAGACAAATCAATGCAACCTTTACAGGATGTTATGCAGACTGTCCCAGTTTATGAACCGTGCTTGGCCAAGTTCCCTTGAAAGTTGCGAAACTAAATGACACGGCCGTTTCATGTACAGGACGAAGACATGTTCGGTTGATCTCTCACTTTCTGCGTTGAGCACAGTTAAACAAAGGACACATGGCCTACGAGACTAACGCGTAGCATCCGAACACAGAGAATGACCACTTCACTATATGATGTGTTTGCTGCAGGTTCGATCTTGAAGAGCACCATATCACAACATTGATTTTTGCCTCTGATCTAAACTTTAATTTGTTCTTACTATGTCGGGTCATTGTGCGATCATTGGACACAGTCAGAATAAATCAAGAGTCGGATTTAAGCTCTATCCTGTTTTCGAGCTTTGTATTCCATGTATATTTTTTTACCTTCACCTGCGTGTGACCTTTGAACTTGATTTTAAATCGGATCCCCCTCTCTCTCTCTCTCTCTCACTCACACACTCTCTCTCTCACACACACACACACACACACACACACAGGACCGACAATTTCAAAACAGGAGGAACAAAAGTCGTCGCAGACTCGGGTTTGTTGTTGTTATCACGTTTTGTTGTCGTCGTCGATGTCGTTATTGTTCCTGTCATCGTCGTCGTCGTTGCTGTCGTTCGTCGTCGTCGTCGTACATACCCAAGTCATACAACCAGGCTTTATGCTGACATCCTCAATGACTGATGCGTGAGCTGGGTGGTGGTGCGGGCTTACAACATCCTGAATGACTCATGTGTGGGCTGGGTGGGGTGGTGGTGGTGGTGGTGCAGGCTTACAACATCCTGAATGACTCATGCGTGGGCTGGATGGTGGTGGTGCAGGCTGACAGCATCCTGAATGACTCATGAGTGGACTGGGTGTTGGTGGTGCAGGCTTACAACATCCTGAATGACTCATGTGTGGGCTGGGTGGTGGTGGTGCGGGCTCACAACATCCTGAATGACTCATGCGTGGGCTTGGTGGTGGTGCAGGCTGACAACATCCTGAATGACTCAGGCGTGGGCTGGGTGGTGGTGGTGCAGGCTTACAACATCCTGAATGACTCATGCGTGGGCTGGGGGATGGTGCAGGCTTACAACATCCTGAATGACGCATGCGCAGGCTGGGTGGTGGTGGTGGTGCAGGCTTACAACATCCTGAATGACTCATGCGTGGGCTGGGTGGTGGTGGTGGTGCGGGCTTACAACATCCTGAATGACTCATGCGTGGGCTGGGGGGGGTGGGGGGGTGGGGGGGTGAAGGCTTACAACATCCTGAATGACTCATGCGTGGGCTGGTGGTGGTGCAGGCTTACAACACCCTGAGTGACTCATGCGTGGGCTGGTATTGGTGCAGGCTTACAACATCCTGAATGACTCATGCGTGGGCTGGGTGGTGGTGGTGGTGCAGGCTGACATCCTGAATGACTCATGCGTGGGCAGGGTGGTGGTGGTGGTGGTGCAGGCTGACAACATCCTGAATGACTTATGCGTGGGCTGGGTGGTGGTGGTGGTGGTGGTGGTGGTGGTGGTGGTGCAGGCTTACAACATCCTAAATGACTCAGGCATGGGCTGGGTGGTGGTGCAGGCTTACAACATCCTGAATGACTCATGCGTGGGCTGGGTGGTGGTGGTGGTGGTGGTGCAGGCTTACAACATCCTGAATGACTCATGCGTGGGCTGGGTGGTGGTGGTGGTGGTGGTGCAGGCTGACAACATCCTGAATGACTCATGCGTGGGCTGGGTGGTGATGGTGGTGGTGGTGGTGCAGGCTTACCACATCCTAAATGGCGCAGGCATGGGCTTGGTGGTGGTGCAGGCTTACAACATCCTGGATGACTTATGCGTGGGCTGGGTGGTGGTGGTGGTGGTGCAGGCTTACAACATCCTAAATGACTCAGGCATGGGCTGGGTGGGTGGTGGTGTGCAGGCTTACAACATCCTAAATGACTTATGCGTGGGCTGGGTGGTGGTGGTGGTGGCGGTGGTGGTGCTGCTTAAACATCCTAAATGACTCAGGCATGGGCTGGGTGGTGGTGCAGGCTTACAACATCCTGAATGACTTATGCGTGGGGTGGGGTGGTGGTGGTGGTGGTGGTGCAGGCTTACAACATCCTAAATGACTCAGGCATGGGCTGGGTGGTGGTGCAGGCTTACAACATCCTGACGGAGCACGGCGAGTTCTACGTGGACCGCGTGCTGATCGTCGTGGAGGTGCTCCGGTTCAACCCTGCCACCAACAGCTTCCGGGTCGTCGGCAGGAGGCGCTTCACCATCACCGCCGATCAGATCTGGAAGGTGGGGGGAGAGCCACAGGCTTTCAGCGCTTCCACTGTTGGACCCGGGTAGCGGAACCGGGTAGAAGAGAAGAAGGGGAGGAGAGGGGGTGGTAGTAGAGAGGACTAGGGTGGCACGGGTGAAAATTTTGAGGTGGAGGGAGGCGGGAGAGGAAGCAGAGTAGGGGGGCACAGTGATAAATTGAGGAAAAGGGGGGGGGGGTGGGGGGTGGGAGAGGAGGACCAGGTGGCACGGGTGAAAATATGGAGGGGGCGGGGGGGGGGGGGGGGGGGGGGGGAGGCAGAGTTGGGGGCACAGTGGAAAAATTGAGGAGGAGGGAGGGGGCGGGGGCAAGAGAAGCTAGGAACAAAAATATGAGAAAGACTTTTAAGAGATGATCTTCTCCCCCCCCCCCCCCTTCCCCCCCCCAACCACCACGTCCCCTCCACTTTACATTTTTTTTTTTACTGTGAATTTTGAAATTGAAAGTCGTCTGCCCCCGCTCTTATAAGAACTTCAAAATGATCAGAGTCCTGTTGCGGGCGCTCCCACCCCCCCCCCCCCCCCCCCCCCCCCCCTACACCACACACACACACACACACACACACACACACACACACACACACACACACACACGCACGCACACACACACACACACACACACAACACACACACATCCGCCTTTTTTTTTTTACCATTTGTAGAAAAATAAATTAGAAGATGAAGCCAGCCCATTCCTCCTGCTTTTATGAAATTTGGAAATGCCGACAAACTTCCTCGCGCGCGTGTGTGTGTGTGCGTGTGTGTGTGTGTGTGTGTGTGTGTGTGTGTGTGTGTGTGTGTGTGTGTGTGTGTGTGTGTGTGTGCATACATGTGCGCGCGTGTGCATACATGTGTGCATGATGTAACAGAGAACAGAGAGAGAGAGAGAGAGAGAGAGAGAGAGAGAGAGAGATTGATTGATCTGTAATCTGCACAAGGATGAAAATTTAGGCCAGAGCCTAGTCTTACAATCTGTCCTTGTCATGCATAGGCCCTATATAATTTCAACACATATCATTCATACTGACAATTCTACATAGCAATGCTATAGTCTAATTCTACAATGAGTGAGAAGAGAGAGAGAGAGAGAGAGACAGAGAGAGAGAGAGAGAGAGAGAGACAGACAGACAGACAGACAGACAGACAGACAGACAGACAGACAGACAGACTGACTGACTGACTACACAGAGACAGAGAAACAAAATATGTATGTATGAATGTATGTAAGTGTGCTTGTTGGGTGACCGCACATGTACGCATGTATACGCACACGCTCACGCACGCCACCTGTGTGCCTGCCTACCTGTTGTACTTGCACGTGTGTACGCTGACAAGCGGTTCACATGGTCAAAACCCACCACGTGGGGTGCACGATGAGTCGCAGGCCAAGAGCAACCCCTGGGTGTACGGGAGACAACTCACCTGGCGTGGCCTGACCTTCCACTTCCACTGGGACAAGCGGGACAAGTTCGCCGTCTTCCTACCGCCCGTTAAAGGTGCTAAGATCAAGTTCCGGGCCTACCACCCAAACCGCAGACGGGAGGTATTTATTATAATCATCATCATAATAATAATAATGATAATACTGATAGCACAGCATTTATAAAGCGCCTTGCCAAAGGTTAATTATAGGCGCTGACAATCCACGCTCCCATGTACGTTACGGGCTGCCTACCTGGGTAGTGCCGACTGAAGAGCTGCCTGCTGGCGTTCCATTCAGTCGTCTTCGTGTGTCATCCAGTCAATATTATTCACACAACGTCCTTACTTCCTTCATTCTTTCAATTTCTCACGCAGGGTGCATGCTATGTGTGTACGTGTCTTCCACACCAAGGACCTAACTGGCCTTCTCTTCCGAAAGTTGGTGACGGGATTTTATGTGTGTGCAAGATGTTATGCGTGCGTTCACATACGGAACCTCGGTTTATAGTCTCATTCGAAAGATTGTTTGGGAATGGAGTCAGAACCAATGTTAACTCTGAGGGGAAAAATCCCCCTGTACCGAAACGGCCCGGCAGAGATTCGAATCCGCACCCCCAGGATCACCAGATTACAAGTCCGGCGCTCTACCAACTGAGCTGTTCCGGCCCCTCGCGACGCCTCTGCCCGTTTCGTAGCCCTACCCCCCCCCCCCCCCCCCCCCAGCCCCCCCCCCCCCCCCCCCCCCCCCCCCCTTTCTGCGGACAGAGCTTGCTCAAACTCTCAGGTCCCTGAATGTAATGTAACTCAAATTCATAGTTCCCTACATTGAACTTGATTTTGATTTAACTTAAATTCCCTGTTCCCTGAACCTAACACATTAAAGTCTAATAAACATCCTGACTTCTTCGTGCTTCCCGCTTTTTGTGTATTCCAATCCTTTTGTCACATTTCAGTGTTCTCGAAATCCCTAGTCCCCAGCGAGACTGATAATATAGGGACAACACTCGATTTGTTAAGAGCCCACATTTCGTTATACTCGAATTCCTGCACCCCTGTGTCGAGCACCATCAAAACCCTAAGGGGAGCGCACTCCAACCGAGAACACCACGTGTGACAGAAACGGACCCCGGGCCTGAGCATTCTGGTGCCGAAGAAGCACGTGCAGATCGTGAAGGACCCTCCCTGGCAGGGGCTGTGCGGGGCCCCGGGGCTGGGGCACATCTACAACAACACCGCCGCTGACTGGCGCTTGGAGTCGTCCTCCATGGCGGCGCTCTTCTTCGCCCTCGGCCAGAAGAGAACAGGCTGGCATGACAGGTGGGTCTATAGGCTGGTGGTGGTGGTGGTGGAGGTGTTGGTGTGGTGGTGTGACGATGGTTGTTGTTAGTGGTGGGGGTGTATTGTGACGTTTCAGACACTATTGTTCTCAGTGCGTGTGGGGATGCGTGTATTGTACATTTGTGTATTTTGTGCGAGGGTTTTACATTTTTTTGTGTGAGAGAGAGAGGGGGGGGGGGGGGGGGGGGAGGAGAGAGAGGGGGGGGGGGGAGAATAAGGGATGGGGGGGGAGGAGAGAGAGAATAAGGGAGAGAGAGAGAGAGAGAGAGAGAGAGAGAGAGAGAGAGAGAGAGAGAGAGAGACAGAGAGAGAGAGAGAGAGAGAGGATAGGATTTTTTGCCGCCCGAATGGATATTGAAGGGTTTTTTTTTTTTTCGGTTACCTTTGTTCGACTTCCTAAAGTTGGGGGGGGGGGGGGGGGGGGGGGGGGAGAGAGAGAGAGAAAAAGGGGGGTAGAGATTAAGGGGGAGAGGGAGAGAGAGAGAGAGAGAGAGAGAGAGATGGAGAGAGAGAGAGAGAGAGAGAGAGAGAGACAGACAGACAGACAGACAGACAGACAGACAGACAGACAGAGACAGAGAGATAGGATTTTTTGCCGCTCGACACAGACAGACAGAGACAGAGAGACAGAGAGACAGAGAGGGATAGGATTTTTTGCCGCTCGAATGGATATTGAAGGGTTTTTATTCTTTCGGTTACCTTTGTTCGACTTCTTAAAGTTGTCGTTAGTTGAACACAGCTCTGATCTTTTCAAAAGAAGAAAGAAAAGGGAGGACAGAGGGGACGCGGGGGGGGGGGGGGGGGGGGGGGGGAGGGAGGGGAGGGGGGGTTTGGAGGGAAGGGAGGGGGGTGAAGAGAAAGAGAGCCAGGAAGGTGGGTGACATGGTAGGATAGGGGGGCACAGGGGGTAGGTGGGGTGAGGGTAGGGGGTACATGCGTGCGCCTCCAAGACCATACACATCGATGATGTGTGAGAACAAGTGCATTAAAATGTTAGTGCATGCATCATTGTATGCGCGCGCGCATGTGTGTGTGTGTGTGTGTGTGTGTGTGTGTGTGTGTGTGTGTGTGTGTGTGTGTGTGTGTACACTCGCTTGTGTGTTTGCTGCAATTGTGCAGTTTGCGTTGTCGACAAGCCAAGAGGTTGATGAAGAACTGCCGATACAAGAAAACTGGCCATTCTGACATGCAGCTTCCTTCTCAATAACAAGGACGTGGTGAAATGTTTACAGGTATCTGGCGCGTGCGTGTGTGTGTGTGTCTGTGTATCTGTGTGTGTGTAAGAGAAAGAAAGCAAGAGCGAGCGAGCGAGCGAGCGAGCGAGCGAGAGAGAGAGAGAGAGAGAGAGAGAGAGAGTGAGTCCATGAAAAAAAACGCATCGTTAAAAAGGTATCCTGTATTTATCAACTATTTCTTTTCCTCAGTTTGACGAGTGCGTTAAGTCAATTTATCTGATATATTCCTCCCTCTCCAGTCCTAAGGTTTGTCATAATTACCAGCATTGTGGTACATTCCAAGAAACCTTCAACTTACATCATATCACAAAATTCGGCAAGTTTCCGTCCACTTTACTTTTCAAACTGACATTGTCCAAAGGTTTTTTTTTTATCAATTTGGAAAAAACTCCTATAATTAATAAAACTTCTTCCCTTTTTTTTTTTCGAGTAAAAATGTGAAAGTCCCATAATCTAATTACCTTAAGACGTTCATGGGATAGAATCATTACCCATAAAATATTACAGTATCTATGACACAGTACATGTACTGTTAACGGCGGATTCCAACTCTCTTGTTCCGCCGCCTTAACCTTCCCTGGATTGAATCAGGTATTCGTTTAAAGCTCATTTTCAAAGAGGGTTTTAGGCCGTAATCAAACAAAACAGGTATCGTATTCAAAAGGTAATCGTTGACTTATTGAGCAGGTAGTGGAGACTAGCACAGAGAGTTGTTGGTGGTCTCTCCGGCAAAATTAAAGTCAGTACCAACTTACTGTCAATGCTGACCTGTTTTCAAACTCGGTGGAATCTTTTCGTCAAACACGAAGGCAAGTTCATTCTGTTAATGAGAATGATTGCGGTAAATATTTCAAGGAGATATACACTGAAGTACGCAAGACTCCAAATATGACCATGTGAACTCTGTAAAATATTTGACGGAAAGAAATAAAAAGGGCTTTATTATCCATCAGATCTATCAACGTTTCCAAGGATTATCCCACAGCTGAGAATGGAGCCATAAAAACTTGGGCAAGAGGTCTAGAACACGCAGACGGGTAACAGACTCAAAAACCGTCCACAACTTAAACAGGGTTTAACCACCTACCGCTGCTGGCCTTAAAAGCGAAGAGACAGTTTTGTGCCGATCTCACACAAATCACTCCGCTTGACCCACTCGTTTTTTTTGTAAGGCGAAGAAGCTCCGTGGTGCATTTCATGTGACAAACCCTATACGAGAAATCTGTCTACATACCGAGTCAGACATCGTCTGAACACTATACATCAAAATTCACTGAAAACCCTTGATCAATGACATTCCACATGAAGTGATTCTTTTTTAGTCCCCGAAAGAGATAACATTTTTCATCTTACCTAAGAATTTGTGGGGAAAAGATTTTGAAGCGATTTTGTCGTGTGTTAGAAAATCCATATGAACAAGTTTTGTTTGTTTGTTTTAGTTTGTTTGTTTTTTTTTTAAACCTCTGAGTAGAAGACTGACGGTATAACAGCCCTGATATGGTCTTTCGCGGTCGGTTGGGGGTAAAAAACACTATGAACCGAATCCACCCCGATATCTTTACCAATAGGTCCTATTGTGATCGTCTGCTCGCTGTTGTTTCGCAGAAGGCCAAAGAGGACCCAATGGAACACTTCGTTTATTGTCTACGCTGGATCTGCCGAGGCCGGAAAGGGAAATGTCGCCTCGTGCGCAACGCCATTGAACAGAACGACTGCAAGTCTTCTAAACTCTTCCGTGAAATAGGCTGCTCCAGAGCGCGTCGGAGGCAGGCGATCCGACGAATCAGTGACCAAGCGAATCAACCAAAACCTCAATAAACCACATGGGCCGATAAACGTGGCCGACATAAGATGAATCTTTGGTCCAAACATAAGATGAATATTTGGTCCAAACTTGCTAACGGTTTTTAGGTAAAGTTCAGGGTAGAGGCCCCCACTTGTGTCGGCAGCATTTACTGGCTCTGTCGAAAACAAAATGATGTTAACTGACATCCATGAAACGATACATTCCGTGTTGGAACTACCCCGGGACTCCCTGCCTCTCTCCGTCCCAAAAATGAAACTTTTTTTTTTTTAGTTCCCGAACATCACATTTCTGATTTAAAAAAAAAAAAAAGAAAGAAAGAAAGAAAATCTTGCCAAAGAAGCACCTGATTCATTAGCAAGTACGGTTAAAAAACAAAACAAAAAAAAAAAAAGCAAAAAAAAAACGGTCAAGATTCACACTTTACCCACGTGTACTCTTCTACTTAAAGTACGGAAAAGTAACGGTCGAAAATTTTGCATGCACTCGTGAATACGCTCCACTGAGAAAGTTCCTTTACTGTCCTTCACGCAGAAGAGTACACAGCGGTAATTGTGAATATTGCCAGACAATGTGCTGAATCTGTAACACCCTCCTGCCCCATTCGCCTCCCCTCCTGCCCCACTCGCCTCTCCACCCCATTCCACCACCACCCTCTACCCCTTTAACTGAGCCCCAGTCCACTGGTCCAACCCCACCAAGCTTTTTTTTTTTTTGAGCATTGAGCGAGTCTGCTTCTTCCGCTGAATGGGAACCAGTTCTGTTCCCACACCCCTACCCCACCCCACAACTCAACTTGGCTAAGTTTGTGCACACATCTTGAAAAAATGGGACTACCACCCCGCCCTGTTGATAGAAGTGATCTATTCCTGGAATATACACACCATACAAAAGTTGTTGGTTCCCACTTTTGAGACTGGTAATTAAAGAAATTGTAATCTGACGTTGCGTTACGTGTTAGTGACTTTTGTTCTGATTCCCTTCCCTGTTTCTGCCATTCTCACAGCACACCACATGGACATCAGATAAGCCTCTCTTCGTTCTTTGTTTGTACTGTCCTAAATGTTAAATGTGATCTATTTTTTTTGCTTGAAGAAGACCCAAGAGGTCGAAATGCATCGTGTCTTGTCCTGTGCTTTGTTTGTCAATGTCCTTGGCGGCAACTAACCCCCACTCTTTCTAAATTTTGCTTCGTTCTCCGCATCGGTCGCTCCATTTTGAAACTTTACACTGATTAAATAGACAGACAATGAATCAATGAAATCAGAGGGACAATGTTTTTCATATCCTTTTTTTTTTTTTTTTTTTTTCGTCGTTTTTAAAAGAAGACTAGTTGTTCGTCAACTGATGATGATTTGCAAATTCCTAGAACCCATTATGAATAATGCACTTGAAGACCACAGTACAGTCAGTACTGAAGAAACGACCATCATGATCCATCATAGAAAGGCGAGAAAACCAAACTGACGATGATGATAATAATAATTATTATGAATACTTATATGGCGCCTATCCTCGGCTAGAGACCAAGCTCTAAGCGCTTTACAATCCACACTCGTTTACACAACGGGCTGCCTACCTGGGTAGTGCCGACGGAAGAGCTGCCAGCTGGCGCTTCATTCAGTCGTTTCCCGTATCATCCGGTCAATATCGTTCACTCGATTTCCTTACTGTCTTCATTTCTTTCTCACGCAGGGTGCATGCTATGGGTAACGTGTCAGCCATACCAACGGCCAAACTGGCCTTCTCTTCCGAAAGTTGGTAATGGGATCTTACGTGTGTGCTTGATGTTATACGTGCGTTCACACACGGAACTTCGGTTTATAGTCTCATTCGAAGGGCAACATCACCAACGGTCACTGCTGATATTGTCCGTGGACAGAGGCTAGGAACTGTTCAACTTCACGTAGCAATAGCAGAGATCCATCACTAGCAACGAGGGATCCAAACCAGAAGTCCTCTCAAGGGCAATAACGACATCAGCACTGTGCAGACAGAGACCTGTACGGGAGGACAATAACATCTCCGTGAAACGCAAGTTCAGGCTCCTAAATGCACTTGCTATTACACCACGAGCACATGCCCCCAGCCAGCCAATATACTTGGAGCTGGTACCTCGGTTGCCAATTTATCAAAGCTGACACCCCAACTTGCAATACACCAAACTATACTCCAGTTTGCTTGCCAATATAAAATATATCCCCAAACTGATGCCAGCTTTGCTAATATAGCACCACGCTGATACCTCAGCTTGCCGTTATACCCTAATTTCATATTCCAACTTGCCAGTGTACCCCAAGCTGATACCCCAGATTGCCAACTCCAAGCTGATAGCCCAGCTTAACAACATATCCCCACGCCTATACCCCAGGTTGCTAGCATACCTCAACCTGATTCCCCAAGCTTGCGAATATCCACAATGCCACATGTTTAGCTCATGGAAAATGAGCAAGCCTGGAACTGCCTTTTCTTTCCCCTTTTTTAAAAGAGAAGTTTTCTGTTGGACGGATGGGCCTACTATGTTCTTGTTTTTCATAGTAGGCCTATCCGTCCAACAGGGACACATTATTTTCAGATGACAGAAAATTTTCAGTCATCTGCAGGGCTACTTTAACATCCAAGGTAATGTATTAACACTGAATAAGTGGGACAGCAAAATGAGCAGTCTGCTGATTGTAACTATCCATACCCGCTTTTCCACGGAGCTGGAGTATGGCTGCCTTAATGGCGGGATACAAAAAAAAAAAAAAAAAAAAAAAAAAAAAAAAAAAAAAAAAAAATACACCCAAAACTCCATTCCCTTTGTTGGGTAGACAGGATTAATCATTGCCTGTCTATAAAGGGAGAGTCCACAGGAGTATCAGTCTGCTGTACGCAGAAAGAAAGAAATACACGCTTGCCTCGCATCCTCTAAAATTAATCTCAGGGACTAAACGTACACATCGCAACACATAGAAACAGTGTACATTTTAAGACTCCGAACAGCGAATTAAACCAAAAATAAAACCCGACCGTAACGCAAGAAAACTGTATATTTTCTTCCATACCTAACCAAATATAGATTTAAATCTACTCCTCTCCCTCCCCTCCCGTCCCCGTAATCACACATACATGCAAGATTTTTCTACCTGCAGTTGGAAAATTTACCCTGAAAGCTATATTAATGACCTCTTTCGGATGGGCTTAATTATCCCTTTGCCTTTAATTACTGCAGGTCTCATTATCTGGAAGAAGAGTCGGGTTGGGGTTGGAGGTGTATGAGATCAGTGTCCACGATTACAGATTAGGACCAAAACATTACATACACTAACAGCTGCACCTGGCTTTTCTCATCAATCTAAAACATATTCATCATACAGTCCAGCCCTCGACCCATCCCATGCCTGACTCTGAAGCAGATTAGAATAGTAGAGTTTTACGTCCTCACAGCAAAAGCTTTTCGGGACAAGTTGTTCTTTCTTTTTCTATGAAAGCACGATCCACATGAACCTTCCCCTTCCTGTCGTCTGCAAGACTTTTCACTCCAAAATCCTTGTGTCCTACCAATGGCGTAGGAACACAAGGAGTCGACAAGTCATGCATCATTCTGCTATTTTGGCTTTCATATGGCATTGCATTTAGTTACAGGCCCTTCTTTCCTGGATTAAATCACCTTTTTTTTCACTTTCAAAAACTTTTTTTTTTTAACGCAGAAGTTCCGGAGGCCTTCAGAGTACGTCGCTTCACATGAATCACGGGACTGGATCTGGATCTGGATATATACGTCGCTAAAACATCCATTGACTGGCATAGGCGCGACGGTGGGGAGTGCGCAGAGTGATATTATCGGCTTCTGGCTTTTGCCAGAGCCGACTTCACGCTGTCGATTGATTTTAGGAGGACTATGTTATCGTCGAGGTGGTTCCACTCAAGTCTTTGGGACGTATGAGTTACGGTAGTGATCGGTGTGTGTTTCAGGAACGCAGTAGCACCTATCATTGTTTCGTATGTAGTTCTCCACTGGGTTTTGTGTCAGGTACGTACTGTTGTCTCTGGTGGAGCGGATGCGTCGTCCTGGTTTCTGAGGTGTGATGAAGTCACTCGGGATGATCGCTGGCACTAGACCCTCTCAACTTGTAGGCTAAAAGAATCCTAGACGTCCATCTATTGGATGATGTTTTAAAGGTGAATAACTCTCTTGGCATTGGGTGCTATCAGGTTGGATGGGAGGTGCAGACAGTATGAGTTAGTAGTTAAATTCATCAATATTTGCGCTTGGTCTCCCTCGCTATCATCAGCTTGGGGGGTAGGGAAAGGTGGGTGGAGGGAAGAGAAGCAGCAGACTTCCTACTTCATGATTTGAAAAAAAAAAAAAAAAGTCTCACAGGCTCATGGTCGTTGCGCCAGTGAACTGTTAAGAGGTTCACCATGTCTGTGGCGTGGCATGTTGAAAGGCGCAGCCCCATTCCCCTCCATCCACCGTTTCATATTTCCATGACTTACATGAAGCATTTATTTAATGCTGGATAGACCGGGTTTCAAAGGGTAAAAACTCAACCCCACAATTCACGTCAGCTACGCAGGCAAAGGTTCCAACCATTTGAAGTATTTAAAACACCCGTCCCAAAGCTCCCACCCCCAACTTCCACCAAACTAATCACACCCTACTTGGCATCAAGTGGCATGCATCTTCTAGCGCATGCGCACGCACGCACACACACACACACACACACACACAGCCCCACACTAATCCTTAGCCCCCTAATCCCCCCCCCCCCCCCCCCCCCCCCCCCCCCCCCCAAAAAAAAAGATTGAAAAGAAACTGTTGTTGTCACAATAAATGAAAATGAACAAATGTTTGTGTGTGTGTGTGTGAGGGAGGGAGGGAGAAAAGAATAGAGACAGAGGGAGCTTTTACCTTGTACTTTATCAGTAGTATGTGTGTGTGTGTATGAATAAGACATAGAGAGAAGATGAGAAAAAGTTCTTAAACCTGTGTGAGTGTATGTGTGTGTTTGTGCATAATCTTTGTGTTGTGTGGTTTGAAGGAACACAAGAATGCTCCACTGTTACTTCTTTTATTATCATCTCGGCAACTTGTTTCCAATTTCCTCTGGATCTGATCTTGCCTTAACAGATGTGTACATGTTTTTCTTCTACTTTAAACAAAACAAAAAAGAGCAAAATGGTGGCTAATTACTACAGACTTTTCTTGTGGCGTGTGAAAAAAACATCATTCTACACTATTGTTATTCTATCAAAATAGTTGTCACTAAAAATAAAATCGCATTAGACTTATTATAAAATGCTAAGTGACTTTACTTTTAACTTACTTGTACCTAATGATAATATGTCTTTCCAGTACATATGACTAAAATACATATTGACAGTAGGTCTTAATTTTCTTTTTTTTTTTTTTACCTTTAGAAACGTGAAGCACATTCAAATATGCCTTTCATTTCCTCATCAAATCAACCAGAAAATTAGTTGAATTCTATGTGAGAGGACTACACATATCAGCTGCTCTCCCCAAAAAACAGCAGCAACAACAACAACATGTCATATCTTGTCAAGAGATGTCCATCCTCAACACACACAGTGACCACATCTCTGTGTGTGTGTGTGTGTGTGTGAGTAGTACATGCCATGCGAGCATGTGTGTGATTGATTTCAACAAGACCTACAAGTTTTCTCCAGCTGTATCTATTAAATAGTGTATGTGGGAGTGAGGCTCACAACGCTGCCACTGGAACTTATGTTTTTTTTTTTCCCCATGCATAATTTCTTTTCTCCACATGTACAAATGAGCATTATATGTGTTTCATTAATAGTCTGTGAACAAATGAAACTCAATATCACAAAACGAAACAATTCTGGATAAATCAAAGATTTGTAAGCCAGAGAGCTAATTTTACAAAAAAAAAAGACTTATACAAGTTTTTGGGGCCCCAGAATCTTTCTTAAAAGAATGTAATGTAGAAAACATGATAATTTCTTCATCAATATTCTATAAACAAATATGAATAAATATCACACCACACCATAATTCTTAGATCAATGCAAACTTAACAAATCAAAGAAATTTTTTTTTTTAAAAAGGAAGTTCTACCAATCTGTATTTCAAACAACTTCACATAAAAGATAGACATTATTCCACAGCCTATAAACAAACAATACTTATACTGAGTAACAAATGAAGTTGAAATCAATGTAATACATTTAGTTCATTAAACAAAAAAATCACAGCTTTTTCCACGGTATTTAATTTACATGACTATGCGGAACATGTAAAGATATACTTTTTCAGGGATTTTTTTTTCCCCCCTGAAATGTTTAGAAGTCATCTGGTCTGCCATTTTGAAATGACTCAGTTGCCCACAAAGAGCAGAGCAGCTTGTTGCAGGATCTTATTCCTCGCCAGATATCTGGGAGATAAAATAAACAAAACACACTCAGGTTGTCCTGCTAGCAGCTCCAGCATTGTGTTCACAGGGGGCAGTCAATATCAGGGTCATATGAGGTAACCCACCAGAGGACACACTGCACTGCTGCAGCATCACTTCCATGGTTTTCAGTGGCGCCTGTTCTGATTCAAAATATGTATATACATCTGCTATCCCTGAATTATGTTCCTTTGAATGTAAAGTACATTATTTACAAAAAAAAAGGTTCAAATCAAGCACAGATAACTGAAGAACATCCATTATATTATGACAAATCAGGGTCTGTCTGGATTTCGATGAGTGTTCAGTCTTATCTGAAGACTGTCCTTCAGCTGGAGTCATTCTGAGTGCAGACGTTCTTGTGTCTCCAAGTGGTTCTCATCTGTGGTCAAATGGACAGAGAACTTGATGGTCAACCATGCCACATGACTACCGGCTATCTGTAATCTTTTTAAGGTGGTGAAATTGGTTCAACAGCCTTTTATGTTAAGGCAGCAACACCTGGAGAACCACTGTCACTGCCATGAAGAGAATTCAGAGTTTTGTCAAGACTCACCTCAGAAGGATTCTTCAGATTTGCGGGTCAGGCATCAATAGCGGAACTTTCTGCAGCAAAGAAAGCAGCAGCCTATGGATGAGCTCCTCTTTAGACACAGGAGAAGGATCAGCAATATGTTCCAAAGCCTGCCTCCAACACCACCAGACAAATCTTCACCTGGGACCTGAAGGGAATTCAGATCAACCAGTTGACTGATAAGTACATGACACTGTAACCTGGAGAGAGACATGAAGTGAACTGGCCACACCAAGGAACAAATGGAATGTTTGGCTCATGACAGGAATGGCTGGTAAGCGTTTGTTGGCCAAGGCAGAACCAGAGGCTTAGGTTAAGAGAGGGTGAAGTGTTGTATTGAGTACAAACTATTTGATGGTTGACTGGACCACGTGATCACAGACCAAAACAGCCCCAGAACAGAAAGTCTCATTCAGAGCTACTCTTACCTGAAAAAAAATCTGCAGATTAGACAGAAGGCTCATGACATTAATTCAGGCATATTCTGGAGGTGTTATGCTTTCTTCCTTTCAAACTGTAGCAATTTGTACTTTCAAACGACTCTTTTCAATGGAGGTGGTATGTTTTCATCATCACAAAACTACCAACACTATCCCAAGCCGGCTGTATAGCGGTGAGGAATAACCAGGAAAATCAATGTTAACATTTCTGCAAATAAACAGACCAAAGAGCAGATAAAGTGAAAATAGCAGCTACATTACCACCTTCTCTATAAACTCAGGCGCACCCACAATCAAAAAGTACACAGCAATAAAATGGACTAAGACAGAATTCAAGATATATTAGAAAAGAAAGCATGCCAGGGGGAAATTCTTTACTTTTACGATTAGGTTAGATCTAGTTATCAGATTTTGTATTCTCTTTGAGACGGACTCATAGTCCCGCCAGCTTTTGCACCATTAAATCATGATACACATAATTACAAGCAAGTCCCAAGTTAACTGGTCCATCTTCAGCTAACAGTTTACGATTTCCTTCCATCTCAAGCGTGAACTATGCAATCATGTCCAAGATCGGGAGTGCTATGCCAGTCTTGAATAAATGTCACTTTGTCCTATGGTTGATGCTGTGCGCACCTCAGGAAAGGGATAATGGGCAAGCTTGGAACTTAGTGCACGAAGGAGACACATAATTTGCTTCATTTACCAGCATACAAAATCCATTTGGCAACATTCTTTTACTTTTGCTGCACTTACCATGATACATAATTCTCAATAAAAAAGCCCCCCAAGGTGTGCTTTTAAGAGTTATGTTTTTGAAAACCCAGCAATAAACTCAACAGTAATGAATTTCACTATAACTATCAATGTTTTCACAGGTGCGTATGCATACATACCTATTTTTCAACCACATGGTTAAAATGAAATATTTAAAGACATGCATTAAACTCACCATTTCTGCACAATGGTCACAGGTTACATGTGAAAGCACAGGAATATCACATCCAATACAAAAGAATAACTGTTACTATTCAACAGCTTATAAACTTCATCACTTCCATCCTTGTTTGCTGGCAAAATTACACAATACATGACATTAATATAAGCAAATGAATTAAAAATAAGTTTTTAAAAAAGTCCTCATTTAAATCTTCATTCAGTTTTGTGCATGTCAGAATAACGCACATAAAAAGAAAGAAAACGATGACTGATGTAATAATCAATCATCAATAAATAAAAGAAAATCCTCCATAAAACAAAGGGGGGGGGGGGGGGGGGGGGGGGGGCAGTGTCCCCTTGCCAAGGACAAGGATAAATATGATCTATGTGTGGGTGACGATTCTCATTAAGGGCGATTACTCTTCTGGTCTAATATGGAGGCATGATAAGCTCCCTGCTTTCCCAATTCTGTTTATTTATTTATTGAGGATCCTGAGGATATGGTGATGTTCCATGCCAACTTGGGATAGGGCACCTGTTAGGGCAGGTAACTATAAGAAAACAGTGAAAAAAATATAAAAAAGTAATAAATTCTCCACGAAACAATGCAAAAACAGTGATGATTTTTGCAAACATTCAAGCAGCAGCAGCAACAAATGGAGGAAGATAAGGTAAAAAAAACAAACAGTTCATGTTTGATTACAGCAGGAGTCTTCTTCCTTACTATCACTGTGTCAGATATTGTATGTTCACTGTCAATCATAATCCACTAATTGGACATACACTCACTAAAACTGAATTCCAAAAAAAATGGACTGACAAATGTATACAAATAACAAACAGTGCCTGGTTAGCATGGCAAATCATGATTGTTCTCCAGATCTGTTGATCCTGGGTTCGATTCCTGTTGGAGACACCCTGGTTAGAGATTATTTTCTATTCAAAGACAACATCTATACTGACAAAGTCAAACCCCTTCTGAGCTCTTGGGATGAGAACTCAAACCAAGGTCTGTGCATGAACAAAATGAATGAAGTATCAATGAATAAACAAAATCAACACACAGAAAAAAAAAAAAAATGCATGCACATCAAATCCCCATCAATCCTTCATAGAAGAGTAGGCCATTATGTGTCTATGGAATGCATTTTACATGTATGTGTGTGCACGCCCATACACAGACCCAGAGACACACACACATGCATACGCATGCACACACAATATGAAATAAAATATGTATATGAGTGTGTTCTGACAACATCCCTGCAGATGGAATACAGCCACCTTACTGATGGGATTAAAAACAGTCACATAAGCAAAAACCTCATAAAATGGCAAACCCTCAAGTTTCAGCCAAAGAAAGAAGAGGAAGACAATACAAATTAAACTGTATCACAAACGTTGCGACAGCAAATTGTTCATCTGACCTGGGCTTGATGACTTCGATTTCATTGTCAAGTCCTACACATTAAAAAAACATTCACTTTGACGCCATTCAATTGAGTAATTTCTTGCAGACAACACCATAGTTCTGTCAAAATGCAATTTCAGGAGCAACACGCAGTAGGTAGCACATCAAGCAAGAGTTTAGCTTCACAACAACAATCACTATCACATGATTTGTTTGTGGATGAAGAAGAACAATGAAAGCCCTGTCGTCTGGCAAGAGCATTTTGGAGTCTGCTGATCCAAACACATGTTGATCGCAGTTAAAATGTTACCCACAAAAACTGCTGCCACAAAGCCAACAATGGCGACTGGGTATAGTTCCTCACCTGTTCAGTGTAGCTGTCGAGTTATGTTGTTTACTGCCTGGCTGACTGTGGAGGCATATATAAGAGTTGCAAGCACATCAAAATTAAAATCACATTCAAATGAAAAACCTCAAACCAGTAATCATTCATTAAACGCAAAGTATACCATGACTCAAGTAGCCTGAATAAGCATCATCACCCCAAACCAAAAATATTTATAAAACGAATACATCACAATTCATATAAGATCAAATGAAAAATACCGTTTCCACATCCTCTGGAACATCTCACAAGATGATCTTGGAATCTGCCACATAATGCTTGTCCCTAGTGTCATCTACATCACAGCATTCAATAGAATGTTTGACGTTCGGTGGTTATCACACAGAATGGGTCAGGTGAGTCTGTAGCTTCCACAACACTGTTTCTCCTTCACAGTTTTTGGAGACAGACAGGAGGAGTTCCTTAAGTCTGGACGGATTTGATGGAGTTTATTATCGGGAGCGAGTGTTCCATTCCTCATGCCAGGTCTTTCATTTGTCTTTGGATTTTCAGTCTGAGGTTGGAAAAATCCACAAGCACTTTGAAAAGTTCCTGTATTGTGGCATTCCTGCTGTCAACAACTTTAATATTATGTTTTTATAAAGGTTAACAAGTGCAGCTTCATAAATTAACACTAAAGTCGCCAGTAGATCTAAGTATTTCTCCACTGGGTAAACAGAAGCTCATGTGCAGTGTCAGTGATTTCATTCAAGTCTGATGAAACCCACTTCAGAAAATTGTCCTTTGACAAAAGAATTAATTTCACAGTTTTCGATTTGTTCAAAGAGTGAACGTATTCGTCTGCAGCATCAATGATTATCCATCAAGTTATTTATTCACAGAATCATCCTCTGCTTCAGCTTCACATCCAAAACAGTGTATTTCACAAAACAGATCAATGAATTTGTCACATGGTTAACAAGTTCATCACAGTGTGAATGTTTTCATCTGTATGATTTATTAAATCATTCTCAGTGTTAATCACTTTGTCCACAGAATCATAAATTCATCCACTTAGCATAGATTATGCTCAAAGTCAGTGTGCTTAGCAAACCAGTAAGTAAACTTCTCCAGATCACACGATGACAGGCAACAGTAAATTCACAAGATTATACATCATGTGTTTATGTGTAGTCATTCACAAGCATACCCACACAATTGGTATGAATCCACGCTTGGGGATCATTTGTGCAGCAATCTGAACTGCAACCTGGTTCCAGCACTGAGAGAATGTCAACAGAAGGTCAAAGAGTGAAATCACTGCACAACCATGCTATTCACAATGCCGACGAGTCCATCCACAAACTTTAACACTGTCACCGACAGCGCAGGGGTGTTGATCCAACAAGCCGATGAATTCATTTCCAAGGTAAAGGCCTACATCAGCAAGGTCTGTGGATCCGTTCACATGCTCAGTGAATTCACTGACAATTGAACCCAGCTGAACTGCGAGTTCAGTAAGCTCACGTTTAGGAGGTATCACAGACTTCACTTCCTGACTGCTGCTGAGAAATGTACTTGTCAGAGGGCACACTATGCCATCTTTGGTATCCGTGAAGCAGACAGATCAGAACAACATAGTGACTTTCAGGGTTCTGCATCTCATTATTTGTAAAGCATGTCACAACCTAGTTCTCCCAGTCTCAAAGGGTAAGGTTACCACCTTCAATAGTTTCTGAGAGTAAAAGTTCTGGTTCTTTCTGGAAGTGCCAAATACTCGACACAGTTCACTAGGTTAACATGTTTTTCCCGTTTTGCTGTGACGCTATGCCATTTTTTCCCCCTGTACAATGGTTTTACATTTCTTCTTTTGGCACACTGACATCTTTTGATTAAGCTTACTGTGACATTTTTTGGTTTGGTGCAAGGTTGTGATGTTTTTGTTTTTGGTGCAAGGTGGTGACGTTTCTTGTTTTGGTGCAAGGCTTTAACGTTTCTTATTTTCACACAACACTATGATGCTTTTTGTCTGGCAGCAACACTATGATGTTTCTTGTTTTAGTGCAATGCTATGTTTCTTACTTCAGTGTAACTTTATGACGTTTTTTGTTCTGGTGCATCACTATGTTGTTTCTTGTTTTTACACAACACTATGATGTTCTTTTCTGTTTTGTCTCAACACCAATATGTTTCATGTTTTAGACAAACACTATAATGTTTCTTGTTTTGGCACAACTACAAATAGTTCTTGTTTTGTTATGCTGCGAAATTTCATATTTTGCTACACTATGAAATCTATTGTTTAGGCACCACACTATGACATTTCTTATTTTGGCACGCTATGACACTCCTTGTTTTGACACAATGCCATGATGTTCCTGCTTCGACACAACACTATGCTATTTCTTGTTTCGGTGCAAAATTATGATCCTTCTTTGATCAACTTTTGCTTCATTTTCTTCTTTTTCTCTTCCCATAGTGCTGACTGTCAGCTGTTATGCATGCTCCCTGTGAAGAGACCTACACTGATGTTTCCAGGCACACTGATCAGAGATTTCACTACATCCCCGAATACATCAGGGAAAACTTCACTGGATCAGCCTACTTCCACTCTTATATTCAAAGGCGACGGCATATCTTTGCAAATGATTTCACTGTATTCTTAACCGTTTCACTGCATGTTATGTACAAACTGGGCAGCACCCGACTCACTTAACATAGTACAGCTTCCCTTTCTTCAGTGGAACTGGGTCACTTTCAACCACAACACACCGCATGGCTGCAGTTCTTCAAATATTGCTGATCTGCTGCCTCCAGATTCAGCAGCCAATGGGATTACACTGGCCAGATAACAGGTGCACTCAAGTTCTTGTCAGAATGGTGGGTACAGAATTTCCGTGGCAACAAGACAGTGGTGGGAGGTAGCAAATGACTAAGGTTTGATGCATAGGGATCACAGAGTGCATTTTCTCGTCGCCAGTGAAATCCTCTCCCAGTGTTGTTTGCAGTCTGGCTGGCTAGTTGTTACTGACAGTGCCTTCCTCATACAGCTTGTACACCAGCTGAAAACCAAACATGTGTGCATCAATCATCGAAGGATTACTCTGCTAGGCTTTAAATCGACAAGGAATCATGAAAATTCAGTTTCGTTTTGTTTTTCATTCTAGTCCGTAAATAAACACTACCACAGTAAACTGACCTCATGGCATACAGTTACATCACATTAAGTAAAAAGAAAGAGACACAGCTTTTCCTTTAATTCTGATTATGTAAGCCTGAATCTGAACTATTGATCAAGTCAAAGTAATCTCAAGTTCTCTCTCTCTCTCTCTCTCTCTCTCTCTCTCTCTCTCTCTCTTACAACTATCTAGCTGGATAGATATAGACAGAGATGAATAGATATAGATAAAAAACAACCATACAGTGGAAGCAAACATTCGGCACAGGGCCTTTAACATACTACAAACACACATGATCTGTTGGATAATTAAGCTCTGAATTTTTTTATCAATATGTATTTCTACTGAAGTGTGCACTTGCCTAACCAGCGGCCTTGGTTCAATGGTCACGAGTTGCAGGCAGCGTTTTGGGAGATTGTGGGTTTGAGTCTCATCAGCAGCATACATTGTGTTTTTTTGTGTGTGTTTTTTTTGACTTCTTAGTAAGAGCTTCAGTGTGCTATGGGCTTAATGCAAACACTTAAGCCACACAGCCGAGTTTCATCTACTTCATGAATGTGTCTCTGATAGTGTTGCTTTAATTACTTCATCAATACTGCAGGTGTCTGTATCTCTCGGGCCTGGTGGATGCTGGCATATGTGCAGGAAGGAAGTATAGAGCACCTCCCTATTAAGTAGTCTAAGCCCAGACTGAACCTCATGAAATGATCTTCATGATTCTCATACAAGTCTGTGGTCGTTCAAGCTCTGTGCTCATGGTGACTTCAGTTTCAGTTTTCTCTTTCCACCCTGGCCCACGATGATCTTGTGTCCAGAGCATTTGTATCAGTCAGTTCATGCAAAGCATTGTTAGATGGATGTGCCGTTGGCACTCTTCAGAGGGAAACATTCACTTACATTGGTTCCACGACTAAACACTTATTGCAATCAGTAAGGGGCTTCATGTGCAGTATCCTGTTTATGCTGGGTTGGAGCAGGCATCACTGAAGACCACAACCAGAATTAGTGAAGCGTCTCCTATGGGGGGTTGCTTAATGGTGACCTGATACTGACTGCTCCCTGGACACTGCTGGTGCTAGGACTGTTACAGAAAATACCTAAGTGTTGCTGTATCAGACGCAGTTGGAATGAGCCACATGGGAGTTAACCACTGAGATGGCACAAAAGAGGGAAAACAAAATATATATATATATAGAGACAGAGAGATCTATACCTATCTATCCATATCTATACCTGTATCTATCTACTTATCTATCTTTCTAGGGTAAGGTAGGGTAATGTTGCTTATAGCCCAATCTATCTATCAATATATGTACCTGTCTACGTACACTGCATCAGTGTTTGCAGTACAGTCTAGCACTCTTCTCTCCACATCGTCAACTTACACTTTTGAATTTGGTGGCCAGGCCGTCCATAAACTGGTCAGGGTTTTTGCCGTGAGGAACCAGTGACTCCAGAGGCCGCCCCGCCTTCTCTCGGGTGTACATGGACTCCAGACCACGGGGCACATAGTCAGTGTTGATCTCCACCTGAACAGTGAGTGAATTACAGCACAACCCCACTTCAGAATTACAAAGCAAACAAACATACAATAACACAAACAAAACTCTCAAGATCATGGATTATGTGCTAATGTCACAATGTTATTAAAGCAAGGCTTCACACTGATGTCACATTTTTGCACCAACATTAGGGATACTCACTGTAAGACTAACAATTTTTTACTGCAGGAAAAAAATCAGCCTGTAATATGTTTTAAAAGTACCATCAATTTAATTTGTAACATAACAATCAATGAGAAAAAGTAGTAAGACAAGGATTTTATAGAGTTACAGACATCAAGACAGAGACTAGAAAATGGTACTTTCCAGAGAACAGTTGTTAATCATTAACATGTAAAAGCAGTGAAGCACTCCCAGTAACATCGTAAGTATCTGCTTTTAACATGGAAGCAATTTTTCAAGTTCATCATCTTTTCACAGACACACTTTCCGCTCACATCAAGAAAAGAAAAACGTCAGTGTGGCGTCTGGCTCCACAGGAAAAATCCCATCATATAAGTAAAACACGCAAGTGCATGCAGACACAAGAATTCATTCATCTTCTCCTGCCTCATTCTTTGGCTAGAATTCTGAGATTCTCCACAGCTGAGATTTTTGCATGCATAATTGTTTTTCCATCTAATTCTTATGGTAGCGACAGCCTATTTAAGAGAATAATGTCTAAAACAACACCACTAAATGTTTTTTTTTTTTTGTTGTTGTTAAAAAGAAAAAAGTACTGTTCCGCCAGATGAAGAAGGAGATAAACAAATAAGACAAAACTTGACACGCTTTGATGTCTTTGGTTTTCTTCAGGAAAGAAAAACAACATTTAGGACAATGAAAACAAAAAGAACGAGCGATCATTTATCTAAAACATTTGTCTTTGGTCTTCTTCAAGCAAGATAAACAACATTCACGACAATGAAAACAAAGAATGTGCAATCACTAAAACATTTTAGATAAGTGATTGTTTGTTCTTTGATTTCATTGTCCTGAATGTTGATTATCTTGCTTGAAGAAGACCAAAGAGGTTGAAAACATCCTGTAATTTCGTATGTCCCTTTTGTCCAGCGGATTAGTATTTTTTCTTTAAGAGTGTTTCAGTTTCCACCTGCAGTCACTTCACTTTGAAACTAACCATGTTTTTTGTGTGTTTGTGCAGTTCTCCACCACCCCAGTGCATGAAGCTGTATGCTTTATGACGGACAGAATGAGACTTATTGCTTATGCAGAGAAAGAAGGAGGGGGGAGTTAAATGCCTACATTCCCCCACAAGACCTTTGTTGCAAGGCTCATCCAGGGGACATGGAAAGTCTTGGAGTCTGCCACTGACACTGACATCTAGGCTCCCTTTTGGCTAATGAAAATGATCAACACTGGCTGACTAGACTGTCACCATTCAGTTCTCTGGGAGTGTGACCCACATCAACCAGTTTCCTGTGTATGAGTGTGTGTGTGCACATATGTGCGTATGAAAAAGATAAGACAGACAGGGAGAATTGTAAGTGTGTTTCCACTCACATATATGCACAAATGCATCATACGTCTAGAACGGCATTGGAGAGGGTGCAGACTTTCTATGAAGTCAAAGCAATCCACCATTCACCCTTTAACCCAGATCTACATCAAGATTAACATGGGGTTGTTCTTGGACCATTTACCATCCCTCTACCAGCTTTCACTGAAATTGCTTCAAAGGTTTTGGTGCTGTTCACATAATCTTGCTGACAGACAGAAAAACAAACCAACAGACATAGGAGAAAACATCACTTCCTTGGCAAGTCACCACACATGGTGTCCTCTCTTAGCTGTCCACCTTCAACCAGTTGAAGATTCCGAGTCCTTCCCTCATGATGATTCCTACTGACTGACTGATCTGACCTCATGGAACTTTCTGTCACTCTGTTGATTGGGTTTGTCTGTCTGTCTTTGAATGCTCATCTGTTTTGGCTTGTCTCACATTGTCTCACAGTCTCTGTCTTCAGCTCAATCCCATTCATGTTGTTATTTGCTTGTTTCTTATGATCGCTTTTCACTGCTGCCATATGAACAACATAAGATGAATATTCACATGCCAGCATGTTTATTGTCAATAAAAAAAAAGAAATGTTTAACCTTTCAGCTACCAATGCATCTGTCTACTGTTTTCCAGTCGAGGGTGACTCCAACTGTGCTTCATTTCATTTCAGTGTTTGGGAACAGCTGAGCATTAAGACGAGCCATTTTGAGCTCCAGCTTGTATGGGGCCCTTTTTAGCATGAGTTTTTAAAGAAGAGAAAGAAAACCCCACCTTAAATGAAGCTTATCTGATAAAAACATAAAATGATTTAGAACAGAATCCATTCACCGTGATAACAGATGATTAAGTAGCACTCAGAAATCGTGCAGACTGCACTTGAAGCTGATTCCAACCTGTGTGGCAATGACTTAGTGCGACCAGGATGTGGCGAGTCATGGTCAATGTTCAGATCTTCACAGCGCAGGTGAGAGATCAAAATGGTCAGTGATATAACATCAACAACACATAGACACATGCACATCCACCACTGGTTATCAATACCCAGTCTGGTGGGACCTCCTTGTTTCTTTTTTTTTTTTTTTTTTTTTTTGTAGTTGCTTTTTTTTTTTCTCAAAAGCTTGTCTGGAGTTCTAGAAAATTAATTTGTAAATTTGGTACATGTTGCGATTTTGAAAAAAAAAAAAAAAAAAAAAAAAAGACCCTTGATGGTTACAAGGTTAGGGATACACACTTAAGTTACCGCACGTTTCACAGCCAAACAAATCATCATCATTCAGACAGTACGAGGCTTCCAACACTATCAAACATATCACTGTTTTAAATTTCACCCACTTCAAGCCAACCGTAATATTGCCAGTCAGTAAAGACACTGATATTATTGACACTGATCACAGCACAGATCATGCCAGTAGTAGAGCTGATGACAGGTATGTCAGTTTTATGTTAGCGACAATAAACCATGAATTTCTCACCAGGCGAGAGTTGGGAACATCAAACATTTAGCTCATCATCGCGACGTGCATCACACAGACGCACAAAGATGGAAGAAGCTTCAATCAACTTGATCTGGAAAACACACACACACACACACACACACACACACACACACACAAAACACAAAAGAAATAAACCTACAGGAGTTTGACGATGCATTTGCAGCTTTTGAAGACAACAGAGTTGAAGATTTTTAACAGGGGTGAGGGAAAATGGGGGGAGGATGGTCTTCATGTATGCAGACCTGTTTACCCCAAAATTGACATAGAGAGTTTTCCAAATTTTCTACAAAATAGGGGTATTCCGACAAAAAAAAAAAACGTAAACCACACTGTGGCAAACACGCATTGTTTGTATCACAGCAGTGGAACGCTACATTACTAGTAACTATGCTAATAGTATCAGTTATCTGTTTACGTTAACACAGACCTGTTTACCCTAAAAACTACTTTGGGTGTACTTTTTAACAAAAATGAGTGTATTTTCTACAAAGAGTGTGTACAAAATTCCAAATTTCTGTAAAAGCAGGAAGGAGAGGGGAGGGTCCTTCATTTTGTTTTCACCTGCCATCACATTGCAGACACTTCTTGCCAGTAGTAACTACTTGATCTTGCAGAGAGTATGTTAAACATGTTTTTTTTTTTTTATACAAATTACTTCCATGCTCTCTAGCTGCTCTTTCAACGTTTCAGGGTGTGTTGTGAAGAAACACAGTCTGCACAACTTGATTTGGCACACTGAAGTAAGCAAGAGTTGTCCCTCTTTGGTCAAAGCCTCCAACGCAGTTACCTCTTGTCTACAGAATCTTTTTTCAATGTATTTCTTTTCAGTTCGTCGTATTTTCGCCAAACACACGTACAAAATATGGTGAAATCATATCGGTGAACAGGTCTGTGTATGCCTACCTTCCTGTTCTTCTAGTCGCTCAGGTTCTCAACAAAGTGTAGAGCTTTAAAAGCCAGCTAATCATGAAAAGGGGAGGGGGGGGAACACATGAACACTACTGGGGTTTTTTTTTCCCCACTAAAGAAGAAGGAAGCATGGTTCTGGAACACTTATAACACCTTCCAACCTTCGCCTTCCTAATAATCCCCACGCCCCCGACCCCACCCCCACCCCCGCCTCCCTTCCCGCGCAGCGGAAGTCCAGAACCATACTCACAGTGTTGCTGCGGATGTTCCTCTCCAGCCACTCTTTGCAGGGTTCCCGGGCCAACTGCTTCAGCATCTGCTGGCTGGGGGCGCCGGTGAACAGGGGCAGCTGGAAGGTGGCCGTCTGGGCGTACTTGTCCTTGAACACCTGGACTGCCGTCCATGCCTGGAGGAGGAGAAAAAAAAAATCACACCATGTGATTCACCCAGCGCATCAGAACTGGTGCATGTGCCTGATTGGTGAAATATCATACTGATCCGCCGTCAGGTGTCTTACCCCTCAATCATCACCTCCTGCCCCCTCCCCCGCCCCCTCCCCCCCCCCCCCCCAAAAAAAAAAGGTAGGAGCCATCATTTGTAAAATTTAACATGAGAGGAAATTCAGCTGATATTAACTTCTAAATGCGCCATGCTCTTATTCTTTTTTTCTTCATCCTTAAGTCTGAAAAGTCATTGAGGAGCCACACTGAAGAACTCTTCACCAGCTTCCTGCAGCTCTGTCAGTGGTAGGCAGAGGCCTGGGTCTCTGCCAATGGTTTTTCTACTCATTTTGCAATGGTGTCAGTCCACTGCTTCTCTGTCTTCCCCTCCATCTCCCTCCCTCAACAGTTCCCTGGAGGACTGTTTGAGAAGAGCGCTAGATGTTGTTATGTAGCCACACCAATATAGCTTTCTTTTCTCAACTGATGTCAGAGGATCTTGATGTGAATTTCTTGATGCTTTGATGCACTTGCACATTGGTGATATGTTCAATATATCTAATGTAACATCTCTTCTTCTGCTTCTTCCTCTGCGTATGCAGGCCGATACTCCTGCAGACACTCCCTGTATAGACAGGCAAGTATTAATCCCATCTGCTCAACAAAGGGAGTGGAGTTTTGTGTGTATGACCGTTGTTTATTTTGTCATTAAGGCAGCCATACTACAACTTCAGGGAAGGTGCATGCTATGGGTAATGTGTCATCCATACCAACAGCCAAAACTGGCCTTCTCTTCCGAAAGTTGGTGATGGGATTTTACGTGTGTTCAAGATGTTATGCGTGCGTTCACACAAGGAACCTCGGTTTATAGTCTCATTCGAAGGATCCTATGGGAAATGGAGTCAGAACCAATGTTAACTCCGAGGGAAAAAATCCCCCTGTACCGAAACGACTCGGCAGAGATTCGAACCTGCAACCCCAGGATTACGAGTTCGATGCTCTACCACTGAGCTCTTCTGCCCCCCAATATAACACCTAAACTTGCTGGCTTGGATTCTTCTTTCATGATCTACTCTGTGTCCATGTCTGGCAGGCATACAGGATGATGGAGTATACCAGTGTACCCAGGAACCGGAGCTTGTCTTTCATGGAGATGTTACTATCCTTCCATACTGGTTTCAGTGTGGACAGTGTTGATGTTGTCTGTGCTGCCTTTGAGATCATTTCTGGTTTAGATGCCTCACAGTCATTCATTTGTAAGTGGGGAAACGGGCATAAACAAGTCACATACCGCAGACAAATCTTCCAAAACCAGACACAGTCATACACAGTTAACCTCTTAGATACATTTTTCTTCTTTGATTGAGCTCGTCCTGCCCAACTTAACTTCGTCCAACCCAATACACTACCACATACAGAAACGGGCACCAACCTGTTCCAGCAGCCCATACTTGTAGTTGTCTCGGGTGGAGGACACAAAGAGCTCCTGCAGGTGAATGATGACGGTCAGGAAACGGTGGAACGATCGACGTGAGAAATGCTGAGAGGCAGGCAGACCATAGAACCATCAACAAGAGACATGATAAAAAAAATGTGAAAACAAAAGGAAAGAAATTGACCAAACTCAAAAAAAAAATAAGAAACTGAATATGAAAGTGGAACTATTGACAAATGTCATATAAAGGAATGTTTCAGTGTGTTATTTCAACATATGTTCAATCCGAAACTTTCACTTCACACACAGATCAGATAACTCCGTTATCTTTTCAAACTGATTATTAGTTGTCATTCTCAAATAATGCAAATATCAGATAAAACTATCGTTTGGCACCATTCAAAGCAAATGTACGTAACATTATCTATGAGATACATACTATCTGTATATTAAGTTGGTTCTATGAAAAGATCATACATACAGAAGCATCATGCAATGGGTGGTTTCCTTCTGGCAGTCTCAGAATCCACCACTCTCATGTTTGGGGGTTATATCAGGAACTTACTTCCCATTGTAAGTTATCATTTCATTGTGATGCTCATTCCATAATAATAGTATAAAAACTGACTTTGAACAGCTGTACCCAGGCTCACATATTCCACTCCATATCTTGTTATGTTGCACTCATGTTTCATAACAACAGACTTTTGTCTGTTTTCTTTTTCTTGCTGGATCAATAATCAAGCCATTCAGGGGGCATTACTCTCTGTCACCTTGTTCTAGCTCTCCCACACACAGTAACACCCGGGATTGTTGTGTTGCAGCCTCTGTGCCAGTGATCCAAAGATATCAAAACTTTGGGGTGTGAAAGTGGAGATCCTCTGAAAAAGCCCTCAAGGTTTCAGGTCAAAGGCCCTACCTCTAGAATGGTCCAGCCCTGCCCAGAGGAAGGGTCCATGACATTCAGTGAAGATCTGCAGTCAACACTGACCTACTGCGCATCAACAGCAGATCATCAGGAGACAGCCCACCAGAGGAAACTCAAAGCTGCTGTGGCGTCACTTCGCAGTTCACTAGTGACTATTCACTTTCCGACATATCCAGAGCACCATCTACTAAGCCACTTGTCAATAGCGACATTTGCTTTACTGAACAACCTGCACAGGAGAGTGTTCTAACCTTTCCCCCTTCTGTTGGCAGACAATTTTTTTTTTCTGGATCACCTTCTGTGCCGTCTCGTTGGCCTGACTTGCCTGCTGCTATTCTGCCTCCCCTCCCTTCAAAACCTCCTCCCATTCAGGTTCCTTCAGTTATAGACCTGTCACCGGCAGTTCGCAGAGGACCTGTGAGTAGCCCACAGACCACCTATCTAAAAGAACACTATATTCCAAAAACTGCAAGTGGAGACCAAAAAAATCAACTACACCCGTAAGTCAGACCATGTAACGTGTAAAATGAGGCAATTATGTCGATGCTGCTTTCTTGTTCAGTTCAAGAGGCATGATGGGTGTGCCTGTGAGGTGAAGATGGAGAGAAACCATAGGTGGTTACCTTGTACCCATCCTCCAGGCGGGAGAGCTGTTGCTGCTCCGAGGGTCAAGTTTCTCCGTGAAGGTCAGCTTGTCATAGGTGGCGTGAGGAGTGCCCTGAAAAGCAGACAGAGAGGTTGTGTTGTGGGGTATGTTCCTTTGGGGGGTGTGTGTGTGTGTGTGTGTGTGTGTGTGTGTGTGTGTGTGTGTGTGTGTCAGTGCGCAGGTGCCTGTGTGTGTGTGCTCACATATGTGAGTATATGTGTGCATGTGGGAGGAAGGGGGGGGCCCCACAAAGTGTGTGTGCTGGTGCATGCGTGTGCACATTTGTGTATCAGTATGTGTATGTACATGCGAGTACAAATACGTATATGTATGAAACTGTGGATAAGCACTCCTGCATTGTGCGTTTTGTGTGCTTTGACGAGTACTTGTGAGTATGTGCGCCTGCATATGTAAGCACATGTACGTGTGCTTGCATGCATGCCTGGATGTGTGCATGCACACTGTGTGTGTAAGTGTGTGCATTTGTGCCTGATGGTGCTTGTGTATGTTTGTATACTTTTGAATTCATCGTGACTTCATTCCTTTCTGTAACACAAATAATATAAGACAACACTGGTCATTTTGTGCATACAAACGTTTCAGATGATACACCCATGAATATATCACTACTTTACCTAAACAACTGGATTTTGTGCACAATCCATGAGCGGACATGACAGCCTTTAACTGCAAATGAGTCAGATGAAACCCTGTTTTTCTACACAATAGCAAAGGAATGTGAAGAAAAAGGGAATGATAATAACATGAGAGAACCAGACGCGAGGACACTGACCATGTAGAAAGCACCGGGAGGATTGAGGCAAATGTGGGCGTGGGTGAAGTTGGACCATGGCAAGTTGACCGCACTGTCCAGTGCCACCTGTCCAGAAAATGCAAGGCATGCATGAACCAACAAATGCATGCATCTGCTCACACACACACACACACACACACACAAACACACACACACACACACACACATACACACACACACACACACACACACATAGACACACACACACACACACACAGGTTTTAACCGGGTCAAGGACACATCACTATGTGCACATTAGTCCATATACATAGCACCACATCTGCACAGCCCACAGGTCCCAATGTGCACAGGAATTCATCTAAAGCAAGGGCTATGGAGCAGTGCCAAGGCAGAGAAGGGCCAACCTTAATGCCATGTCGGGGAGAGTACTGAGCGATGAAGTTGAGGTCCTGATCCAGGGGTTTGCTGTCCATGGACTTGGTCAGCTGATTCTGCAGACCAGTCGGGCAGAAAGCATGGGTCAGTCAAACTATCACATATCACACTTTATGTGCACTGACACAGAAAGAGAGAAAGACTCAGGAAAAAAAAAAAACCAAAGACTCAGACATATGCCTGCAAACACAAAAACCTGTTAACATACCTCTGTGACGGCTTTTCCTTTCATTTTATATTCTGTGCATTTGCAGGGGCCTGCTGGCAAATGGTTAGAACCTCTGCCAGCAGAGTTAATGGCTCCGAGTTCACACTAGTCTGGGGTCTGATTTTTACAGCTAGAAAAAAAACCTCTCTGTCTACATAGCAGTAAACCCATGTCTGACCCGGGTTAGGTAAGATTAAAGCAGCAGATTCTGGAGTTTGTTTCACAGTGTGGTGGTACGTCATCAGATTCACTGGTGCTCTACACAGTCGCTTCTGCTGTGAGCATCAGCTTATGTTTGAGATGTTTTAACAAAATGTTCTCCTGTTCAGACGTGAGAGAAAGAATCAAAACTGGTGGTGAAACCATTCACAATGTTCACCTTCCTCCCTTTTCTCAGAGACCATTTGGATTTTAATTTCCTTTGGATAAATGTAGACTTGTTTTATCTTTTTAAACAAATAGGACCTGCAGTAGCTCCCAGTTCTGGAGTAGGTCCCCTGTGCGTCATATGTTGGGTCATCAACATCAGATTCTACATACACATGCATATGCATGAATAAACACAACATACATCCATGTATACAAAGATACATGCACATACAGTCACACACACACTCAGACACACAGACACATACAAACACAAGCACACACACACACACACACACACACACACACACACACACACACACACACACAAAATTACCCTGATGTACTGCTCCATGTTTTTGTCGCTCTTCAAGAAACTGTCCTTGGCCTTGGCATTCAAGGCCACAGCCTCCCGCACAGTGATTGGTCGGCGACGAATCATGGCATGGAACAGTTTGGTCTCTCCCCGCATAGGGGTGCACTTGTCAGAGATGTAGATGCGGTCAGAGTACTTTGGTCTGGGGTGCCACAGTCCCAGGCGTGCCCAGTCTGTCTGGGGAACTTTGCTCGACTGAAACATTTGCATATGGTGTGTCTAACGTGATTCAGTTTTTTGTTTTTTCATCCAAGTTCTCTACATGATAAGAGGCACCTGAGTAGTTAGAGCTGTTAGCTTGCCTTCAGAAATTTGCAAGTTCAAACCTTGGGTACCAGAGATGTCCCACCTGATGTGATCTTTGAATTTGTAACAGAAATTAACATTTTTCATTGTATCTAAGAGTTTACAGACAAAGGTTTTTAACAAATTTTTCTGTGTGTTTTCTAGAAGATGTGTTTTAAAGGGCTGTGTGAATGAGTTTGGGTTTTTTGGGGATTATTTTTCTATAATGACTTGTGAGTTGACTTCAACGTGGTGATAGCCCTGATATGGCCCTTTGCGGTCAGCTGGGCTATAAGCAACATTACCTTATCTTACCTTACCTTACCCTGGGTACCCATGATAAAACTTAGTTCTGATCACAGCTCATCCTAATGTGTTGTTGTTCTGTTGACTTCAGAGCAGTGCAACATAGGTCCCCTTCCCCTTCTGTCCAAGGATGATTATCCCAGTGTGCCTTATCACCTGCGGTAGGTGTGGTCGTTACACCTGAATGAAGCTGAACCTCCGAGTGAACAAAGGGCCACAGTTGCCTCCCTTTGCAGGCAGTGCTCGGCAACATGCGTCACTGAGCTATTTTTTAGTCCATACACCACATTTTAGAATTTTACACTTCACTATGTGTTGCGGGAGTGAGCCTGAATCTGACCTGTATGACAGGTCATTATGTCCCCTTATTCGTCTAACCTAACATTAACAGTAACATTCCATGGTTCCAAACATGTTAGGAGATTGGCTGTTCAGATGGTTTGAACTCCTCTCTGGTAACATTGAATCATATTCTCTCCAGCTGTTAAGCTATAGTGGTTGATCAACTGACCAGGGTCTGATTCTGAAACCATGATCAATTTGAAAATAACATGGTGGGATCTTTCTGACCAAAACCAGCTATCACAGATATTTCCCAAAGCATTTTTTCTGTCATCCTGATTGCCATCACAGGAAAATCAGCCGTGTCATTTAAACACTTGTTCTCATTGACTGCGAGTTGGGTTTCTCAATGATTCAGTACGATTCTAAAATAAGCAAGAAAATCTCAGTTGAATACATCAGGACAATGATGTTGTAAAAGTCCCTGACGAAAAACTGTATTTATATTTCCTGGGTCTTCGTTACACTAGGATATATTAAAAGAATCACAGATTAAAGCAGTGGTAGCTGCTACCACACACTTCCAAAACATTATAACCAGGATCCCTATCTTCCATGTTGTTATCTTTTATCATTACTAAACAATATTCTAGAAGATTCTCAGCAGCTGTCTTTGGAAAGTCACTATGGGTCAGGAACTGTGCCCACATTCCCGCTCGTTTGATAGGTATTTGCATATGCAAGGAGCATGTTGAAAACATAAATTACTTTGCAAGCTATTGAAAGAGAAGGATTTTAATACAGGCTTTTTCACCGCCAAGTGTGCATATTTGCTGGCAGTTACACTGCCTGGAGAGAAAAAAGAACAACAGAAGTCAAACCATGGCCTACCAATAATAACCACAAGGTGTATAGAAAACAACTAAATGGCGTTTTCAAAATGCCAATGGATATCCTACCTGAAGCATGTGCAGTCAATAGCTATAAAGTGCACAGCATCAGAAATAAACAGAAGCCTGGTGTCATTCTCTTGCTGCTACTGCTGTCAATCGCCGACGGAAGACCCCCCCCCCCCCCCCCCCTTCTTCCTATGTCATCAAGGCTGAAGCACGTTTACGAAACCAATAGTATCACATAACTGGTCTACACTATGCCTCGTAACTTTCGTGACATAGTTTGATCTCCTAATATGCCTGCTTCCCCCATTCCTACCTCCATCCCCTCCTCCTCAAATGTTGCCATGAGTGAACTGGTCAGCTTCCTTAGGTCAGACCCTTCAAGAAAGAAATGGAACCTGCATTCCTATATCCTCTCCTATGAAAATGCGACATGCAGCTGGAGGCAGCTTTATTTCTTGGAACCAAAAGAGATGCTTTAAAAAGAAGAAAAATAAGATAATGTAAGAAGCCCTGATAATGCTTATTCCAAATGACACATGTAGGAAGCCCAGACAACACATGTTCAAAACAACACACGTCACCCAGCTTTACTGCCTCACCTCCAGTGGCTGCCCTTTAGGACCACGCGGCACTTTGTACAGTCGCACCAGCAGGGAGGCACAGGGGATGAGACGCACTTTGGCGTCACGTAGACACGACTCTGTGAAAGGGTCGACACCGTTAGGTCCCTGACTCCACAGTCGTAACTGGTGGCAGCCTTCGTTCAAAGATATCTGTCGACATGGAAATACATTGCGGTGCATTGTTCTGAACTGCACTACATTCTATTGTACTTCTAAGGAATATTGTCCCTACAGACTTCTTGGGTGAAATTCGAGCTAGTCTCCCAAGGAAGTATGCATTTTCATGACACAGAACCAGCTTTAAATTTTTTTCATTTGTGATGTTTGTTCAGTTTTATTGCTGTTTGTTATTGCTTCAGTATGTGTTAGCCATACTAATAGGCATGGATGTATACATGTTCTTGCTCTTACTCTCCCGCATGCAGGCACACATGCACATAGCACACACACACACACACACACACACACACACACACACACACACTCAAACAGGGAACAATAAATGCCAATCATGCACAAATACACTGTTCACATGCATGCAGGAACCAACACACACAGAAACACACACACACACACACACACACACACACACACACACACACACACACACTCACACACACACATATGCACACGCACAAACACACTCACACACATACATGCACTGATGCATGCTTACACACACACACACACACACACACACACACACACACACACACACACACACACACAAGTGCATGCACACATGCATGCTTCCAAACACACACACACACACACACACACACACACACACACACACACACACACTCATACAAACACACACAGAAAGAAGAATGACAGCAAATCAACAACCACTGACCTGCACCCCTGAGGTATCCACCCTGGGTTGTTTCTCTGTGCCAGTTTCCACAAAGACGTTCAGAGTGGCGTAGCCTACCACTGTCAGGTTGCGGTAGTAGGTGTCAATGGTGTACACCTGCATACAAAATGCAGCATGTATCGCTGGAAGAAAATGCCCTTTACACAATGATCCTGGGAGTGACAACACACTCTAAGCAGCAAAATCTGTACCAACGATAGTTAAATTTCACCTTTTAAGTTCGGTCTCGTAATATCCATCTGCCACACCTATTTGCACTATTCCATTTGTCACAGGGTACCCTATATTTTGGTGTCATGTTGAATATTTCAGAAGTTTTGAGCATTAAGACATGGGAGCTTTCAGCATAAAGACACACATTCTGAGGGCAGCAGCTGCGGTGGAAGTGGCCACCATTTACTAAGTGCTTTTATTTGTCTCAGTATGTTTTTTCATCTTTCCATCTGAGCCGCCAGCAAAACTCAGCTCTGGTAAGAGCCAATCAGGAATGAAAAAAAAAATCACAAATAGATACTTCTGATGTGAATCAAACCCATGACCTCCAATTCTGCAAATTGGTGATTTTAACCACTGCATCCCAGCAACTGCCATCACAGTATCATTATTGTCATCTCCCTATCATCAATAGCAGTGTAGCGAAAGAAGGAATACTGGCATCCTGAAACCCTTTGTGGCACTCACAGATATCGCTGTCATCCTCACCACTGTCTTCACAATCACTGTAACTGTCATCTACCTATCATCCACAGCAGGACAGCTGAGGATGGAATGGAATGTTAGAAACCCAACTCTTCGTGGAGTCAATAGACATCATCGTCATCACCATCATTATCATTGCCATCGTTGTCAATGTAGTCATTGTCAGCAGCAGCAGCAGCTGAGGAAAAAATGTCAGATTACCCACTCCTCATGGAGTTCTAGATCTCATCATCATCGTCATCATCATTGTCGTCGTCGTCATTGTCATCGTCATCATCCTCATCCTCACTATCATTTTCATTCCCATCATTAACCAACCCACCTTGAGCAGCAGGGTAGCGGAGGGAGGAATGTTGGAATCCCTGATCTCCTCTTTGTGTTCATAGACAGGATTGTAAATGTCGCTGTCCAGCTTCACACTGGTCGACAGATCCTTGCCGTACACATCATAGCGGCGGTCCAGTATGCGACCCGCCACCTACCGGAAGAGACAGGCAAAACATTTCAGAGTTCCAAA
>JADBJO010000347.1:347500-360000 GCA_016801955.1 Conus betulinus | reverse complement strand
TCAAATACCATTTCCGGACAATCAAGAATCCTCAACCACCTAGGTGAGCAATATGAAGGAAATTATTTCAGTGGTTGCAGTTGCTCATGCTTTGTTCACTATTTAAATGTGTTCAGCTTGTAAACTTTAGTGTGCCGACCGCTAGCTTCTTCCTTGTTTTACAAAGCAATCATCATAGAAGAGTGCTGTCAGAATGATAATGTGGGGAAGATGGAGAGCAAATGGGCTGTTTATATGCCATGTGAGGGAGAATGGAACCCATTCAGACAAGAAGTTTGGTTTTCAAACCAAAACTAACGATTTCAGGAACACTTGAATTCGCAAAGAAAGAATATGTCTTTGTTGTATCATGCAAGTCTTACTGATGCTTAACTTTCTTGAATAAAGATGCTTTCTGAAGAAAAAAAAAAAGGACGCAATTTTAAGGGGGTATATGCTGAGCATACGGTGAGGCCATTTTGTATCGTCTTGAGGGTAGTGGGATTTTACAATACATACCGCACAACTCTTTGCAATTTTTTCACCATACATATACACACACGCTCATGTAAAGACATCTGTATCTCTCCGCGTGGATCATGCCAGGATTATATCATGAAAGAAAACAAACGTGCTGTTTCAGACCAGAATGGTGCTCCATGTCATTGTCTTCATAATCCTTATAGAGGGACATAACTGCTTTTTACATTCCTTTTCTCTTGTTTTTTTTGTTTTGTTTTGTTTTTGGTGTTTTTTTTTTTTTAATCAGCATTCAGACCTGCCAAAAATGCAATCCATTATACCCAACACACTCCTATGGCCCAAAGTCCCCTCCCATCTCTGTATCTCCTCCCCCACCCTCCCCACCTCCAACCCCCCAGTTCCCCTCCTCAGGCCCCAACCACTCCGCTCTTCTCCCTTTCATCCCCTCCCTCTGCTCTCCACCCCCTTTTTCCTCCCTTCCCCTCTTGGTTCCCCTTATACACCCTCTTTGTTCCCCTTATACACCCTCTTTGTTCTCCTTATACACCTTTCCATCTGTCTTATCCCCCCCTACAGCCATTACCTGCGTTGAGGAGAGAGAAACTCTCGTGGTGAGTCAGGCGGCGTGGTGGACGGAGGGGGAGGAACAAGGGGAGGCGACACGTACTGCGGCATCACACCTCCCTGGAACAGCAGCACAGCTCCTGTATCCAGTTGCACTTTTTTTTTTTAGGTGGGGTGGGTTGGGGTAGAGGGGAGTTGGGTTGAGGGGGGGGGAGAAAGGGGAATAGGGGGGATGGGAGAAAGGGGAGGGGGGGGGGGTCTTGGAAAATAATCCTTTGTCTGGTATCTTTATCTGTTCATCTTTCAGCCCATTTTGGTTTTCATTCTCTGACAAAAGCGTAAAATTGTACAGCGTAAAAGAATACACGGCGACTGGAGATTTTCACTGCTGAGAACTGCATGTGAATGGCATGTTGTGCATGTGCTGAGGAAGCAAGTGTCTCTGCAGAGGATGTGTGGAGAGGAGACACAAGTCTTCCACGATGCATGATCTAATGTGGAGGCATACTTTCTTTTAGCTCTAGTTGTAAAGTCTAATTTATCTCCATCTGCCAGAGAAAAAAATTATGCAAAAACTACTGAACCAAACTGTAAAAAAACTCAATGCAAAAATAAAATGTGGACTGAGGAGAAGCCCAAAAAATTTTTGGTAAGAATCAGGAAAACCAATTCCGGATTTTTTTTTTTTTCATTTTTTTTTTTCCCTTTTTTTCCTTTGTCTTTTTTCTTCACAAAGCAAGATAGAACATTCACAAATATTTTCATGAATTTTCAAGAAATAATACATGGATCTCAGTGGGGGGGAAAAAGTCAGCTTTTCAGATATGTTCAAGTTCTTTACAAACTTGTAAGATCTGGTGCTAATCCACATTACAACTCGGATCCAGTGAGTGAAGGATTCGTTGACCTTCTAGTTTTCTTCATTTCGCTAGAGAACTGAACATTGGTTCTTTTGCAATTTCAAAGACAGCTCTTTCTGTCTATGTGAATGCACGTGTGTGTGGATGTATCTGCATAGAAATGAGTACATATGCAAGTGTGTGCATACGCATGTATGTGAGTATGAAAACAGTGTATGTTTATCTGTCTGTTTGTTTGACTTACTGATTGACTGTGTTTGACTATTTAACTGCCTGGATGCTTGCTTGTTTCTCTCCCTCAAAAAAAAATTCAGTCTTTGAGACTGGTCTCAGTGTCTGAGTAGCAACATTCATGCTCAAACTGTTAAACAAAATCCCATTGAATCTGCAAAAAAAATGTACATTCAAAATTGTCATAGATATGTGGATTGCATTTTCAAAATAAAAACTTCAGCTATCATCGACAAAAAACCACAGACACCATCAGCTACAAGGCCTGCAATGACAGGATCTTAGAGCAGAAAAAGAAACAAGCCACTTCACCATTCTAAAACCTCTCTCAATAACACCCACCAGGCCTGACAGCCCTTTCCACTTAAATTCCATGGAACATTGCATTCACTTTCAAAGCTCTAATAGCTGAATAATTACAAAAAGGAAAAAAAAGCAAAAAAACCAGTGTTAAAGAGCTGTAAGTATTAAGTAACACACACACACACACACACACACACACACAAAACACACACACGCACGCACGCACGTGCGCACGCATGCACGCACGCACGCACTCATACACACACACACACACACACACACACACACCGCACTCCGACGAAGCAAACACACACACACACACACACACACAAAACCCACTCAGATCCACTTGTTACAAAGGAAGCCCATCGCAGATCAACTTACCACAGGAGCAGGGAGGTAACTGTCACGGTTGGCGGCGGCGATAGTGGCCATGGACTGGAGACTGGCATCACGGTAGTGCACAATGCGGTAATACAGTTCTGCATCTCCATACTGACCATGAAAACAAAACAACAACAAAAGACCTTTCAGGAAAATACAAAAACAGCAAGGACAAGGGAAGAAATCTGCCGTACTATGATTTGCATGTCACTGCCATGAAATGCAACTGCCGTAAGTCTGAAAATCAAATGTTACAGGAGACAAAAAAAAAAACTGGATTATTTATCCGCACAAGATATACTGCGAGCTGAGTTATGGTACAAGTGTTTTGATTACAGCATGTTTGTTTTTCAGATAATGTGATTGGGACTTGGCTACATTATGCCCCATGGCCCACTCTTGCAGTATGCCAAAAATCTCAAAAATGCAAAAAACTTTGAATTACAAGCAGTTGTATTTCCAGGCAGCGATGTGATGAAGAGGGATGAGTGGAGAGTGGAGGACAGGGTTGTTCAGTGGTTTTCTTTCAGTTTCCTTTAGATGCGGGATTTGTTCAACCTTCGACTGGCTCCTACTCAGAGCTGAGTTTGCTATGGGCTCCGTGAGTTTGCTATGGGCTCAATGAGTTTACTATGGGCCCAATGAGTTTGCTACAGGCTCAATGAGTTTGCTATGGGCCTAATGAGTTTGCTATGGGCCTAATGAGTTTTCTATGGGCTTAACGAGTTTGCCATGGGCTCAAAGGGAAGACTAGAACAACACAGTGAAGTTTCACTGACCTCATGGATGTGTCTTGAGAGAGTTGCTCTAATTTTGCATGACCACCACTGCAGGTGTCTGTATCTCTTGGGCCTGGCTGACGCCAAGATACACTATGAGTGAAAGCATTGAATCTAGCTTTCTCATCCAGTCAAAAAGCAGAATGAACATCCATAGCATTATTTTCACTGTCATCATCCTCACTGATCAGCATGAGGGGAAAAAGTCTCCAATTCTGCATCCCCTCATACCCAGCTCTCATAGTGACTTCAGTTTGGATTTCTTCTCCATGTCTAACCCCTTGCTGAATGCAGGTCTGAGTCATTAATATCAGTGCCCTGATAGGGACAGTTGGTGAATGGACCATGCAACGCCTTCTGAGGGGGACTAATTTGTTCACTCATGCTGGATCTGCGCGACAATCATTGTCAGCAGAAGAGTTCTTATGAGGTGGTGTGTCCTATATATGTTGCATCAGAACAGACACTTCTACTGAACACCACCAAGTGACTCAACAGGAATGCAGCGTTTCCTCTGGTGGGTTGCCTCTTGACAGCTTGGCTCTGATTCTTGCTGTGGATCGCTGGAGTCGGGGCGACTGCGACTGGACAGGTGAGGGTGTGACTGTGGACGGGA
Organism: Conus betulinus; assembly: GCA_016801955.1. Taxonomy (NCBI): domain Eukaryota; kingdom Metazoa; phylum Mollusca; class Gastropoda; order Neogastropoda; family Conidae; genus Conus; species Conus betulinus. Next base: position 355,801 of record JADBJO010000347.1, on the reverse strand, counting down.
GTCAGAATGAGCAGCATGAGGGTTATGCCCCTGGAGTGCAGGGGCATGTGAGACGAGACAGAAAATCAGCTTGGAATATATTACACACTGATTGTGCTGGGTATGTTCTGCTGTTGTTTTCATAAACTTCTTATTTTACAACAAAACATTCAACTCTCCTCCTGTCTCTGATTAAAAAAAAAATCTTTTACTGATGTTTTAAAAACCATGCGACAGATGTACAGAGAAGCAAACAAACAAGAATAAGAAGAAAGATACTCATACTGATTTTTTTAAATCAAGTCTACAAAAAAAAAAAAACGAAAAGAGATATGACCGAGATGAGATAGCTAACCATAAGGCAGACAGAAAAAAAAAAAGGAATGAAAGAAATCACACGCACACAATAAAGAAATAAAAATGGATGGGAAAACACAAGACAGAAAAAAGAAAGGAGAAAGAAAAAAAAAAAACATAGGAGGAAAAAGAAAAGGAGACATGAGAAACAACTAAATATAGACAGGAATGGAGAAACATACACGTACACAAGCACACACACAGACACTCAGACACACACACACACACACACACACACACACACACACCTGAGCGACAGAGTCCAACTCATTGAAGGGGATGAAGGGCTTTATGGGACTGCAGCAGCGCAGATTCAGTCTGTATCGACCAGCAAACAACCGACCCGTGCCGTCAAAGAGGGGAATCTTGGTCCAGGCACGCGTGACGAGGCGGGTCAGGTCCTGGTTGACCCCGGGGTTACCAGCTGTCTGCAACTCCACCACGATGCCCAGATCTGGCTGGCTGAGGTGGGCACCTGACAAGGCATCATGGTATAGTTAGGTGGAGGCCAGAGAAATACCGATTGAAGAGTATGGCGTGAATTTACCCCAAGCACACATTAAGCGACAAAAAAACAAGCAAACCATCACATTCTCTCTACTGTCACATGCTGCCGGAAACTTGAAGCCCTTTGGATGCTACACAGTCCAAATACATACACATGCTTATTTTGTTTTCAAAGAAAGCTGGCACCATAGAGCAAAACTGGGAGTAAAGCTGAAAAATGATGAAAAAGCTGGCAACTTGTACTTCTTCCCAGCAGTCTCATACATACGCTATGGCCAGATTGGCCCACTGGGAAAGGCTCAGACTCTTGTCCCAAGGCACGGGGTTCAATTCACACTCAAGATTTCTTCAGGGATAACATTTGTGTGAACTTCCATCCCCTCTTAGTCCTTCAAATCAGACTTTAAAACTAAGTTCCTGGGTATAAATGCAGGCATAAAATGTCTTGCGTACATGTCAAACCCTATTCCATGTAAATGCTGGCATAAAATGTCTTGCATACACGTCAAACCCTATTCCATCTGTATCAGAGGAATAGGTAGGCATCATGTGCTGGGGGATGGATGACACAAAAATAAGACACGTGCACTTGTGTCATGTTTTCACATCATCCCTGACGGTGGAATGCAGGTACCTCAATGGCAGAAATAAAAATGGCCCTGTACCTGGGTCCCTAACTGAAAATCTCACCAACAGTGAACCTCGGAGTTGCTGCCGAGGAACAAACAGAGAAAGAAATACACACCTGACATGTGTAAATGATTTGACATACCTAGCTTCCCTTTTATACCACAAAGTCAGTCAGTTCCAGCCTGCTCACACTGTTTGCTGTATGAAGTTCAGTCCCCATTCTTGCTTCAGTCTCAGCAACAGCTGCCATGGTTTAAGCCATGATATTGTTTAAAGGTTATCCCAGCAGGGACTTGGTCTAAAACAATCATGAGAAACACTCTCTGGGATACACCAGAAAATGATGCAGCATTCCTCAATGGAAGTTATTGCCCTTCCCTGCTTTCATCTATCCACCTTCTTATGGTTCATCCCCTTGCATAACACTGTGCTTACCCTAGCAAAGCTGCACATTTCAGAGTGCAGATTTTGATTGTGTGGCAATATGCAACATCCTCAAGAGTGTTTTGCGCTATCATTCGTGTTTCTACAGATTCGTTTTTTCACCTATTAACACTCTTGATGCTGGTAGCAAAACTGTGGACAGCATAGTATGCTGTCCATGGCAACACTTGCCAACCTGATGTACTTCCTAAACTGACGATCGCCAACCCAGAAGGGGTTAAAACTATGATGCTGTCGCCACTGTTCTTCGTTAGAAGATCAACAGAGGATACTCCGTCATCTTTTGATTCAGAGCACCTTGTGGGCATGCGGAAAGAGCACACATTTTCTGTGGTGTACATGTGACCATTACTGCCTGATCAGTGGAGAAACAGCCAGAGGAACATCAATGTGTTCAACGCCAAGGAAGTCAGCAGAACACTCGTCAGCAAATGAACACATGAAAATGGACATAGAAAGATCAAGGTGTTTAAGAAAAATGAATGAAGTTAACAGAAGGCGTTAGCAAATTTCTTGAACTACAGGACACTGGTAGAAGAAAGGAGAAGTCTATGAAGACTAACTGGACACAGTGGTTCCCCATATCTTGACAGAATGAAGACAACCCACAGCACAGTCACCTGTCCAGGTCGCCAAACATTACAGCCTACATAAACAGGAAGACTGTTACTCAGCAGCCATCACTTTGGAAGTGTTCAGCCCATCACAGTGTGTGAGCAATGTCAATGATGAACAAACAAGTAGGGTAACTCTTGCTCCCATGATGAAATAAACAGATGCCCATAGCTCCAAACAAATGCTGCTTATGACACCAAATCGCCTAGCAGAAATGACAACAAGTTATTCAGTGTTGTAAACAGCATTTGTTTGGAGTCATGGCGCGTCTACTTATTTCATCATGGGAAGAAGAGTTACCCCACTTGTTCGTTAATTACTGTTTACTGTTCACTGCCTCATGTAAGATTTCCTTTCAATGTCAAGGAGTTAAGCTCAGTAATCATAACTTTCCTTACCCACTAATTGCGTTTGTTTGCTGGAAATCTTCCAAAGGGTTGCTATGTGTAACTCTTCTCCAAAGTAAACCAGTACGAAATAACACATCATCAGTCCTGTACCTTGGTACAGTTTGTCGTGCACCAATGATGGCATTAGCCACACTCTGCAGGAAGTTATGGCGCGATGACGGCTCCGTGTACACCATAGGCAGGAAGGACGGCTCACCCAGCTTAGATGACAGGCTGCTCAAACCCACCAGGAGGCGCACGGCCGTGATGCTGGGGTCAAGGTTCAGCACAAAGTCGTAGAAGATCACAAAACCCGCACTGGAAAAGATTGGTCAATGATATTTGACATTCATACCAATATCCAAATAGAACTACATTGAGAAACTATTTGAAATGTGAATTGCTTCACCAACAGGAATGTGGATAAGTTTGTTTGGATTATTCCCCTCCTTTTTTTTTTTCTTACTAAAATGGGTTGAAAATCTATCTGGGCAATTTTTTTTACAGGGGCCTGTAATTCAGTGGTTAGAGTGTTTGGCTGCTGAGCCCAAAGTGGAGTTCAAACTGCTCATGGGGTCAGATCTTTAATGCATGAAAAAAAAACTATCCATCCAACGGTAAATGGAACTGTGAATTAGTTCTAGGCAGGTTAAGAGGAGAGAAAGAGAGGATTAGGTTCCATCTTCTATAATGCTGTGCACTGGGAGTAGAGAACCTCTATCAGTTCATTGTTCATGCACGGGCATTTGGCCCTAGCACTTTAACCCTGTTAACCTCACAAAGCTTTAGAATACACCCAGGGCACAAACACACTGACTTGAAAAACAAACTGGAACAATCTATGTGAAGAGGCACCATCAGGAATCACTGTAAAACTATCCAGCAACTGCTTTTGGTACATCTTCTGGTTTTCAGTATCCATCTTTCGCCTTTGGCAATGCCCCAGACAATTGTCATGACATCCCCTCGTCAGATGACATTATCACAAACTATTTCATTACAGAACCTATATTGCGAAAACATTTGGAAAAAGAAGTTGCTCTCTCGCAAGACATTACGATAGTGGGGGATCACAAAACCAGTGACCAATACACCTAGGCCAGGATTCAAATCAAGCTGATTGTGGATTTACAATCTGACAACTTGACATGAATAGAGAGTAACACCATAGAGAAAACTCACTATTAGAATCTGACAACTTGTCATGAACAGAGAGTAATACCAAAGAGGAATTCACTATTAGAATCAGACAACTTGTCATGAACAGACAGTAATACCATAGAGGAATTCACTATGAGAATCAGACAACTTGTCATGAACAGAGAGTAATACCAAAGAGGAATTCACTATTAGAATCTGACAACTTGTCATGAACAGAGAGTAATACCAAAGAGGAATTCACTATTAGAATCAGACAACTTGTCATGAACAGAGAGTAATACCAAAGAGGAATTCATTATCAGAATCTGACAACTTGTCATGAACAGAGAGTAATACCATAGACGAATTCACTATCAGAATCTGACAACCTGTCATGAACAGAGAGAGTAATTACCATAGAAGAATTCACTATCAGAATCTGACAACTTGTCATGAACAGAGAGTAATACCATAGACGAATTCACTATCAGAATCTGACAACTTGTCATGAACAGAGAGTAATACCAAAGAGGAATTCACTATCAGAATCAGACAACTTGTCATGAACAGAGAGTAATACCAAAGAGGAATTCACTATTAGAATCTGACAACTTGTCATGAACAGAGAGTAATACCAAAGAGGAATTCACTATTAGAATCTGACAACTTGTCATGAACAGAGAGTAATATCATTGCCAAAGAGGAATTCACTATTAGAATCTGACAACTTGTCATGAACAGAGAGTAATACCATAGAGAGAATTCACTATCAGAATCTGACAACTTGTCATGAACAGAGAGTAATACTATATATGAATTCACTATGTGCTCATGACAGTTGTCAAGTGCTCCATCTGTTTGCTCAGCATCAGTCCCAGGGCAGGATTACAATGTTCCGCGGTGCTGTTGTTGGCAAATTTGCAATTAAGTTTCCATATGATAACACCAATGAAAGCCATCTTTTCACCTTTCATTGATAGGAAATTGTTTCTCTTGGTGGGAAAGAAGTTAAGGGAGATGGGTCTGATACAAGAAAGAGAAAGAGCGGGAGGGAGAGACAGAGACAAGACATGTACTCATAAGTACCCTCTTATATGTATGTATTAACACCATTGCAAGCATGTACTTGGATGTGCTTGAGTGTATACGCAGTGAATGTGGTAGTATGCAATTTCTTTTTGCATGCATGTGTACATGCATGCAGTGTGTATGTGTGTTTGCGTGCATGCGCAGTGTGTGCGAGTGTGTGTATGTGTATGTTTGCACGCATGCGCAGTGTGTGTGTGTGTGTGTGTGCGTGCATGTGCGTGCGTGCAAGTGCATGCATGGGCATGTGTGCATGTGTGTGTGTGTGTGTGTTGTGTGTGTGTGTATTCATGTGTATGTGTTTGTGTGCAAATAAGTGTCTCTGTGAGTGTATGTATGAGTGGTGGGTGGGTGAGTTTCTGTGTGCATATGTGGGAGCACTTTTGAACCGATTATGAAAACATGGAAAATCACTATCAAGTTAATGCCAACATTGACAAGCCTCTGAACCAATCAGTCATAAGCAATGAACATGCAGTGGAGCTTCTGTAAACCTTTCTGTACCCTCCTGACAATAAACCCTTCTGTACCCTCCTGACAATAAACCCTTCTGTACCCTTCTGTACCCTCCTGACAATAAACCCTTCTGTACCCTCCTGACAATGAAACCTGTACCCTCCTGACAACAACCAAAAAACTTGATATGGATCATGGGATGTTATCTTTACCTCTAAATAAAGACACTATGCTATTCTGATTTGTGAATGATTTTTTCACAGTTGACAACTTTCTTATGTTAAACTGTCAAAGAAAAAAAAAAAGCAGGAGACAAACAAAAACAAAAATGCTTTTTTTATTTGATACCCCCACCCCCTCACTCCCCTGAATTCTAGTTCAGTCACTTTAGCCATTTTGTTGTTGGCGAGAGATTTATCAATGATTTATTGTGTTCAAGACGACATTTTACCTTTGCAAGGGGTGGTCATTGGGACATTGATTGCTCTCCTGTGCTTCAACACCTGTCTCACTTTAATTTCTGTGTATTTTCATGGTCTGTGAAGTGTCTGTCAGTCCTTTTCCCTGTAAAGACCCCTCTCCACCAAGACTTGAGCTTCAATAACGTTTTCAAGGTCATTTTAGATATGTTCAACTGTATACAGTTGTCTGTATTTCTCTTCAACAATCCTTCCTGTTTTTGTTTTTATCGATTTAATCCATCCCAAAACTCAGCTTCCATGTTGGGTATGCTGCCTCCTAATGTAAATGTTTTGATGTTCTGCTTTTTCATTGTGACTGAAAATGCATGTGTGCGTGTGCAAGTGCTGCATCATGCTTTTGCAACTTGCAGTCCAGGTCATGGAGCTGAGTTCCATCAGTGATATACACACTTTTGTTAGAATTTTGGTCCATCTGGTCCCTATCCAGAGTTGCTGATCGTGCTATGGGTTAAATGGGAAGACAACATCCATGGGAAAGTTTTATCCACTACATGCGATTCATGTCTGACTGTGTTGCTCCAATTTTCAGACTGACACAGCACATGTTGGCATCTCCTGGGCCTGGCTGACACAAGCATATAAATGTACAGAGTCCTGTCCTGTCATAGAGTTTCATGCCAAAGTAACACTCCATCTACATCGTCTCCATTTAAATTCCATGGCCCTTCATCTTCCTGTTGCAGTTCCCCCTCTGTGGGAAATTTCTTTCAGAGTCCACAATTTCCCGCACATGATTACTGGAAGATGTGAAGATGCCTTTAGGAGTGGCCGTTTATCCAAGCTAGCTCAGTGATTATTCAATAATTGTAGATGGTTGGCATTAAGGAGGTGCATCTTGCAAACATTGCAACAGAACAGATACCACTGAACAACACCAAGAGACTGGGCAGTACAATGTGTGTCATCTGGAAAGTTACCTCATGATGACCTGATCTGGACTGGTCCCTATGGACTGTGTCAGTGTCAGTTCTGAAGCCTCAACAGGACAATCTGGGAGCAGTTGTGTATAAAGGAACTAGCATGAGTAGCATGGGATAAATGCCAAAGAATAGTAAACAGCAGATAATGTGGATCCACAGCCAAAGCAAGGGAGAAAATGTTTCTTCAGCCAGGCAAGGCGCACTGACTTCAGGATGTCTGTGCATTCAGAGGTGACACCACATGGAAGGGGAGCAAGACAGCTTGGAGAATTTTGGGCGGTGGTTGCCTCCACTCCCTTGGAATTTGTAGAGCCCTAGTTAGAAGGGCTTTCTTCATACCTCATAGGACAGAGGCATCAGCTTAGGCAGGTACGTATGATTTCTTTTTCTTTCTGCTCTTTCTTTTCTTATGCACGTGGATTTTCCTCATGGACTGGATCATTTTCATCCCCACCTGCTCACCTGGGAATGCATTTTCCCATCAGAAATGACGTCACTTCCTGTCTGCTATTTGTAACTGTTTCTCATACATTCCAGGCATTTCTGTTTTTTGTTTTTGGCAATGCAACATCATAGCTCTTAAGCTTTCCCATTTTAAAAACTACAAGAAATAAAAGGTTTTCGTCTTTTTTTTTTATGGGAGGAGGGGAGGGGAGATCTTGTTGGACTAAAAATCCATATCAGCGTAGGGACCACTTAGAGTGGTCATGAGAAGACTGAAATGTGAATCTTCTGCTCAGTATAGGGAGTTTGAACAAGTGACTTCGCAAAAAAAAAAAAAATAAAATAAAATAAAATTGTCAGAATGTATTTCAGCTCTTGCTTCCTTTCAACTGATGTCCTATATCCACCTAAATGTCTTCATATAGTCAGGCTTTTTTTTTTCACTATAACTACTCAGCTTTGCTTACACAAGTCTAAAACAATCTGAATACATTTCAAATGGAAACACTTAAAGGATGTTTTTACTGTATGCATGACCCCATACAATTTAGTTGTTGCTCTTCCAGGCTTATTAAATGCACTCTGCTTCTCTTACACACACACACACACACACACACACACACCAGATGAAAAGACGTGAAGACAATCAAGTCTAAAATACTTTATTTGATATGTTCATCTACAAAGAAGCCTTTAATACATAAGATAAAAAGATAAGCACCCCCAAAAAACTTGATTTTCAAGCTCTATCACAGAGTCGACACCAGAGCAAAAAGCATCCCAAAAAAACTCTTTAAAGAAAGTTTTCAGCAGACAGAAATCTGCGTAGCTGAGAAACAAAAAAACAAGTTT
>JADBJO010000347.1:322500-345000 GCA_016801955.1 Conus betulinus | reverse complement strand
ATAAGTGCATGCATGTTTGAGTCTATATCTGTGTGTGTGTGTGTGTGTGTGTGTGTGTGTATGTGTGTGTGTGTGTGTGCATGCGCGTACCTGCAGGCATTTGCTATTGCATGAGCAAAAGCGTGTGTGTGTACATGAATGCATATTGGGAAGTCATGTCCTTATGCAATAAAAAGATTTTCATTTTCTCTACCCTTTTTCATAGCCATAAAAGAAAGCAAGACAAAAATAAGTTTTAAAAAAAATCACAAACATATCTTACCATAGATATCAAATACACAAAACTGTAGAAGTCCTTAACAAATAAACTCAAAAACAAAAATATTTGAAGTAGAGACAGTACAGGTTTAAACTGCACATTAAATTCAACAGAAGTGCTGCAAAGTCACATTACTGATAATGCTACAAAAATATACAGAATACACATCTGGTGTCTAAATCCTACATATGTGACTCATCACAACATATGTACAATGAACTTCAGAGAATATTTCATGTAATCTTACATGTCACTGACCTTTCTTTCCAATCAATTTTGTGTCTTGGCCATTTTTGTATTCCTTGACTACACTGTTGTCATCATCTACTAACCGCAAGTCCTTGCTCGCCCGGGTCAAACCTTTAAAAACCACTTTAAGCGATGCAATGGAAGTTCTAAATGTATTGTCAGTTAATCAAAGTACCAATTTACAAAAAAAAAAATGTTGATCACAAATTTCAGACGTTCATATCTTTATTGTGAAGAAGCTAACAGTTGTGGATTTCGTGTGTGTGTGTGTGTGTGTGTGTGTGTGTGCGCGCGTGTGTGCGTGCATGCATAAGTTTTCAAGCACATAATCTAAAAAAGATCTAAAATGTTCATATCATAACCTAAAAACCGGCCAGACTGGCACCACATATACCTTCTGCTATTAGCCAAACAGACAACAGATGTATATTCTGGAATTGGCTAAACTGATAACAGATGTACCTTCTGGAATTGGCCAAACTGATAACAGATGTACCTTCTTTAAGTGGCCAAACCGATAGCAGATGTACCTTCTGTAACTGGCCTAACTGACAACAGATGTACCTTCTTTAACTAGCCAAACTGGTAACAGATGTACCTTCCATAACTGGCCAAACTGGTAACAGATGTACCTTCCATAACTGGCCAAACTGACAATAGATGTACCTTCTAGAACTGGCCAAACTGGTAACAGATGTACCTTCCATAACTGGCCAAACTGACAATAGATGTACCTTCTAGAACTGGCCAAACTGGTAACAGATGTACCTTCCATAACTGGCCAAACTGACAATAGATGCACCTTCTGTAATTGGCCTAACTGACAACAGTTGTACCTTCTCTAACTGGTTAAACTGACTACAGATGTACCTTCTAGAACTGGCCAAAATGATAACAGATGTACCTTCCATAACTGGCCAAACTGACAATAGATGTACCTTCAATAACTGGCCAAACTGACAACAGACGTACCTTCTGTAACTGGCCAAAATGATAACAGATGTACCTTCTGTAACTGGCCAAACTGACAAAAGATGTACCTTCTGTAACTGGCCAAACTGACAACAGATGAACCTTTTGTAATTGACCAAACTGACAACAGATGTACCTTCTGTAACTGGCCAAACTGACAACAGGTGCATGTACTGTAATTGGCCAAACTGACAACAGATGCATCTTCCGTAATTGGCCAAATTGACAACAGATGCATGTTCCATAACTGGCCAAACTGACAACAGATGGACCATCTTTTAAGTGGCCAAACTGACAACAGATGTACATTCTGTAACTGGCCAAACTGACTACAGATGTACCTTCTGTAACTGGCCAAACTGACTACAGATGTACCTTCTGTAACTGGCCAAACTGATGACATATGTACCTTCTGTGATTGGCCAAACTGACAACAGATGCCTCTTCTGCGGCCACACATAGTTTTCACCAGCAGAATGCACTATAATGTGGTTTCTGTCCCTGTTCTTTTGATCACTGACCGCTTTGACTCTGACCGAAGGTCAATGATTCCTTACCCCATCCTTACCCTCCCCTTCCACCAATATCCACTTAACCTACATTACAGACAGAGAGAACAAAAAAAAAAAAAAAAAATCACTCTTTTCAGTCACTTCAGTTTTCTTCCATACCCCTGAGAATTCCTTGAAAGCAGACATGTCCTTGATTGCCTTGTCTTCAAAACATCATACACAACTGCATAATATTCTTTGGTTAAAAACGATTCGTGAAGTTTTTTATTCCTATGAATAACCTTCAAAATAATGCATCACTTCTATTCTTGTTGTTCCAACAAACCATTTGATTTCTTTAATCGTAACGCATGTTATTTCCTTTCTCCCCCTCACTTCCCTCTCCCCAACCCCCATCCCATCTTCCTCCTCACAAAAAGCTACCCACATTCAAAATAACTTCCTACTGCCTCTCAAAGCAGGCTATATACCCTTCCTCCCTCTAAATTTCCAGTATACCTCCTTTTCAGGGCATCTTCATTATGGCAAAGATCCACAATACATAAAACTTTACAATCTGCGAATCTTTACAGTACATTTCTAAATGGAGCATTTCACACACATTCCTTAGAATCATGAATAAGCGCACCTTTCTGATCAAAATCAGACATACTACATGGTGAAAAGTCTATAACAACATATTTTAACAAAACCATACAATACTTAGTATAAAGAGAGTGAGAGACAGATACAGAGAGAAGGGAGGTTGGGGGAACGGGGGAGGGAGAGAGAGTAGACAGACAGACAGAGGAACAGGGGGAGGGAGAGAGGTAGACAGACAGACACACAGAAAAGAGAGAGAGAGTATAGGCACATGTTTTTTTTTTTTAAATCTGAACTTTTCTGTAGAGAATACAAATGAATAAGGAAACAGATTAAAGGCGACAAACGTCAACAGATGTTTAATCCTCGGTAGATTATGAATCATCAAATGTAGGAAGTTTCACCGTTCTTGTTTTGCTTCTTTGGAGAGCAACATGTTCCAACTCTTTTGGCTCCTGCCTCTGAAAATGAAGAAACAAGCATACTCCAACACCAATAATTAGCAATCTCTCTCAGACAAAGAACAAAGAAAAAGAGAAGAAAGCACTGTGTTTCATCACTGAATCTATTTTCTATCTGCCTCTTGTTTTGTTTTGTTTTTTAATCAAAATATACTTGTAACTCAGACCAAAAAAAAATCTTCAACAACTTTATGTCAATATACACAGGAATCAAGAATCTTGTTCCATTAGCTATACAAAGAACAAACATACATTTGTCTTCGAAAAATCATAAATCATTGTGCAGCAAAACGTTAAAACCTAACAAATAAGCAGCCAATTCCTCACTTAAGGACATGCTGGAAGTGAAATGACACATTACTGACTATACAAGAAATCAGGCTTGGAAAAGAAAATCAAGGAAAACATACTGAAAATGATGCAATAACACTTCAAAACATTTGTGTCTAACACATGAAACAGAAATTAACAGAATTCGACTTTTTTTTCTTTTTTTTTTTTTTTTTTAAGAAAAGGAAGAAAAAGAAGTGAAACTGCATAGACAGAATCAGAGAAAGACATCTTGGGAAAAAAACATCCAAACAAGTACATGTCTACAACAGCGAAAAAAAAAGCCAAACAGCCAAAACTAGAAGAAGTAAATATTTTCACAAACTATGACTGTTTCTTCATCTAGCTACTTGTTTTCAGTTCCCAAGACATGAATTTAGCTTATTTGCCAGGAAAAAGTGTTCCTGCACTAGGATTCTGAAAACCATCGCCGTGAGACAAAATAATCCACTGTATTTCTTTGGTGATACGATGGGGTTTTTTTTGTGGGAAAGCTCAAAAAAAGTATTAACTGAATTCCACTTTGTTTATCTATGGCCCCCATTATTTTTTTTAACACTGTATTCTTATAGCTGTAACAAACATTCTGAGAATCATTATGTACCTTTGACAGAAGGTCATTCAACAATTTTCACAAGATCAACTTTTCTAAAGGAAGGGAGCATGGGGGTGGGTGGAATTTTTAACATTTTTATGAAAGTAAAAGGGAAAATGAATCTTGCACATTTCTGGGAAGGTAAGAGGGAGTGGGAGGGTGATGTGGTAGGTGTCTCAACACTGACAGCAGTTGGTTTACTGACTGAAACAGTTCAAAGAACAGACAGACCTTCACCACTGTTTTGTTTACGCGTTTTTTGCTTTGGGGGACCGCTACAGGAGCAACATTTTGAGTCAAGAGTGCATGTGCATGAATGTCTGAGAAGAGAAGGGAAGTAATTCTATCTTGTTTCTGTTTCGTCATCTACCATGCTTATTGCACTCACTTTGCTGCAGCACAGAATGTGGCCCAGAATGTGCAACTACAGTCAGAGAAAGTGGGAGGAATTCCTTTTCACATTCTAAGCGGGGAATAATGCTGTCAGTTGTAATATAACTGACATGGCAGCATATTCAGTTTTAAAATGATATGTGTCACAATGATGCACAGGAAGGTATTTTGATGCATCAAGAGCTGACTCTACACACATATGTGTGCCTTTAAGAATACTGTAAACCATGTTTCTTCATAAAGTCTCCATCAATATTCACAAAGCAGGCTATTATGAAATATTGTTAAAATGAACATAACTGTCACGGACAGCAGACTGTAAAATTCATTTCATCATTCATTTATTCAAAGAAGACCAAAGCACAAGTTGCAATAAACAGCCAAACTGTGTTCATTTCTATCTGTACTACAGTTCCAAATTATTGCAAACTAACTTCCCCAAAACGGTGCAATACCATAGGGCTGTTTTTGATGACTTACTTTTACTCCAAACCAAATCTGACTTTGATTAAAGATGATTCATTGCAGCTGGGTCAGTAAGAACAAGGTCTGACATTCCTCAGCAGTGAACTTAAGCATGCTTTACAGCTATTCAAAAGGAACTCAACTTACATCAGCTCAATGGTTTTGATACAAAATGGGATATCAGTTCAAGAAGTTGTATATTACAACAGGAACTCAAGTCTGGAATCTAAATTTACAGGCAAAATGGTTGCCAGATCTGTTGTAACAGTTCATTCTGTACATCACAGCAGCGTATCATGTTTATGTATGTACCAGGAAAATCACTAACGATGGCTTAACCTGATATCCATACCATGAAAAACAAATCAAGATTAAAATGACACTCATGAGAATATGGACGTCTGCAAAGCTGAAACAGATCTTGAATCTGCCGTATGAGTCAGTCAATGAGCCAAGACTGTTTTCCACCAGGGGAAGTAACTGTAGGTACAGACTGAAGAGCTACTCCCCATGTGCTTATTTGTCATAGGATACCAAAAATAAGAAATGTCCAAGTTTATATCTACAGAAGTTTCTAAAAATCCATGAAAATATATATAACTTCATTGGTAGTTACCGATTCACTGACAATAACTTCACAAGTTCATGATCAGAGGAACATTTATGTTGATCTTGCTAAAAGAATTTTGATTCTAACCTGATGTAAATTCAGTCCATGGAACTGCTGTACCAAAATTCAATACAAAAGCAATAGTCCTCCAAAGGGAAGAAAACGTTATAGAAAATCACAATACCACTCTTCTAATTTTCAGCCACGTGGCCTTTTTCAAGAGAAAAAAAACAAAACAATGCAACTACGTGATGTCCATCTTTGGCAAAGATGGGCATCACGTAGTTGCACTGTTTTTGTTTTTTTTTTCTCTTAAAAAAGGCCACGTGGACGAAAATTAGAAAAGTGGCATTGTGATTTTCTACAAAATTAAATAGGTTTATCCCTAGGCCATAAACCACTTTCCACCAAGCTTGCTTTGCATCAGTTCAGCAGTTTCCACATAATCTTGCTGACAGATACGCAGGAAAAGAAACCAACTGATATGGATGTGAACTTCTTAGTAGAAGTAATACATTTTCAAACAATGACTTCCTAAGGACTGTGGAACTAATCTGAACCATAGCGGGTCATATGGTATGTTACTATGATTGCCTTTATAAAATCACCCAATGTTACCTTGGACTACTTTAAAAGAAAACAAGCAATAGTTAGTATTCTATTAATCAAAATCTGACCACTACACAACAGCTAAAATACATCTATTTTTAAAAAAAAAAGGAAAAGAGCGAGAAAAAACCTTAGTAGTCAAAGAATTGCAAATCAAAGCAAACACACAGATTGCAATTAATAAGCACAGGACAGAAAGCATGCATACAAAAAAAATTAGGAAAACTAAACAACAGAATTATGAACATCTTTAAGAGCATTACCTCTACATATACAGCGTGTAGTAGGGTTCTTCAGGACGCATTCGCACCAGCGTCTGATCCCACGTGTGACCATATGCTTGCACACGCCGTGGACTGTAACTGCAAATACGGCTCTTTTGCAAACTCAGAAAACCCGCCGTTCTGGTAAGTCAGCGCAAAGCTATGTCCAACAACATTTTTTCCTTTCTCTGTTGCAAGGAAATTAATTTTTTTTTAATGCCAGACATATGCAAAACGAATCCAACTCGCACAAAAAAAACTGTGCTTTGTAGGCTTCAAAGGCAAGAGTTGTCAAATCAGTAACGGCATGTAAGGCTTTTTTCCTGCTTTTGTGTAATGTGCATGCGCTAAGCCAAGCATGTGCACAAGTTTTCTGAGCTGAAACTCTGGAAAAATGGAAAATGGGGACAGCTGAGAGTAAGTGCCTTTAATGTTTATTCTCAACAGCAGGTTTAAGCACAATTCTGGTGGTACATTCCAAGATTGACAAGCTATTATCATAATTAAATATGTAGTTTTCAACAAGCACATCATTCAGTTATTATCTTGATGAATCAAAAAGACAAAACAAAAGGAAACAAAATGAACAATCGCCACATTCAAGGTATTTACAAATGAATAACAACACACACACAACATTGTCAGTCAGGCCAATTTTATGAATTTGGTCAACCTAGACCCTTCTCAATACTTATTCCAGCGCAAATCATCATTTAAGTATCTTGCCCTGGTCTTCAGGGTCACAACTGCACAACTAAAAAGTAAGGTAAGGTAATGTTGCTTACAGCCCAGCCGACTGCAAAGGGCCATATCAGGGCTGTCACCACCGCGTTGAAGTCACCTCACAAGTCATTCATTCACATGACTCTTGAAAATACATCTTCTAAAAACCCATCCGAAATTTTGTTAAAAATCTTTCCACTATAAAACCTCAGATCAGATGAAAAATGTTAATCTCTTTCAAAAATTCAAAGATCGCAAGCATGAAGGGATTTGAACAGAAATGAAAGTATGATTCAACTTTCTTGTCTTGATTTCATGAGGGGAGAGTGGACAAAAAACAGACACATATAACACCACCCACTCTATTTACCCAAAAAGAAGTATGCATAAGCAAGAAGATGCAAATTCACATCTGATACGGTTGTCTAGAACTTCTGAATACACAAGTTTATGTGTGTGTCTTCTTGTGCATGTGTGAGATTTTAATATTTTTGACTAACACGCATACAAGCAAGCACAGAAACAAATGAGACAATCAATCACAACATGTGAGTTTAGAATGTTCAAACTGTCACTTACTATGATCGTATGGGCCCATGCCTTCAAGATCTATGTAAGGTCTCTGCAAACAAACACAGAAGTGTTCATGTTTATATCACAGTTTAATCAGTCAAGCTTCCGTCTGTTAATCAACCTGGACTTTTTATCAGTAGTACAGTTCTGCTTATCTTCCACATTAAATACAGAGGAACACATCCTCTCAACACTTTGCTCATCCTTCCTCGCAGCTCACTCTTCGTTGTAACATTTACATGTCATTTCCAGTTATCTGAAATTAATACATATTTTTTTTAAACTAAAAGATAATGTTCCAAATATCATATGATATTTAAGATCACTTTCGTTCTGATAATGAAACAGTTCAATGCACAATGTACATACATAACTAACCTGCAGTACCCACTCACCTTTCTAACATGCAGACAAAAAGCATATGCAATTTTTTTTTTTGAGTGCCAACTGTCTGTATATGTGCTAGGTAAATGAGTATCATTCATCTAACATGCATGTAGACAAGAGGCACTCAGAATACTTTTTCCTGTAGTTTTCTTGCTCATAATTTGCCACTAGTCTGCATGTGCGCTTAGTTAAAAGGTATTACTGGCAGCATCAGACTGGAGCTCCGGGCATGTTTCCGTTTCACCGTGGGAGATGAGTTACCTTTCTTGTTTATTGTTTACTGTCTTTTGTCTCCCACTCCCTCATTTGAGATTTCCATCTTATTAAAACATTCCAGACTGTAACTGAATCTTAATCTCTTTCCAGTTCCAATCTCGAGTTGGAAAAAATCTTTTACTGAAAAAGAAAGGTATGAAGTTGCTCCTCTGTTTCCCGGTCTGTATCACACTGTCATTTCCCCCCTGCATTTCTATTGTTTGCCCTCTGGTCTACTCTCCCATCTGCTTCACTCAACCCATACATGTGATGAAATACTCACAACAAGATGGCACTAGCACCAGCCGACTTGAGAGATAACTCAGAATATCGAGTATGATCCAAATCCTTCAAAACGTCCAACAATTTGCCAGTCAGGATCATGCTTTCATGCTTACCTCTTCTGTGCAACTTCCTTCAATGTGTTGTCATTGCAACGCAGTTTTTGGATTGTCATTTTCACAGTGTGCACAGGCTTTTTTATTTTCCTTCAAAGCTATTGGGTTCAGTTTGTTTTCGTAACAAAGTCAAATGTAGGTTTGAAAGTATATTCTTTTGATCTGAGATCCCCTTCAGTTACGCAGAATTCCAACCCTAAAAAACACACTAACTGCGGGCAACTTACTGCTGGCCCTGCTGGCTGTTGCTGTACGATGATTTTGGCTGGCTGCGGTGGTGGTGGCGGCTGTGCTTGTAGCTCCAGCCGCATTCTGTCCGCCAGGTTTTCCTGTCGGATGCGCTCCATCTCTCACGCTGCAGGTCATACATCTTGCGCAGGTGATCCCGATGCATCCGCTGGATCTCATGTTCCAGATCATCTGAGGACGGGAGAGAATGAGTCAACACCAGCAAAAGAGTAGAGGGCCAGATCAAAGTGAGATTCAACATGACTGAAGGGGTAGGCAGGAGAGAGTTCACATCAGGTAATGGATGGGGGAGAATGGGTTCATATGATGATGTTAACGATGCAAGAGGCTGGTAAATATGAGAGAATGGGAGGGACAGAATGAGGTAATATGATGGAATGGGAGGGACAGAATGAGATCAAATAAGGGAATGGGAGGGACAGAATGAGATCAAATGAGGGAATGGGAGGGACAGAATGAGATCAAATAAGGGAATGGGAGGGACAGAACAAGATCAAACGAGGGAATGGGAGGGAGGAGGGACAGAACAAGATCAAACGAGGGAATGGGAGGGATAGAATGAGATCAAATGAGGGCATGGGAGGGACAGAATGAGATCAAATGAGGGCATGGGAGGGACAGAATGGGATTAAATAAGGGAATGGGAGGGACAGAATGAGGTAATATGATGGAATGGGAGGGACAGAATGAGATAAAATGAGGGAATGGGAGGGACAGAATGAGATCAAGTAAGGGAATGGGAGGGATAGAATGAGATAAAATGAGGGAATGGGAGGGACAGAATGAGATCAAATAAGGGAATGGGAGGGACAGAATGAGATCAAATAAGGGAATGGGAGGGACAGAATGAGATCAAGTAAGGGAATGGGAGGGACAGAATGAGATCAAATGAGGGAATGGGAGGGACAGAATGAGATCAAACGAGGGAATGGGTAGGACACAATGAGATGACACGAGGCAACAGGGAGGACAGAATGCGTTCTCATGAGGAAATGTGTTTGACAGAACAGGAGGGACAGACAGAACATATGAGAGAACAGGTTGGACAGAATGAGGTGACACAAGGAAAGGAAGGGGACAGCATAAAAGTTGGGGGGAGGGTGAGGGGGAAGACACAGGTAACTAAAGGATGGAGTAGGGTAGGGAACAGAATGAGGTACTATCAGGAAATGTGTGGGACAAAATGAAGCACATAAGAGATATGGGAAAGCCAGAATGAGAAAACATAAGAAAGTACAAAGAAAGAACGAGGTTTGCATAATGGAAGGGGTAGAACATTGTGACATGAGAAGATTAGTGGAGAAAAAAAAAAAAGAGTAACATCAGGGCAAGTGTGGAAGAAATAAGATAATATGACAGAATGAGTGAAAGGCAATGAACTCACATCAGGGTGTGGGAAAGACAGAGTAGTTAACATAAAGGAACGGCAGAAGGTGACGAAAATTAACATAAGTGAATGAGCTGGACAGAAAGACTTTATTTAACATGTTCGGAGGGGTAACATCAACACTGCAAAAAAATCATTTTTTTTTCTTTTAATTTAAAAAGGGATGGAGGGGGTGGAGATGGATTTTAGCACCAAGGCTTTAAAGAAGACAAAAATGAAACTAACAAAAATAGAAGTCTAACAAACATGGAGACGCTTCTCGAACAACAGCACAGCAACAAGATAAATTTACAACATACATACAAACTAGAGGTCAGAACACATAACAGAATAACGCACTTATTATCTGGTCACAAACTGTCCTTTAAACCTTAAAAATCAACGTCACATCTGCATATCTTTATTATACATAACAGACTAACTTATAATCCCGTTCCAAACTGTTCTTTACATTTTTAAAAACAAATTAGTCATATCTGCATATCTTTATTCACCTCTGGTGACTACACACTAAATGCTGGACAAGCAATGGAACAGAGTTATTCTTTATTCACTGTTAATTTTATTGTGCCTTTGAAATCTCTTTCTCCAGAGTTTCCTCTCCAACTTCTGCAGAATTCTGGTATAATCATGCTCAGTTGTGGTGTTCTTCTTCTTGATGTTGACCAGCATCAAGATGATGAAAGTAATCATATTTCAGGAGGGCTAAGGAGAGGGGAGGGGGAAGGGAGGGAAGGGGAAGAGTACCCTAAAGAAGAAACAAAGAAACTGAAACCAAAAAAAAAAAGTAGCAGCATGAGGGTCCCTCACACAGATTCCCACATCTGGTTAGCGAATCCAGGTACTGGGGTGGTCCCCAAGAACACATCTAACACAGCTCTAGTGTTCATCAGCCTTACTAGCATTGGGGAAAAGAAGGGGGCCGATACTGATTGTCCAGCAGAGATAGTATTGAGCTCTGTTGTGAACACATTCATGGAAACTGCATAGGCAATGTGTTTGGCAAGCCTGTTCTGTTCTAGATAACTGAGAGCCTCATGAGTTCACTACATGTTCTTTACATTTTTTCAACCATGAAAAAAATGAAAATAAAAATAAAGAAGGGGGGGGGGGGGGTTGGGGAGAGAGGAGAGACGGACTGAGGAAGGGCAGACTAGTTTTCTGTGCCTCCTGAATGCCATTATTCATGTATTACTCATTCCATTTCCCACATCAGTTATGCTCTGTTCAATCAGGTTGCAGCCCCATCCCCACACTACACACAGAGTAACATATTTCAAGCTGTCATGAGGCAACCCACCAGAGGAGACACTGCACTGCTGTGCAATCCTTTTGACGGAGTCACGTGGTTCCTGTCCTGACACAAGGACAGCACTTATAAAGCTCCGTCTGACAATAAAAATCGTTTTGTCACGGTGCCAGTATGAGTGACCATCTTCCAGCTGAGGGCCCTACCATGTCCATCCACCAACAGTTCCCAAGAACTAACCAATACCGACAAGTTTCTCTTTGTTTATAGTTGGCTTTGCATTTGTTTTTTTTTTTCACGCATTTTGTAAATTCTATCTATGTGTAAGAATTTGTCATTTTTTTTGCAATTTTTTTTCTTAGACTTCCCTTTACTGCGGGCTGCATGTAAATTAAAAAACAAACAAAAATGTTTTCTCCCTTTATAACAACAACAACAAAAAATTCTTAAAGTCTCTCTTCACATCCACATACATGAAAACCAATTGAACTTTCACCGCACTTTGATCAGCCATTATAGACTGCAGACCTTTTTTTTTACAGTTCAAACATTCACACAATGGGTGCAATCATCCAGCCATAGTTTCACAAAATTCAGTTTCTAGCAATGGCTGAATTCCATACATGAAACCACCACCAAATTCTAGAGATCAGTTCTTCATCCAATGATATCAGTGTTTCTTCATCCTCAGGTTGGTTTTTGTCTTTTTGTTTTTCTTTGTTTTCAATTTTTTTTTGTAGATGTTCCGCGACACAATAATACATCCAGTACTTCTCATCCTCATCCAGGAGATCCAGTACACTTCATCCTCAGGGGTTTTTTTTTTGTTTCTTTGTTTGTTTGTTTTAAACAGTTTCTTCAGTCGATCTGAGGGGGGGGGGGGGGGGGTTTAAAAGAGGCCCTTCTCATCTTTTTCAGTCAGTCCACTAGTAGTGCAAGTGTATAAGCCCGTTTGTATGTACATATATGTGCATGGACTAGAGAAAGAGAGAAAGAGAGACTGAAATAGAAAGTATTTGAAAAAGTATGTAAGAGTGTGCAAATATGCATGAGAGCGTGTTTGCATGTGTGCACACGCACATCTTTGAAAGAGAACAAGGCAAGTAGACGTTTGGAAGTAACGGTGATTCTTAAATTTAGCATCTGTTTCATTACGTGATATTAGGTGATGAAAGTGTGTAAAAAGTGTAAACATGCATGTCTACTTATGCATGACTCTGTACAGAATATGTGTAAACACATACACACATATACATATATATAGAGAGAGATACATATGTACATATACATGTATGTGTGTGCGTGTGTGTGTGTGTGTGTGTGTATGTGTGTGTGTGTGTGTGTGTGTGTGTGTGTGTGTGTGTGTGTGTGTGTGGTGTGTATGTGTGTGTGTGTGTGTGTGTGTGTGTGTGTGTGTGTGTGTGCATGCGTGGGTGAGTGTATGTGTATACATGCACATGCATGTCCCCATGTTATCATATCAGTACGAGTGCGTGGATGTATTTGTGCATGAGTATTTGCATGTGTGAACATGCCAGTATGTGTGTGTGTGTGTGTGTGTGTGTGTGTGTGTGTGTGTGTGTGTGTGTGTGTGTGTGTATGTATGTGTGCATGTGCGTGCGCGTGTGTGCATGCGTGTGCACACACACACACACACACACACACACACACACACACACACACACACACACACACACATCTGCACAAATGTCCATGCTAACATAACCAACTGTGTAACAGTTTGTTCATGTTTCACATGATAGGCCAAAGATGGTTCCTCCTACAAAGTACATGTAAAAAAGTGACCGTATTCATGTCTCTATTTGCATACGCATGTCCATTACATGCATTTGTAAAACAGAATGCTTGTATGACTATACGCTTTAGTGTGTGCATGTATGCTTTACTGCAGGACTACAACTTCTACACCACTACTCTACTTTCTAATTCTACCAATCCAAGCTCTCTCCCTCTCTCTCTCTCTCTCTCTCTGGTAGGACTTGTTCAGCAGACATGTCACCTTGACAACAAAATGGGCATTGTCATGAATACAGAAAGGATAAGAAAAAGACTCAAAACTCATTAAAACTAATATCATTTTAGAAACTCCATCAACTTTAGTTCAGGAAAAGTTGTCTGCTGAGCAAGTCCCACTTTGGAAAACAAACGACAGTAAAACTGAAGTCTGAAAGACACATCTTTTTAATTGCTAAAAGAAACATTATGTTCAACATACATCTGCGCATCTCTGGACATTCTGTCCATCTCAATAATACTGCAACATTGCTAATGTTATAGCAGTACAATTGCACTAGACTCACTCAGTCATTCCAAATAAAAAATCTACAAATTCAAAGATTATGGGCAGTCAATAGATATATTCAAGAAAAAGAATCAGACATTCTGGAAGGATATTGCGTTCATCGACCGAAATGGAACATTGCTCAGCAGAATGAGACTTAGAGGTACAGAAAACAGTCATGAAATGCATGTGAAAAATACATCCGGTCAGAAAATGGAGACCTCAATGTCTGAACTATCCCAGCAGACTTGCAAGAGCAGCAGAGAGTACAGTACTGCTGTCAACACTGACACAAGCCTTTTCTTTTATGATAACCGCTAGGGCATAATTTGTCTTCACTTTATTTCAGAGTAAATAACAAACCTTTTTTTTTTTTATCTCCCATAAACCTTTTGCAGCTTTACAATATTGTGACAACAACTACATTTTCAGTTTCAAAAGTACTGAGGCTTGTACAATGTTGCTCACGAATAAATGGAGTTTTTGCTGGTTTGTGTTTTTTGTTTAATTTTGTAATGTTTTTTTTTTTTCGTCTCACAATTTTGCATTACACTTTCATTTTTTCAAAACAATAGCTATATACCACTATGCCATATACTTCACGAAACCAGCACAAAACAAAGCTACAAATTATTTTAGGTTCCCAAATTGACAAATTACGGGTTAACTATTCAAGAATAGGACTGTCTAGAATTTCCAATCTTTGATCAGTTAACGGCTGGTGGTATGTGGCAGTCACTGTCTAAACCTGCTGTTGGTCTCTGAAAGAATGATACAGCTGCTCTGAACAAGTCCTGCTTGTCCATGAAATTCATCACATGTTGTGGCTTATGTTCTATTGTCATGGCCCTGGGTTCCGTCAACACTGTAAACAAAATGTCAACAAGAACAAAAAAGCAGAGAAAAAAATTCCATTCAAAAAAGGGGGGGGGGGGGGGGGGGGGGGGGGGGGTATTTCAAAGACTTATATGCCTGCACTTCCAGTTCAACATGTTCAATGAATAAAAAGTGCACCTTTCTCACCCATTAATGCAAATGCGGACATCGTACGACAAAGCGTGCGATGCCAATGTCGCATATGCAAATTCAGATTTTGAACATTTGCACTGTCCGAGTGACGAATCAGGTACAAAACTCAAGAACAGAGATTTTTCGTTCAAATATACACTAATATGGATTGCATGTCACTAAATTTCAATAACTTCATTTATAATTATGAGAATTTTTTTCCTACCCTATACAAACCCTGGGTTTTCAGGGTTTAGCAAGGGAAAAAAAACTCATGGCATGGAGTGAGTTAAGACACTGACAACTTTTTAACCCTTACAAAACCAATGACCATTCCATCTCCCTTACCTTTATATTCTATCCCCATTCTTTTCCTTTTCTTTCCAGGTTAAAAAAAAAAAAAAAATCAGTAACAGCTTGCTGTCCTTTTAAATCATTTTTGGTATGTTTTTGAAGGATATGAATCAATATCAACTGCCTCAATACGTATTCACAGGTACAGCAAAACCTTCTGATGAAGATCCTGTGAATATATGCACTCCCTCTCTTCACAATCCCAGCAATGGCAGTCTACAGTAAGCAATAGATATCAGGTCGTCACCAGGCAACCTGTTAGTGGAGACACTGCTCTACTGCTGCATCACTGTCATCATTGAAAGTTTCACTGTATCATTTCTAGTTCAGAAAAATAAAGGTTCTGTTACAAAGCGTTGAGATATCTTCCCTTTGTCTTCAGTATTCTAACTTGGCACACATGAGTGGGGTCATAAACATAAGCAACATCAATTTACACTGTTACATCTATCATAGAGACCACTTACTGGGTAAACAGAGAGAGAAAAAAAAGAAACAGAGAGAGAGAGAAAAAAGGGAAAGTGGGGAAGGAACGAATCAGAGAGAGAGAGAGAGAGAGAGAGGAAGTGAGAGGGTGAGACAGGACAGAGTGGGGGAGGAGGAGAAAGAAGAGGGTGAAAGTGAGAGACAGACAGACACACAGACAAAACAGACAGAGAAACTGAGAGGAATAGACTGTCAGACAAACAGACAGAAATCATATAACAATATACTGATCAATCTGTGACAGTGGACGACATGAAAACTGAAATACTGTACAAGCTAAAACACTGTGGTGACAAATTTAATTGTAACTTTCCTGAACAATGAGGAAGAAGAAGGGGGAGTTTCATTTGTGGATTGAAATTCATGGATCATGGTTATGGACCCGTGATTTCAATTTGACAAGATCCAACCACTGCTACTCAGAAATCAGCACCTGCTCAGCATGTCAACAGACTCATAGACCTATTGATATGTAGCTGTCCTCTCCAAATGATATGAACCATCCTAAGACTCTAGTAACATTATCACAAATTTTTCTGTTGGGGGAGTGGGGTGAGGAATGTATTTTTCCGTCTTATCATCTGCATCCTGTCTTGAACATAATGATGCTGGTTCCAGCTGCCCCATACACAGCTACACAGCTCTGCCTGTCACACCACCAGCACTCAGTGGGGAGCAGTCGGACTGTCTGGAGACAACCCACCAAAAGAGATCCTGCACTGCATCCGAGTCATTTGGGTGGTCTTTAGAGACCTTTATTTTGATCCAACAGTCGCAGGACATCTCATAGTAAGCCCCCCTACCGATAATTTCCTATGATGGGGTGCCAGTGTGAGTGAGCATACCCTTCCATAGGGTACTGCCAAATCCATCCAATCAAAGTCCCCATGAACTTGCAAATAAGACAAAAAATCAAACTAACTGTCCTTTTGTGTACAAGTCTCTTAATCTTATCATCACATACAGTTTATGAACAAAAAATATACCAAAAGGATGAAAAAAAAAAAAGTCAGTAGAAAAGTCTGCAAAACTAATTATCACATTATCTTCTGGATCCTCAGAGCAATGCCAAGAGTCACATGTCCAACACTAATATCTTCTCTACAGCAAAATTTTCAATCAAACATTTGGAAACAGTATACGTTCTCCCTTGTTATGTTCTGCTTATGAAAGAGATATAAATGTGAAGCAATGTCAAAATCCAAAGTATCTGTCCCACCTGTAGATTCTAACTTTGAAGGCTATGTTGCAAAGCACTGCATCTACAGAGTCTATGTTTGCAGAAATGCATTAGACTCAACTTCTAAGAATTTCTTCTAAAGGTCATTACAAAGAGGTTTACTGTCCAAGTAAAGTTTCCATAACTGCAGCTGAATAAGGCTCTTTAAGAGATCCAGGAGCCGGTCGATTCCACTCAGCAAAATTTTCCAGATGTCTGAATTTGTTTTAAAATTCTTCATTAATTCATTTATCTTTAAGTGCAGTAATCTCCCTATCTATGCATGAAATAACTAAGTCGCTCAGAGACGCCCAAAAAGGAACACCAGTTGTGTGAAGAAAACAATGCTGTGCTAAAGTGATGAAACAGCACACACTTTCCCTTAACTGTCTCTTCAGCCCGCGGCCAGTCAACACCTGGAGACCCCACTGACAAATGCCTTAAACTGATCTATGCATTTTCTTCCATTTGTTTTTGTTTTTTTTCTGATTTTTATGACTGCTAGGAGCTGCTTGTGACATACTGTCTTTTCAGAGAGGTTAACCTTTTCTTAACAGGAAAGCTGAAGCAAAAAAAAAAAATAAAATGATCAAAAGCAAAATAAAAAGAAAGAAAAAAAAAACTTACTTGCAAAATCAATGTCGTCTAAAAAGGTTGTTATAACAACTATGTAAATGAATTTTTATGCAGCAAGTGCCTCTAAAATTAAGCTTCATATGCAATATAAAGTTAATTCACAGATCAACGACAAAGAAAACATACTCACTTTCACTCAATCAATCACACCCCCATACACACAACACAAACAAGAGTCATTAATTCATACAGATCTGCTTCAAAAGTTCTTGAAAACATTTGGACCAAAGATCATACTAGAAGACAGTTTGCTGTAAGTGCTTAAAACAAAGAAAGACTACCTCCCTTACAAGAGTTTTACTTCTGAAACAAAACTTCTGTGCTGGATTTATGTTCCTATGAAGATTATGTCCCTTTACAGATCCAATTCTTAAGGATTCCTGGAGTCTGTCATTGATTTCTTCTATCGGATCAGAAAGTTATCAAAAACAAACCCAAGGGAGAGTTGTGTGGGCACAGAATCTTGTGAAAAAGTTGCTACAGTTCATTTTCTTCCTTTTCCACTGTGTCAAATGAGCAGAAATTTGAAAGTAATGATCTACCCCTGTGTAATGTTACCATCATGACACCGATATTGGGTCTACCAAATGGACTGGACTGTCTCAACATAGAAAAGACCTGCTCAACCACCAGCAAGATGGCTGGAAAGTGCACAAGAACGAGTTCTTAATTCAAATGAATGGTTTGTCCCCCTCCCCCCTCTCTTCTCCACCCTCTCTTCTCCACCCTCTACCCCCAGCTCCCATCCCATTCCTTCTCTCTCATCTACACTTTACTTCAGATAAAAAGGATGTCAAGGATAGTGGATAATGTGCACTCATAATGAAAAACCTGTAAGACAGTCACAGAGGGACATACATGATCTAGAAATGCACAAAAAAAAACAGACTGCACCCCATGAAAAATCTTACATTCCAAAATATTTAGATGCAGACAAAAATAGCCCTGCAAATGCACACAACTACTCAGTAACAAAGGAGGTTGGGGAGCCATACTGTCAGACCTGTCTCCCAATCTTGCATCTGAGGTATTGCCAATGAATTTACTGGCCCATGCCAACAGATACTTTATCAATAATGCTGAACCCAGGACGCAAGTAAAGCAGACAGACACACACTGGCCCATGCACACTGCGAAGGACACAGATCACACCCCAAGCATAAAATGAGGTGACCACTGGAAATTCATATACATGGATGAAAATACCCAATCATGAGTACATGCACTGCGTCATGCTAAGGGTGCAATCCACACCTTTCTCTCACATTTTGTAACGTACTGTTCCTCTAAGACGAGTTCAAAACGAACGTCCATAGACACAGTTTCCAGCCTGATAGTGCATATCTTCTGACAATGTCTTGATGCTCAACTTTCAAAAACAAAATGGAAGTCAGTTATCAAACTCATCAATTGAGATTCCAGTATTCAAAGCTAATCAATCAACAGCAAAGTATGTGAAAGACATCTCTTTTTATCACTTAGACATTGCAAGATTTTGTGTAGATGAAACAACAAAGTGGAGCAGATGCACTGCTTTAAATGAACAAGAAAGCAGAGTGACAAAAGTACTCCCTTCTTTTTAAGGTATGAACAATACTGAGTCAAGAATAAAACTGCTTAAGCGTTAACTTGGAACTGAACAAAGTAAAATGATAAAAGATTTCTTTTCAACACCATTACTGTGTGGCATTTTTTTTTTTTGTTTGTTTGTTTGTTTGTTTTCTTTTTTTAAGAGAAACCAAAAATGCACACTGATTCCAATACAATTTACAGAAATCGCAAACTTCAGCAATCTAAGAAAATGGATCAGATAGCTCTTTAGCAAGTCAGAAACAAGAACCAAATTGCTCTCTCCTTTCCCTAACACACTTTCCAACTGATTAAGTTCCATTGCTTTTTTGTTGCTGTTTTTTTTTTTTCCTTAAATCTTTGCTTTGCTGTTAATACTCTGCTGAACTGTTTACTGCACTGTTTCTTACTTTGACTTATTCAGTAATGTTTACCGTTGTTTTGCTCTTGAAAACTATCAGTAGGCTGTCAACTAACAATGATTTTCAGAACGTCTTGGTTGTAAAATGGGTATGCTGTTGTTTTTCTGCAGGCCCAACCACCAAAATAAACCATAACAAAACCCTAACTTTCATGACCAACTTCATTAAATGCTGTTGATATAGTCTACCCACAATTTCCAATAATCATGAAAAGTTACAAAATCACGGTGTTCATTCCCTTGTTACGGCACGTTTCCAACAGTGGCATGAACAAACTGCAAACGCACAACAAGTAACGTTGGACTGAAGTGACATTTGAGAAATGTAAAGACAGAACATGACCAAAAAAAAAAAAAAAAAAAAAAAAAAGAGGACAGAACAATCTTTGGTGTTGACTTTGAGGCCTTGTCAGATTCTCCGCAGAGGGAGATGCTGAAGGTAAGCATCACAAATATGACAGAAACGAGTTCCACCTGCAAACAGGAAATCAGACTCTATCAGTCGGACCTTCAGGGACAGGGGAGGGTACCAGGTCTAGCAAAGCAGTAGCGCTACGCAAGCAGGTCAAGCCGCACGCACAGGAAGGTTGGAAGGTCGAGAAGCAGAAAGGTTGTTGTTGTATCACTGGCATTACAAGAGTCAGAAAACAATGTTGTTAATAACTAACACACATTATCTCTCTAATACTGTCAAGAAGCTGGGACTGGTGTATCCATTCTCTCTGCTCTTTTATTTTTCACTTTCCTAAATAAATTTTGTCCCTTTCAAAGCAGTTCTCTCTTCATCCTGGTTATATAGGGTTATACAGTGAAAACAACACATCTAGAATTTGCCACTCGATGTGTCACCGTAAAATATAGTGTGAGTACACGTCAGCAAAAACGTGCCCCGTTGTGCAGGATGTACCTGAAACATCAGGACAAACACACATGGTCTTCAAATTTTCTCTATTGCAGAGACATGTCTATGTCATGCTGACCTAGCCTGGTAATGCAGACTTCATTCTCATTGTATTCCAATCAATTATATCTTAACCTGTTTTCTGTCTGTCTTTTTTTTTTCTTTTTTTTTTCACTTTCTCACACATGCACACAGATATGCTGACCCAGTTCAAGACCGATCTGAAAGCTATGACGGTGTACAAAGAGGCGAGTTATCAGTCAAACACAAAAAAGGGTTAAGTTTACAATCTCTGCCGCCAAAGCCACTTTTATTTCAGATCAAAGACTTTAAAAAAAAAAAAAAAAAAAAGTTACGTTTTATTTGATCTGAGAAAAAAAAAACTTTTTTAAGCCTTCCACAATATTTTCATACAGAAGATGCTTTTATGTGAGATAAAATCCTAGATTACAGCATCTTAGTTTCAATATACCCAATTCTACAAATAATTGTTAGACACTGACCAATTAAATGCACTAGAGTTTCTATTAATCATCATCAAGAAGGTATCGCTGCATGCAGATTAGTCCTTCTATCCTTCACACAATGTCTGCATAGTTCTCTAAATAAACAAATAACTGAATAAATAAAAAGTAAAAGATTTTCGGACATGGGTCTCTAGGATGACACTCAGCAGATGTCTTAAGTAGTATATGCCATCATGATTCTACCTTAAATGCAAATCAATACTGGCTACAAAAAGAACCCCAAAAATGAAGCTCAAGATGCCTTTTCACATTTACGTTATCTTACAATTCCAGAATAAGCCCAAATAGTGTCAGAGCAAATGTGGATTATTCTTTGGACAAAGACTGAACCCAACTGTTGAATGGACAAAGACACAGATATGGACTTCTATCCTTATCCTTAACCCTTTCAATTCATACGAGTTTAAAGCCTCTCCTGCAAGGACTAAGCTGATCTGTACTCCATTTAAAAACCAACTTCTCAAAACTGGGAGGATAACAGTTCATACACAAACTACAAAATAATTAACTATCTAATTTGTCTGTAGAGTCAAAGATGATGCACTTTCAGACTTTTGACAAATTCCATTCAAACTTCCTTTTTTTTTGCATGCCTTTTTTTTTTTTTTTTTTTTTTTTTTTAAGTAAGCATAAAATTCTAACCTATTTGAATTGCTCAGCAGAATTTAGTGTGCCTTATAAAGACGGAAGCTCAATGCAAATTATTTCCCTTTCCAAGCAGCTTAATGTATGTTCATGAACTCATGAACAGGTAACAAACTACACATACTCCTATAAGGCTTAAAATGATAGCTGAATGCTCAAATGCATTAAACAGAGGACACAACACTTCACCAATACCCTCTTCTTCTTTTTTCTTTTTTTTTTTTTTTTTTTTTTTTTTTTTTTTTTTTTTTTAAGACTTGCAGGTACCTTCTGCAGTCAAAATTCGGGAACCAGGGGTTGAAGTGGGGACATGGCTAAAAAAAGGGGGCAGTTCAGCTGTTTACTGATAACATTTCAACTTACTTATGATTCAATTGAGAAATTAAGGGTTTAAAAAGAAAATGCATTTCCATGCATTTAGCTGACATGTACATATCATTTGGGCTTTATTCTGCAATACTCATATTAAAAAATGACACCCTATATCCCACATTTTGAAAAAAAAAAAAATAGAAATTCAGGATTAAAAAAAAAAAAAAAAATTGGAGCTTTTGGGAACAAAATCTTGGTATATAGTTAGCAGCCATGAATCTATCATCGCTGTTTATTTGTTTGTTTTTCAAAAGACTAGAAAAGATGACAGTCAAAGTATTCAGTGAATAGAAAATAAAAATGCATATTTCACCTTTTTTTTTTCTTTGTCCTACGAGAGACTGGCAAGTGAGATTAAAAGTATCCAGTGAATGATGAAATAAAAATGCTTATAATAAATGTTGCATTACACTTTTATGTGCTTTCCATTTACAGTATCCATTCAATGATGGGATACAAATGCATAAATATAAATGCTGCATTTCACTTTCATGTGCTTTCTGTTTACAATATCCATTCAATGATGGGATACAAATGCA
>JADBJO010000347.1:302500-320000 GCA_016801955.1 Conus betulinus | reverse complement strand
ATAAGATTTGTTTTCACTTAATGATAAATTGTGGAGCTGGAAAAATACAGAGAATAGGTGAGTAAAGCATGGAAAACAAATAGACAAAAACAGCAGATACGTGAAGATAAAAGCTGATAATGAAAACACAAGATTCTGCATCAATTAAAACTGATCTCTGTGAATCTTTTATCACTGGCTTAAAAAGGATTTAACGGTATTACTTTAGCCTGTTTCTACTTTATTGCACCAAATTATCAGTGCTTGAGAGGGGGAAGTTTGGAAGGAGGAAAAGACCAGAGACACGAGGGAATGGCCAATGTGGGAAGAGGGGAATGGGAAGAAGGATGGAAAGAGAGAGGGTGGAAGTTAGTAATCATAGGGATCGTGATGATGGTTAGGTATGTTTGTGCATGTGTCTGTGACAGAGTGCAAGTGTGATGTGTGCTGATGATAAACATCAATTAAGTTCTCAATATTGACTGTACATGGTATGAATCACTGTATGATTAAAGACACAGACTTTGCATCTGTAAGGATACCGAGAGATGATGAATGTGTAGGCAACAGGATTTAGCTCCCTTCTCACTCTCTGTTTTGTTTTCCTTTCTTTTTTTTTTTCACATCCCTACAAACAATAGTGTGTCCCTGTAAAGTAGGATTATGGCACTAGTTTGAACAGGCAAGTACCAGTAAAATAAAAGCCACGGCAATGTATAGCTATTTGTATGCTTTCTCTCTGGCACTGGCTGAAAGCCTTTTCAGCTCTAAAGCATTGATTAGTCACTGTCAAACATTATCACACTTGTGTTCTCATCTCTAAAATCAGTTAAAAGTTTCACTCTAAAAGCACTATCATCAGAAACACTTAAGTCAGCAGGCATTCTCTCACATTCACTAGGAGTCAGACTAAAAACAGCACTAACTAAACGTTTCTGCTGTGAATGGGTTACAGACTTTGCAGAAGACAGCAGTCACAGAGAACTCTGATCTCATTAAAATCTGCAGGCTGTAAGGGATGACAGCGGGATGGAGCAGGTACAACAACAGAAAAAAAACAAATGATATACAAGGGTGACACTGTGTCCCACAGCATGCATACACAAGAACAAATACACTGAAAGGATAACCAAATATCATCACAAAAGGTTTAAACAAGCTCAAACAGGCAAACATGCGATGATGGTGCATAGGTCATGATTACTGCACCACCATTGTAAAGAAACAAACTGCAGAAGAGACCAAAAGAACAAAAAGCACATGAAAACGGAATTCAGTTAGAGGCAAAGAAGAGGGAACATTTCACCGACATGTTTCTATTTCAAACAACAACAAAAAAGCAGAAATTCAATATAATTTTATACAAATCCTGCGACAAATAAAACATTCACATACAAAAATCTACATGAATCATGAACAGTCATTGTTCTTTCACTCAAATTCTCATACACACATGGGTCATGGCATTTTCAATTCCTTCATGGAAACAAGCTTTACATTAAAAAAAAAAAAATGTTTCAACACAACAATGATAAGCAAACAGAATCCAAAAGTTTTATCACAATCAATTTGGCACTTTTATAACGCTTTCTCACAGAAATCTACTGAGACAAAATCCTGAGATTCATCAAAAAAAAAAAAAAAAAGAAAAAAAATATGAATGGCAATTCAGTATTCATGGAAAAAATATCTACAGCAACGATGGGCAAGATTTTCACATCAACAGCATGCCAAACTTGCCTTTGGACCATCTGAGTACTCACAGCAGGTTCCAGGATTTCAGTTCAAGTGTTCAAGGTCTAAACTGTACTGGTTTAAACTCCAAACAGTTTAATCTACTATTTCATTATCAAGATCCACATAAATATCACAATGAAATGACCAATTCTCAACAAAATTCTACTGTATTGATTTTATTCCAGAATTTGCCTCTGTTTAAATTTTCCAAATTTCAAGCTGATACTAAAGTTTTCCCGGTAATTTTCCCCTTTGTGAGTGTATGAATCATTATCGAGTATACCACTGATGCATGGGCCAAGACAATAAATAAGGTTAATGGATCCAATAACGCATGGCCAGTTAACTCAGACAAGTTGTGGTCATAAAAGATAAATACGATTCATGTTCAACAAGGCAATTGTGACTGTCCAGAAGTTCATTGTCAACGCGTACAGTGTGACAACTTTTTCTTCATAGAATCTCCAGTCCCTTAATATTCCTTCCCCATCCCATCATTCGAAGAATAAAGAAAGTAAAGGTGTTCTGGGAGGCAAAGCGTTATAAACCTCCAGCCCCATGTGGGCAAAGGTCATCTCCTCTCACTTCCTGTTTGATCTTCCCAACCCCTTAGACCCAAGGACATCAAATGAAGCTTGGCAGGGGGAGGGGGGGGGGGGGGGGGGAGTCTTAGTCAAAGGCACAAACCTGGTTACCACATTCAATGATGCTTCATCTCAATTTTCAGTAGCTTCTAATTACACTACCCCTGCCTGCCTGTAGACTGTTGGTGAACACCTACTTCTCTGTTTTCATATTTCTCTTACATCTTGTCAACATTCTGATCTGACTGTCTTTGTCTAACTACCTGGGATCCTTTTCATGGTTCACTACTTT
Organism: Conus betulinus; assembly: GCA_016801955.1. NCBI lineage: Eukaryota > Metazoa > Mollusca > Gastropoda > Neogastropoda > Conidae > Conus > Conus betulinus. Next base: position 317,408 of record JADBJO010000347.1, on the reverse strand, counting down.
CTGTGTGAAGGATTCTTCTTCTTTCCACGCTCAGCAGCCTTCCCTGTTTGTGCCTTCTCTTCTATCTGAGAGATGCTATACAGGCCGCATCTTCCAACTATGCGTTCTAAGGACCAAGATCGGAAGGTCTCTTTGTTGGAGGATGGAGTCGTCTTCTGAGCATCAGTGGATACCCTTCAAGCTCCTCTTCCTCCTGAATTGCTGGGTCTAGTCTGGGATCTCTTTGGGTTGAAGGTGGGGGGGTCGTTTTTTTGCTCAAAACTGGAGAAGCTTGGTATCCCTGGTCTTCGTCTCTTCTTGGTCTTGGTATTCCTGATCTTGGTCTTCATATTCCTGGTCTTGGTATCGTTGGTCTTGGCGCACATCTGAGGGATCTGTCTGAGCTTCTGCATTGGCTGTTCCTGGCACCTGCCGTGGTTCTTGTGCATTATCACTTCCACGTGCCTTATCCTGTATCATCAAGGGATATGCCCCCTTTCTGTCTATATCCAGGGGTTCTGCGGCATAGGTTTTGTGCCTGTACAGGCTGGAATAATAAGGATCATAGCCAAAATCACTGGACCTTCCATACATATCGTGCAGCAAAAGCTCATATGCTAGCAACCTAGAATCCATCACATTCCTCTGTGTTGTAGGGGAAAAGATTGTCTCTCAATCTCTGTCCCTTTCCTTCCCACCTGCGCATTTCCAGCAGCCTCCCCTTCTCATCCACCCCCCCCCCCCATAGAAATCTACCCATCTGTACGGCCTCTCAGAACGCACAATGACCAGCCTCGCTGAATTCCGACGAGGGCCAGCATCAGCTTTGTATGGGAAGAAAGCCTTTTTCTTTTTGCGATTCAAAGAGGACAGGTCAATGTCTAAAGGCTCTTCAGGGTTGTAACCGTCTACATTAGCTGCCTCTTCAATGGTCTCCAGGCGCCCTGGCTGAAGAGACTCTAATGTTTCTGGTTTCCGGATTTCAGGATCATCTGTCTTCCAAAACGCCCGGCGTCTACCGTGTGTCTGTGTTCGTGAGTTGGTTTTCAAAGGCTGTGGACCACCCCTGGGGGGGGTTGAACACTGCCAGGACCCCAGACCTCTTTCTAAGGCAAGTTTGGCATTCTGTCGTTTGGTGGTATAATCCTCTGGGATCAGAGCTGATGTGTCAGCCTGGTCAGAAGGCACAGGGTTGGTCTGCATCCATTTGGTCACAGACTTGGGAACTGGGGCTGGTTTGTAGGTGGTGGTGGGTTGTTTGCGGGGGGAAGTGGGAGTGGGGGTGAGTCAGGTGGGGCCCTACTTCACGGTTATCTTTACGGCGATTGCTGGAGATGATTTTCTGCTCCTGCAGCAGCAGCAGCTGTCGCTGAAGTCGTTCGTTTTCCCATCTCCAATGCCAGCAGTTGAGATGTGCCATCCTTCTTGTCTGTCCACAAAGAGAAAGAGTCAGGGTTTTGTAAACTCATCAAATCTATATTTCTGCCACTGGAAAAATTTGTAATATCTAAATACAATTAACGGATTCTTAACATACATGTCTTCAGCAAAAGTAATAAAAAAAAACCCTAAACAATAGCAGATTCCAAACGGCCTCCTGCACAATTAATAGCAAACATACCATCTGAATAATGGACAGTTGATCTAATTAATGGAATATCTTCAATAAAAGCCCAATTCAGTTTAACTTCTGAGTTATTTTCCATGAAGTCTTGAGTACAATCATTTCAGACATAAGACACTTTTGAGAGTCTCCCAATACTGACCAAATTCTAATACAGCAGTCACAATTGACAAACTAGCAAATAAGAGGTGGAGGACAGGTAACATATGACTGGCAGGGAATGCACCACTGAACATATTCATGATGAATTTCATTTTATTCTGGAATGTTCTAAAAAGAAGTTACTTTGAAATACTTTGATAACCCTAGCATACTGTTCATTATATTTCAAAATGGAAGGAAATTTGCCGATTACACAAATTTGTCAAACTTGGGAAAAGGTGTACACACATTACTGCTTTCTTTGTGGGTGTTTGGTGTATTATTCATTCATACTTTTCTTCCTTTTAATACTATTTATTGAATAATGTGTATCAAGTTTCATATCTTTGCAAATTTCAAAAAGGGTGTTAGTTTAAAATCTGAGTTCCCTTATGTTCTGTGAAGTGTTACATAATCCTGCTGAATGTGAGTCAATCCACTTTGTTTTTCATCTATCCTCACCACCCAAAATGAGACATAGGATTACACTTCTGTCAATCACTTAACAAATCACAGACTAATACTTACCCCTAGGCTGCCGTTTCTGTGCATTCTTCAAGCTGTCGTCAATAGCCTGAGCCTCTGCCTGCATCTGAGCCAGCTGGGCGAGCATGTCTGGGTCATTCCTCCATTCTGAAGGTAGGCTTGTCGCACTGCTCTGAAATCACGTCCAAGCAGGTCTTCAGCTTTTGAACTACCAACCTGCCCTTTGCAGTCCCTCCACCATTGCTCATCAACGACTTATTCATCTAGCTCCGCCTGTTGAAGTGTCAGTCTGACGTCTGGAAGGTTTACATCTAGCAAGTTCAGTTAGGCTTTTTAAAGGCTGAGGTGTGTGTGGGGGGGGTGGGGGGGGGGGGGGGGGGGTGGGGGGGCTGGTGGCCAAGTGGATGAAGCCTTTTTTCTTTGACCCTCTCTTCAGACAGTGAAATTAGACATTTTCTGTTCAGGGTCAAAATCTGTGAGGACTCCACTCCTCATCAAGCCCTCCAGCTCTAATTTGCTGTTCTCATGTGACTTCACTCAAATGATTCACCTGAACATGATTAACATTTCATTTCATACATTTGGTGATACAGATGTCTCTACAAGTGGCTAGTACTTCTTTACTATGAAGTATTACTCTCATATCTGCTCTTCTGCATGTAGAAACAGAGAGATTTGATCATGACAAAATGTACATGAACATTCATAGCTATGGTTGTATAAAATATAATTTTGAACACATTTCATAATGTTTTCAGTGTTCTACTCAAGATCATTTTCAAGACTGTTTACACCTATGGAATATGTTGTGATAATAAAAACATTGCTGAAAATTTTGAACTGCAAATTCACCTCCTACTTGACTTTGGTGACATATTCACACAGAAGATGACTGAAAAGGTTTAATTAACATTCATTGCGAAGCCATGTGTGGTTGTGCTAATCTTTGAAGTTGCAGAGAAAAACCTGATGCAACACTATCATGGATACAAGTACACACACACACGCACACAACTGCATGGGTAACATGGACAAGCAAAGCACAGAAATGAGACTGATTTTGAAACACATGTCAGTCAAAAAGTACGAAAATCTGCAAACATCTAAAATCCTATTCCTTCCTTCAAAATCATCATGAGCCAGTTGAAAAAATTACACACACACACACACACACACACACACACACACACACACACACACACGCACACACTGACTGACTGAAACCATTTACTGTCAGATTAACATAGTGTTGTACACACACACACACACACACACACACACACACACACACACACACACACACACACACACACATTCACATACGGTTATATGCAAGGATATCTTTAGAATGACAACATTTACAACTAACTGGGAAAAAAAAAAATTAAAACTCAAACGTAAACCTTTTCATCACCTCAAACAATCTACACAAATCACTGTTGAAGAAATAGATGAAATACAAATGAACATGCAAAAACAATGTGTACAAGAAAAAAAAAAGAAGAAACTATCTTAGCAAGGAAAAAAATGATTAAGCATTGACCCATACTAACATCATCTATAAAACACTGCCCATACTTACATTATCTATAAAGCATTGCCCATACTTACATGATTTCAGCCACCAAAGAGTTTCGTAATAGACCGGATAAATGAAGGTTTTTTTTCCCAGGCTCTTGTTGTCTGCAATGAGAGCCACAAACCGCCTTACTGCTGTGTGCTGCTGATCCTGTTTAAGATGCAGAGCTTCAGCCACAATTGCAGCAGCAGCAATTAGAACTGCCCTTTAGAACGAGTTGAAAAAAGAAAATGTTTCTTTCTTTACTTTATATATCAAGTTTGATGGACAACAATACAAAACAGTGATAGTGGACAACAATTCAAAACAGTGATAGTGGCAGAACATTTAACATGACCGAACCGAACAATTTAGCAGTCCTGACGCTACTAAACCGATAATGATTCAGACATTAGAGTAGACTAAATGAAGGTAAAATACGACTAAATAAATGTAATTTGTTCAAACATGGCTGACAATGACTCCAGTGACCCAGATACAGAAAGACAGAATGAAGATGCCAAATCATTGCAGTGCAGATGGTGACCAGTGGTCAGTCACAAACAGCAGCAGTGCACAGACACATCAAACTACTTTTTTTCAAATTTTGCTCCGATAGGGACTGGCAGGTTTTGTTTGTTTCGTTGTTTTTTTTTTTTTCACAAACAAAATCCTAGTTTGTACAGTGCTCTAGAATCTGATTGCAGATAGACTTTTTTCCTAAAAGTTGCTGGAAAGTTCAAAGGTTTATAACAAAGGGCATTTTTACACACACAAAAAAAAAAAAAAAGATTTTTAAAAAAAAAGGTTTCAAAATGAGGGACAGCAGGTGGAAATTGAAACAAGAGTATAAAGGCATAATCACTGGGCCACCAAAAGAAGAAACAAAAACAAATCACAGAACAAACACAACATATTCAGACCTCTTGTATCTTCTTCAAGCAGGACAAATAGCAACTATGAAAACACACTGAGTCGCCAAGAAAAAAATTTTTTGCACCCAGATCAAAGCGATAAGCGACTGTTAATCCTTTGTTTTCATTGTTTTGAAATTTCTTTATCCTGCCTGGAGAAGACCCTCCTAGTCAAAATACACTGTATTTGTTTTGTAATTTGTTTGTTCCTTCATTAGGCAGCACAGTAATTCTGATTTTGCTCCAGATTAAAAAAAAATTAAACGTACGCTAAATTGACTGGGCGCCGAGCCTCTGCTAGCTGTAATCGCAATTCATTCAACAGACGCTGGTTTCTGGCTTCCTGTTCTCTCAATTCCCTCAGCAGTTCTTCTGTGGAGTTGTCTTTCTCTGGAGGCCGGCGTCCCAGCTCTTCAAGTCTGCGACGGATCTCTGAATAAACAAACAAATTAAATCAGATCAGTCTTTTTTCCTCAAACAACAAACTAAATCCAGGCATTAGGCAAACTGGTTTTGACATTGCCTTTCCTTTTTTTCTTTTTAAACACTTCTAACAGAGAGATATTGTGACGAAGATTAATTTACTCCAACCTGCCAGTTTTCTCTGATGTTTGTTTGTTTCTTTCTTTCTTTTTATTTTTTTTTGATCAGACTGCCCACTTGTAGTGGTTAGTACATGAATTTGTGTCAAAGCACAGCATTTCCTATTTTCATCCTGCAGCTTGTGGAATGGATAGAAATTTCCCATAAATTTCAGTTCGGAAAAAGACCACATTTATGACTAATGACTTTATCCAAGGCATCTCAATCAGTGGGGAAAGGCTTTCAATGCTCATGTTGATGTGAAAATAAAGTGATGGAAACTGAATCATAATGAAGACTTTCAAAAACATATTTGTCAAGGTTAAAGACTACTTGACTGACGAAGGGGGGGGGGGGGGAAGGGGGGGGGGGGGGGGGGGGGGGGGGGGGGGAGGCCATGGCATTCTTGTGACAAGTGTAAGACAGGTGATACAGAAAAATGTGGAACACATGGGGAAAAAAAAAATTTTGAGGCAATCATGCACCATAATCTGTAAACACTCAACTTCAATCCTATCTGTCACATCAAGCTGCTAGTTTTCACTCGGAGTACTGTCTGTTTTGCTCGCCTCCTGCCCCTTTCTCAATGACCCATGGTGAAAACTCCAAGCAGAAATCAGCCAATCTGTCACTTTCATCATCATACTGAGTGCCATTGTCCACATCCCTCACTTTTTCTACAACTGTAGGAAATTCAGATGTTTTTGTCCTCATCTCCTTTCCGCTCTTTGCATAAGCTGGTGAAGTGTTAGTCTGGAAAAAACCATCTTCAACATAAAGAGATGCCTACTGTCTTTTCAAACCTGAGCATAACTCATACACACAGAACAAAGGAATCTGTTCTGTTTTGACAGAGAAACAGGATAACAGTGCTAGTGTTAACTTGTAACGACTTAATGGTGGGACCAGGCACATTCTGAACTTTCTAAATTCCCAATTCCCAGTACTGGATTCTCATATGAAATCAGGAATGTTTGGGTGGAGAGAGTTCAACACATAAAAAATGAATGTATTAAAGAAACAAGCAACTAGTTTTATTCATAATCATATAGACATGTTCACATGATGACAAACTAAGGGAGGAGAAATGAGACAGACAAGACAAACACAACTGACCTTCCCTCTGTCGTTCCAGATCACGGTTCTTGTTCTGCAGGTATTCCATCTGCCGCCCATGCACCTCGGCCAACTGCTTCACCTTGGGGTCGCGGTTGGGGTTGTAGCGGGGTGATTGTTCCACCTGCCCACAAACACAACTGAAATCACAAAAACAGCTCCCCAAGAGAGTACACACAACCTCTGCACGCTTTTATCCATCCCCTCTACCCCCATGAATGAAAATTGTGCCTCTTTCTAGTGACATTTTTCTTTTTCAGTCATCCGCATGCAGCTTTTCATCATCATTTCATCAGTTTTGTTTCTGCAACCACCAAAACCATATCTTTTGATGTGGAACCTGACTGAATCCTTTGATGGAGGGTCATCGCACACCAGGGTACAGTCTTTGGTCCTGTCTGTCTGTGAGTTTGGCTGTTTAACTGTCTTGTTTGACTGGCAGATAACTAATTAAAACAAATAGCTGATCTTCATTTAAATGACAGCTGCTGAGGGTGGGATGCAGGTGGTGAAATCATAGGTTCAAGTCTATGAAAGGCATGTTTGTGGGATTTGTTTTGTGACTGTATGTGCCAACTGACCGCGATCCAGAGAACAAAAGTTATCTCAACTCAAGGCTCAAGTAAGAAGGCTGGAATCACAGTCAATCAAGTTTCATCTATACAATGGATCCAACCTTGAGAGTTGCTCCCATTTCCTGACCAGCACTGCTACTGTCAGTATCCCTTAGGCTTGGTTGATACCAAAATACATGAAAAGAAGCAGAGTATAACCTGACATGCCATCCTGGGCCAAAACAGAATTCTGTAGGATCTTCATCAGCAGATTTTTTTCTTTTTTTCCAAATGTCTGTCCTTATGTCAATATCAACTGCACTGGGATGTGGTGGTGGTGTCCTGCATATGGTTGAGCCCAACAGGCACAACAGACAGCAGTGCAGGGACTTCTCTGCTAGGTTACCCTCTCACATCCTGATATTGACAGCTCCCTATGTACTGCAGTGAACTGCAAAAAGGACCATCATGGGTGTGGCCATGTCTGTGGGGGCTGGGATGAGAGGCATGAGATCAATGCCCTCGACAGCAGGCAGGCGGAGCAACTGCTGAAAATGAGACAGCAACAGAAAAAAACAAAACAAAAAAGAAAAAAAGTATTATGTTTTTAATGGTGAACACTTTTCAAATTTGATTAACAGAAGCTGAGAAATGCCCAGTTTAATATGGGATCCCCTGCACACCTGCCATTTGTATTTTACCCATTCATACCTTTTAAAGAGTGTAAAAGCTCCGTTGTGCATTCCATGTCATGTGCCACTCACAATGAAACATTCTTTTAGAGTGTTGGGACTTGCTTGATGTAAAACACAAACATTTTACTGCAGATTCCATAAAACCTTGTTCAGAGATGTTCTGCCTGACGCGATCTTTGAGTTCCTGAAAGAGATTAACATTTTTCATCGGATCTGAGATTTTACATTAGAAAGATTTTTAGCAAACTTTCGGATGGGTTTTTTTTTTTATGTATTTTAAAGAATTGTGTGAATGAATGACTTGTGAGTTGATTTTAACGTGGAGACAGCCCTGATGTGGCCCTTTGCAGTCAGCTGGGCTATAAGCAACATCATCTTATCTTATCTTACCCTTCAAACAACACTTTTCATTCAGAAGACTAAAACATCTTAAAAACAAAAATGGAAGGACAGCAATTCTCTTTTTATTTTGGTTTGTTGTTGTTGTTGTTTAATGTTTTTTTTTGTATTCCACTGACTGGTACCACACAGTGTAGGATAATTTTCAATCAAATATCAAACATTGGTAATCTGACTGCAAATGACTATTTCATACTAACAGTGAAGTTATCTGGGACATATTTTGCCTGCACCTTGACAAAAATCAACATGTCCATAGACAGAAAAATCTTCTTCTCTTCCTTCAGACTTGTTCACGCAGATTTTCATATGGCGGTTAAGTGCTGGTATGATGAAAACGAAAACTGTGTTATGCGCTGTCAAACAAAATGGGACAAACAAATGACAACAAAGAAATGAGAGTGTACAGAACCTTCAGCATGAAAGAGGACGCTATTACTTCATTCCAAGATCACTCCCCTGAGGAGTTTCCTCTTCCATTTCAACACCGAGTTCCAGTATGATGGGATCACTTTTATTGTGGTGACAGATGAGAATGTATTCGAACAACAGAAATACAACACAAGGAGGTAAGAGACCGTAACAATAGAAATATAACACAAGGAGGTAAGAGACCGTAAACAATAGAAACACAAACACAAGGAGGTAAAGAGACTGCAAACAATAGAAACACAACACAAGGAGGTAAAGAGACTGCAAACAATAGAAACACAACACAAGGAGGTAAAGAGACTGTAATATGATCTGCTCAACATGCAAAAGGGCCACTACTTTATGATAGTAACATGTCCACAGGAAGAACACACTAGCTTCCTTGCTTGTCTCTCTTTATATGCATGTGATATACAAGCAACACCTTCCAACTCTGAAGGCATTCCACAGGCAAGATAAACAAGGCTGACAAGTAAAGCCAGAGAAAAAAAACGAGAGACAGTAGTGATTAAGCTCCAGTTTCAAGCACCCCTTTGTGTGCAAGTGGATGTGAGCAGTGTTGGTATTATATGCAAAGCCTGCATCTTGAATCTTCGCAACCAAAACATTTTGGTTTAACACAGTCTGGATCCTATCAACAACCTTTTCTTTTTCACACATTTTGAGTTAAAGCTTTTTCATAGTTTAAAAAACTGACATTTGTGTCAATGCTGACAAACCTGAATCCACAACATATGTGCGCATTTTCAGCGACAAGATAGTTTTCACCACTATGCAAAAGATCAACAAAAAAAAAAAAAAAAAAAAAAAAGAGAAAACATGGTGAAGACCACACACCTACAAAAATCATACCTTTCATTGTTATCTTAAGATTGGGGAGAAAAAAAAAATTTTTAAAACAAATTAAAAGAAAGCACACAAAAAACCTTGTCAAACTATGTTGTGTACTCAAATCATGCAACTGACCAAAATAAATGACAAAACATTCCAGAAAACTCAACTGTCAACCAAACCAATGATGTAAAACATACATGACAGCACCTCATGCTGTCTACCATATCTACACAAAAACACATGACAGTTATAACCACATTCAAAGTGAATTAAAGCAGACTTCATACATAAAACAGATCTGGCAACAAACTTATCATCTGTAATGGTCCAGCTGTGTTCTGAACATTCCTCACAATGCAATTCATATATATAAATACACATGAAATACTTTCCCAGGGGGGTTGTGGGCAGTAGCAGGTAGAGAGTGGGTTAGGAATCAGGCTTCTAGGATGATAATATCTGCTAAGTGTGAACACAAGTTTATGTTTGGCTTTTCCCTGGGAAATCTGGGGCTCTCCAATAGCCCATAGGTAGAGGTAGAGGTAGAGGTTGATCACGTCGTGAGTCTGAGCCCTGCTTGTACTAAATATGAAAACTGCCATTTTTGCTGCCAGTCTTACTGTGTTGCTTTTCCATGGTACTGGTGCACAGTTAGATAGCTCCCCTGCACCCACTCTCTTGAGACAGATATCCCCTGTCAACCATATCAGATGTGGCAGGTGTGATAGTTAAAAGTTGAATGTAACTTAACCCTGAGAAATTAAGGAGGGGGGATATCTCCCTTGAGATACATCCACTTGCTTGCCCTTTCTTCTCTCTTTCGACATGCAACTTCGCTCCACTTCAAAGCTTTGGGGGTTTTTTGAAATTTTTTTTTAACAGACTGAACAGAGCTAGAAGAACAAATTACTCTCCTGATCACAAAAATGGGTGCAAATGATTGTGTATCCAAGTAAAGCAACATGAACCACTAAGGTAATGTTCTCGTGCAAACTAAACACAACCCACACTATTTCCATACGCTGATTGTCATCAACAGAGAAGTCAAAACTAAAATAACAAATTTTGAATAAATGTTAGCCAACCGCAAAAAAAAAAAAAAAAAAAAAAAATCGTGGACAAACAAATCAAAAGACAAAACATGACACGTTTCAACCTCTTTGTCTTCTTCAGGTAAGACAAAAACAACTAGGACAATGAAAACGAAGGAGCAATCACTTATCTTCATTCACTTCAGCACAAGATGGGTGCTGAAACATCCCCATCAACATTCAACGCCCATCTTGCGCTGAACTGAATAAAGACAAGTGATTGCTTTCATTTTCATTTTCGTTGTCTTAATTGTTTTGTATCTTGCCTGAAGAAGACCTCAGAGGTCGAAGCGCATCATGTTTTGTTTTGTGATTTGTTTGTCCACCCTTTTTTTTGACGGTTCGTAACATTTATTTACAATTTGTTTAGATTTCTGCCTGCAGACGCCTCACTTTGCAACAGAAATAACAATGCAAGTGAACTGAACACAAATCACAACATGTCCATCATCTTTTCACCACCAATAGTAGAGACACCAGCGACAAAAAATACACAAACCATACAATTTCCATGGTCTCATAACCACTAACAGTACAGACAGAACTTAATGGAAAAAGTGCCAAACAGAACGGGGAAAAAAAAAAAAAAAAGAAAAAGAAAGAAACTGGTTCAGCATAAACTCTGTTGTTTTCTCTCAACCAAGCTACCTCTGTGAAGTATGGTTTATGAAAGCCACGCTGTGGGGCAAAGGTCACGGCATTGGGGCGCTTTCCTCCTTCTCTTGCTCGCTCATACTGAAACAAAACATGTAAAAAAGCTTATGAAGCATAAAACTACTATTTTTTTTTTCCATTTAGGCAATTTACATTGTCAACAGGAGCTGGTTCATAAGATATGCAGCAACTTGATCAAAAGCATCAACTTTCTGTAATGGAAGAAAAGAAGTCAACAAAATGATCAAAAATAGTAAAAAAAAAAAATAATATATAAAATATATATATATATATATATATATATATATATGTATATACAGCTTAAACACTTCCAGTTGTCCAAGTTTATTGATACATGTTGAAGATTTAGCCCTCCTCAACCTACCTACATTTTCTCCCTGTGTTGTAATGCTGTGTTACACTTCCACATTTCACATGCATGCAATGCTGCTTGCATACATGTAAGCTCACATGAATCAAGGAAACATAAACTTTTGAATCCATTTGCAAAATGGATGATAAACTGTAACAACACTCCAATTTCAAAAGCATAATGAAATCCAAAACATTAATAATTACATTCACAGTTGGTAATTTAACAAATACCAAAAACAGACTATTTAAACGGTCAGTCAATTGTACTGCCAACATCTGACGTTGCATTACGACAGAAACAACAGATCCCACTACCTTTTCCATCTGTATAAATGGTCAAAGTAAAAACATACATCCCTTCTTAGTTTCAACACACACTTCCACACACACAGACTTTGGTTTAATGTATTTTCTAAAATAAACTTAATCATAAGATATTTATATACATTAAACATTCTTCTGTCTTGTCTTGTAGTTCTTTTCTCTCTTGTAGTTTGTTTGTCCTTTTTTTTTCTCCAGCAGAAAAGTACTCTTTCTTTAAGCTTGTTAAACATTCCATTACAAGTTAACACTCATCACTGGTCACACCCACTTACATCAATTATAAAAAAAAAAAGAAAGACAAAACAAAATTCTGTATTTACTGAAGATAACAGACATGTATTGATGTTCCTCTTCAACTTGGCGTTTCTTGTACTGAGTAGGGTCTACAATGAAAATGCAGATTGGTTTAAGTGGAATGTCATAGGAAATGGATGGGGTTGGGAAGGAGGGAGGGAGGGAGGAGGAGGGAGGGAGAGAGAGAGAGAGAGAGAGAGAGAGAGAGACAGACAGACAGACAGACAGACAGACAGACAGAGAGAGAGACAGAAAGGAGAGGAGAGAGAAAAAACAGTTAAGCAGGCAAAGGCATATTATAGCAGATAAACAGATGGAAATGTCTTCATGATTTACCCCTCATTTATGTATGCAGATGAAATCTGAATGCAATCAAAATAAGAAATCTTTCCACATAGATGAGCCAAAAATTGTGGGTTTTTTTTTTTTTCAAATATGTTCTATGTTTTTGTACATATGCACATGTGTGTGTGTGTGTGTGTGTGTGTGTGTGTGTGTGTGTGTGTGTGTGTGTGTGTGTGTGTGTGTGTGTGTGTGTGTGTGTGTGTGTGTGTGTGTGTGTGTGTGTGCAAGTACATGTTTATATGTATGCAAGCACATGTGTGTGCACAAGTGCACTTATGCATACAAACACATGCACAAGCATGCATGTATGTATGCTTGAATGTATTAGTTATGAACATGCTTGTGTGCTTGCATGCATGGGTGCATATGGGTTTATGTGTGTATAATATGGTCCCACAAACAAGTGTGTTATGTCTATATGCTTGCATGTATGTGTGTGTGTGTGTGTGTGTGTGTGTGTGTGTGTGTGTGTGTGTGTGTGTGTGTGTGTGTGTGTGTGTGTGTGTGTGTGTGTGCATGTGTGAGTGTGAGAGAGAGAGAGAAAAGAGAAAGAGAAAAGAGAGAGAGAGGGTATTATATGCATGTGTATGTATTTGTGCATGTACGCATGTGTGTGTGTGTGTGTGTGTGTGTGTGTGTGTGTGTGTGTGTGTGTGTGTGTGTGTGTGTGTGTGTGTGTGTGTGTATATGTGAGTGTGTGTGTGTGTACATGTGTGCGTGCATGCATATGTATATGAGTATGCAACAACGTGTCTATGCATGTCAGTGCAATCACACACACGTGAATTAAAAAAAATGAACCCAAAAGGCCACCCGCACCTGCCTATTCTAGCCAACATCAACAATAAAGAGTAAGCACTGAATTCTAGAAGATAAAGTTGTCAATTTAAGACTGAGACTGCTGCATGACACAGACATGTCAAAATCACTATCAGAGAGAGAGAGAGAGTAAAAAAAAACATTGAGAGGAAAGCATTCAGCTGAGAATGCATTAAATTGGTGGAAAGGTGATAAAAACTGTTTGTGAAAAGAAATTTGATCTGTGTGATTGTAGGTGAGAGAGGAAAACAGCTGTGTGATGACAGCTTCAAGGATGTGTATGAAAATATGGCTTAGAGATAGGAAGGGGATATGGGTGAGTGTGTGTGTGTGTGTGTGTGTGTGTGTGTGTGTGTGTGTGTGTGTGTGTGTGTGTGTGTGGGGGGAGGGGTGGGGATTTAAGAGTAGCTGTGGAGCAAAAGGAGCCAAGTCTTGCAAGAAGAGAGATTACAGGGGAGGGAGATGCATGAGAGAGTGTGAGCATGAATGGGTGTGTGTGTACAAGTGCACATGCATGTGAGCTTGTGTGTGTTTGGATCTGTGTGTGTGTGTGTGTGTGTGTGTGTGTGTGTGTGTGTGTGTGTGTGTGTGTGTGTGTGTGTGTGTGTGTGTGTGTGTGTGTGTGTGTGTGTGTGTGTATGTATGTGTGTGTGTGTGTGTGTGTGTGTGTGTGTGTGTGTGTGTGTGTGTGTGTGTGTGTGTGTATGTCTGTAAATGACTATGTGCAAGAATGTTGTGTGTGCACGCTCTTGTGTGTGTGTGTGTGTGTGTGTGTGTGTGTGTGTGTGTGTGTGTGTGTGTGTGTGTGTGTGTGTGTGTGTGTGTGTGTGTGTGTGTGTGTGTGTGTGTGTGTGTGTGTGTGTGTGTGTGTGTGTGTGTGTGTGTAGTGTGTGTGTGTGTGTGTGTGTGTGTGTGTGTGTGTGTGTGTGTGTGTGTGTGTGTGTGTGTGTGTGTGTGTGTGTGTGTGTGTGTGTGTGTGTGTGTGTGTGTGTGTCGTGTAGTGTGTGTGTGTGTGCATGTGCATGCATGTGCGCTTGCAGGCACGCGCATGCGTGCATGCATGCATGCATGTGTGTGTGTGCGCACACGCGTGTGCATGTACATGGGCGTACGGTGCGAGGATGTAAGAAAGGGAGAGAGAGGAATTCTTGGGACATGTTTTGGGTAGGTCTGTGTGTGTGTGTGCACAAGCACTTATGCATGTCTTGTGATAAGCATGTGTTGTGTTTCAGTTTCATGCACAAATGCTTGTCTGTGTGTGTGTGTGTGTGTGTGTGTGTGTGTGTGTGTGTGTGTGCGCGCGTGCATGTGTGCACGTGTGTGTCCGCATGCATATGTGTGTATTGCAAGTACACATGCCTGCCAGTGCAAGTCTGTGCAAGAAGGTGCTTTTGGCTTTTAGGCATGCATGCTTGGGAGCAGCATGCATGTGAGCATGCATGCGAGTGCATCTGTGGGTGTTACGTTAAAGCCTGCAGGCATATGTTTCACACTAACATGCACACACAGCCCCCCCACCAGCTACCAATGTCATACAGCACTTATTTCTAATGAACACACGCACCCTGCTTCTCACAGTCCCAAAACTAAAGAGGGAGTTTCCAATCTCTCTAACGAACGAACCCATCTATAAACAGAGCTTGCACAGGGCGGTACACAACTGTGACAAGTGCATTACTACGACAGGGAAGA
>JADBJO010000347.1:290000-292500 GCA_016801955.1 Conus betulinus | reverse complement strand
AATCATTTGCAAGAAAATGACCCAACTGACTTTCCTCACCTGTCGCATATATTAAGAGCCTTTCAGCTGGTGCATTTCATGAACTGCAAATTATGAAGACCCTGAGAGAAAAGGGAGATGGTTCAGCATGATCTGTTCTAGGAAAGCAAACTCTCCAGTGAGTTCATGGACCTAGTAGAGGATAGGTACATAGGGGGGTAAATGGCACTACAAAAACAAAAGAAAAAAAGTTCCGACTTTGACTCATACAGCTAATATTTAGCTTCTTTGTACTTAAATATTTGGTAGATTTTCAACTGAAGGCTTAATTAGAGAGGTGTTGAAACCTTGTCGTTATGTTTTGTCTCTGTCTCTTACATATAAGCACACATATCTGCCTGCCTGATGATTGGTATGTTAAACCAGCAAAATTCACCTGCTACTGGACCTCTCTCAGACACGGGAAGGGAGATAATTCAACACTGTGTGGCTTGGTGTGGACTACGAGAGATGATGGGAATGGTCGACTGGTGGAGAGGTAGCTCTGTGGATATCGTCCCTCCTACTCAAATCTGCCCATCCCCAGGCTGAAACGAGGTCTCCACGCACCCAACACACCACACAACAGGTTTAAGTGCAGCAGATATACCAATGACAGGAGCATAGAATCCAGACAAGGCTATGTGGAGAAAGATGGGTACAGAGGGAAGGGGAAAAGGGTATAGACGGATGAAGGATTGTCGGACAGAAGGGGGGGGGGGGGGGGGGATTGGGAAAGGCAGTCTTCTATTCCATTCCCTTCTTTTTTTATTACCATGTTCTATTTTCTGCATTCCATTCATCAGCAGAAAAAAAAGCACAAACAAGGTTCTTTCACTTCTTTTCATTATGATCTTGTCTAGTAAAGGACATGACTGTTCCCTGATACAGGATCATGAAGTTGCTTCTCATGATCTTTTCACCATCTGTTTTTTGGAGTGTAAGGATTTTTTTTTCCATGTGTGGAAATTTCTCTTGCAGCTGTTGTTGTTGTCAGAAATGCATTATAAGAAAAAGCAGACATTTGCTGAACAGCAAAAACTGGCATGTTTATGTACACACACACACACACACACACACACACACACACACACACACACACACATACGCAATCACACACAGACACACAGAGAGACACACATACATACACACGCACACACATACCTACACACAACGTGCGAACATACACACATGCATACCACACACACACACACACACACACACACACACACACACACACACATACTGATCAGGGCTCCCAATTATGATATTTAATGCACAAAACTACCATACATATACAGATTCAAAGCTGGGGCATTCTCATGATACACTTGATTTCTGTAAATCTCGTCCCCTCCACCCACTCAATGAATGACCTCCAGGTATCTTGTATCCGTTGTATAAAGCAGTACACATTAAGCAATGAAATGTATGTCTGAGATCAGTGGACAGTTCAGTTTCTAAAAATATACCGTTTACAGATATAGTGAATAGTGTTTGCAACTCCAAAAATTTGGTGAATGACTTCTGAAACTTTTGAAAGTCGTGATGATTCTAAAAAAAAAAAAAGACAAAAAAAATATACCACAGAGAACTTTGAATCAAGACACACACACACACACACACAAAATCATACCAGTGGGAACTTGCACACACACACACACACACACACACACACACACACACACACTTATACACACACACACACACACACACACACCCATTTCCCTCTAACTGCCACACACACACGACTCACATCATCAGGTGGGGGCTTGGGAGGGGTGTTTTCCCCGCGTTCGGGAGCTGAGGACCGCGTAGTCTGGGTCCCACTTCCCCCACGCAGAACCTGGCACGGTGCTTCTGCAGCAGGGAAGGGTTGGTGAACACCATGTTGCAGGCGTGGCATTTCCATGATAACGCATGGATGTCTGCTGCCATCGTCGGCAAGCACGACGAGAGGGATGGCAGCAGACTGCGCGCTTTTCTAAGGCACTAGAAAATTCTGTCTCTGGCACTTGCCTATGTGTTTGTTTCCTTCTCTTTCTTTCTTTCTCACAACAAAGAAATTCTGAAACAAAACAAAAAAAAAAAATTCTGGTAGAATATAAAGCCTGGAAAGACAGGGTAAAAAACTGTCTTCTTCAGTCAAGAAAATTTAAAATAAGACATGAATGTCTTCCTCTTTCAAGATAATCAAACACAAGTTATGACCTTTAGGTACTATGTTCCTCTCTCAAGAAAACTAAACATAAGGTATAATCTTTCAGCAATTTACGTGCAAATTCCAACTCTCTTTAGAACATTTTACTTTTACATGCAAAGTTTGTCATTAAAGCACCAATCAGTATTTTGCTTTCACATGCTAGATTTCTGACCGTTGTTGATAGGCTGGTACATACATTCTTCCTGATACAGAAAACATGCTGATATTAAATGAGTTTAAAGGAGAAAAAAAAAAACAACTTCTTTATTGGTACTCCAC
>JADBJO010000347.1:237500-285000 GCA_016801955.1 Conus betulinus | reverse complement strand
TCATGACTTCATACAGACTATTCCCCACGGACTGCAGTGCTGTGGCTGTGACAGCACAAACTGGATGTGGCTGTGTATAGCGGAGTAGGAATCGGTGGCATGGAAGTA
This sequence comes from Conus betulinus, assembly GCA_016801955.1. Classification (NCBI taxonomy): domain Eukaryota; kingdom Metazoa; phylum Mollusca; class Gastropoda; order Neogastropoda; family Conidae; genus Conus; species Conus betulinus. Next base: position 284,892 of record JADBJO010000347.1, on the reverse strand, counting down.
ACTGCACAAGGTGGGAAGGGAGGAGGGAGGGAGGGGGCACAGGAGACAGAAAAGGAAAAGAAAAAAAGGAGCAAACAGCAGACTGACCTTTGACCTCAACTCCAAAAGACAATATGGAGTAAGAAGAACAACAGATGGATGCTGAAGACTATCAAATAAGAACAACAGGAATACTGACAAATAAAACAAGATTAAAAAAAAAAAAAATCAGCACCTGTAAGAATCAAGGGGTTGACTTTTTTGCAACATATCCTGTTTAACTCTCTTTGTTTCCTTCTTTCAACTAATGGATGCAATCATCTTCCTCATTTAGGTTTAAGTGTCAGCAAATGGATTTTTTTTTTCAAGTAACACTTAGTAACAGAGATTATTTTTTATGCAATGTACTTAGAACAAGAAATGTCACACAACTTTAAATCCGGCACTCAAACATTTTTCTTTTCATGTACAACAGGGTTTTTGGTATTAGTTAAAAGGTCTTTTAACACATAGTAAGTGAAAGTAAGATGTTAATGTTTTATCCTATCTGCAGATACATAATAGTTTTTTTCTCTGTCTGTATTAAAGCATAAAAATTTTTTTTTTTAATCATCCGTCACAAAGAGATTTCCAGCCTATAGACCTGCGATTCATGATTGAAACACCCCTCCACTGCCACCAATCTCCTAATCATGCCATAAGCATCCCCAACTAAGTGAAGTTTAAAGCACTGGAATGAGCACAAGACGTCTATTCAACTGTGATATTGCATATAGGGCCATACTGTGCATATTAGTTAAACCTTTTTTTTTTTTTTTTACTTTTTATTTCTAGAAGTGGGTATGACAGGACACTCGGGATGACCTGGTTTTATCGTCTGTCCTCAGGAATATTGTAACTGAGCCACTACAAGCTATGAAATTTGCATAATGGTTTATTCAGCATATCTACATAGATGGTCTTGTTACATTTTCATTTCCTGTTCTAGGACTTTGTCACTCTCCTTTGTTGCCAAAGTTCTGTATGATTAGCTGGACTGTAAGTCATTAAAAAAAAAAAAATTAAGAAAGAAAAATACAGAAAATGTCTAAAGCGTTAATGTTTGGAATTGATGAGGTGTGCCCAAAAGTTCGGCGGCCAGCCAAGCTGCTCAACTGTCAAATTTACTGATCACCAAGTTCAAAACAAGTTTGCAGATAATACATTGGTTCTAATGATTCCTTCTGTCTGAACCAAATTTATGGCTAGCATTCTTTCTCTTCTTTCAGATCCATCTCTCCAGATCAAATGCCCCCTTTCTCTCTAACATTTACTTTGCTGTAATCTTTACTATCAGCTCTTAAGATCAGCCTATTCATTTTCTTTTTTAACAATTTCCATTTCCATTCATCCTAATTATTTAATCATTATAATCCAATCACCTGTACTATTAAGTTATTATTAACTGCCTGCCTCCACCCGACTTATAATGATGCTTCTAACTCTGGCATGTGTGTGTGTGTGTATGTATGTGTGTGTGTGTGTGTGTGTGTGTGTGTGTGTGTGTGTGTGTGTGCGTGCGTGCACGCATGTGTGTGTGTGTGTGTGTGTGTGTGTGTGTGTGTGTGTGTGTGTGTGTGTGTGTGTGTGTGTATGTGTCTGTCTGTGTGGGTGCGTGCGCATGCACACATGCACATGTATTTGCATTGTTGTGTACCTTCCCAACCATGCAATGTTCCGCATGTAACATTTTCATTTTTACGATTCATGTTTGGCAGATTTTCACTGCCATTTTTTCTACCATCCACTCTATGTAAATTAATGTGTCATACGTTCACCCTCTTGAATGAATTGTATATGCTTAAAGCTTTCTTCTTTCAAGCCTACAACCTGTCCAGCGACATGGGACCATATCAGGGCTGGCTTGGGCTGTTTGTAAAGCACTGAAACATGTATGTGAGATGATGATGCTCTGGCCAAGGGAGCTCTGCCACTAGTCTACACTTCAAACAAGGACTACTTGAGAATCCTAAATTTCACACCTGAACACCAAAGAATGATGTACGTCATTGCAAATTCTTCATGAGGGAAGCATAGCACGCATCAGCAATCCAGAATGAGCTCTGACAGGACCGAGACATGGGGTCACAGACAAAACAGAAGATTCGGTCTTTTGTGAAATAAGCTGGGTTACCCACGAAATAAGATGTCATATTTCAAAGTCAAATTCCTACCATGAAAGGAGCAAGCTCACATCCTACAAGACTGAGAAGTATGCCAGTCTTGCTTGCACCTTTTGGGAATCTGGCTTATAGGCCAACGTCATCGCTTTAATGGTTGGAGCAAAAGGATTTCTCATGAAACAGCTTGTGATTTCCAGTAGGAAAATGACCAGGAACCTGAAGGCAATGGCAGTCAAAGCTGAAAAGAGTTCCAGTTGGATCAGGTGGATGAGGAACAAAAAGTCAACTTCATGATTATATTTCCAAACTGCCTGAAAGCAATGATGGCAAGATATCCATCTAAAATTGTAAAAAAAAAAAAAAAAAAAAAAAAAAAAAAAAAAAAAAAACATTTGAAAATAAAAAAGCATGTACTGAGACACTTGTTCATTTTGAAAGCCGTGGATTTGAATCCTGGCAGCGCCAGGGGGAAAAAAAAAAAATGGCAGCAGAAGGGCATCTTGGAGGCATGACCTGAATGCAGCTTGGCTTCCTTCATGTGTAATGATTTCAAGGCCAAGACATTTGTCCAAGTGGGGTTTTTTGGCTGAGGACCTTCTACTATCAAGCCTCCCTAGAGTTTCTTCCTACCCCCTCTCACATCCTAAAGTCTGATTTATGGAGTCAAGAGAGGAAGGAGTGGGTAAGTGAGGTGAGAGGGAATGGGGGGAAAGGGTCATGCCCCCAATCAAATGTGTGTGTGTGTGTGTGTGTGTGTGTGTGTGTGTGTGTGTGTGTGTGTGTGTGTGTGTGTGTGTGTCTGCGTGTGCATGTGTGTGTGCGCGTGCATGTGTGTGTGTGTGTGGGTGTGTGTGTGTGTGTGTGTGTGTGTGTGTGTGTGTGTGTGTGTGTGTGTGTGTATACATGTGTATGCATGTTAATACCTGTAAATAACTGCATTATGCTTACACTTCCTGGCTATTTCTGCACTCTGTCTTTTGAAAAACTTTCAGTCACTGAAACTGAAACTAAAAAGATATTCACACAATACTTCTCTATATACATTTATCCTTACATATGAATTGCATAATCTGTCACAAAAGTTACTTCTGTTTTCAAGTGTGACTCTTTTCCTCAAAGAATTTGTTTCTGTACTTAAGTGTTTCTGTTGAATTATAACATGAGGAGTTTGTTTTTCAAGTTACAAAAACAAATTGTGAAGTTGAGCTTTGAGGAAAAGTAAGGGTAAGGGTAATGTTGCTTACAGCCCAGCCGACCGCAAAGAGCCATATCAGGGCTGTCACCACATTAAAATCAACTCACAAGTCTTAAGAAGAGAGAGAGAAAAAAAAAAAAAAAAAAAAAAACCTTTCACATATCTCTTTTAAATACATCTTCTAAAAAGCATACCAGAAACTTCGTTAAAAATCTTTCTTCCGTAAAATCCTAGATCAGATGAAAAATGTTGATCTCTTTCAGAAACTCAAAGATCACATAAGGTGGGACATCTCTGACAGGGTTTTCATGGACTCTGCTGTACAGTGTTTATGTCTCACATCGTGCAAGTCCCAACAATCTAAAAGAATATGTTTCACTGTCAGTGGAACATGACATGGAATGCACCACGGAGCTTTCACCTTTTTCAAAGATAAGAATGGGGATAAAACGAGTGGCCTCTGTGCAAGCGGCACAAGACTTGTTTCGTCTTCATGGCTGCCTCAGGAACATGGTAAAAACTCTTTCAGGTTTGGATGAATTTTAAATAGTTTGTTATCCGTCTGCAAAGTCCATTCCTCTTGCCAGAGGTCTCTGACATAATAATTAACTTTGGGTTTTTGATCTTGTGTACGGGACAGACATGTTAGACAGTCTCCCTGTTGTGGCATTCTTGGCTAAACAATCAGCCATTTCATTCCTTCCAAAGCCAACATGACCAGGATGACTACTGAGGAAAAGTAGGGACATTCAGGGAACAGGATTGGGAAGTGCATGCAAGGCCATCATCACTAACGGCATCAGAGTTGGTTGTGGGTTTTTTTTTTATGTGAGTCCTTAATTTTCACCATTCTATCTTCCACCTCATTTCTCAAACTCTTTCAAATGTTCTCCTCTCTCTTTCTCATAATAAACTGCCTTCTATAGCAGAGTTGTGACATCAGCTTTGATTCTTGATACCGAACTTCCAGTTTCTGCCTTTGTTCTTCATTTTGTAGGTTGTGTCTTCTGGTATAAATGGGCTCACCATCAGCTTCTCCTATGGGTTTGTGACATAACTGCTTACTCCTCTTCCACTTCTTGTTGGTCATATACAAAACAATAGGAATGCATTTAATTTCTTTTCATTATATATAGATCCTCATTTCTTTCAATGTATGAGACTCCCTTAGATGACACTCTTCCTTCCTAGTAGTCGGGTACAGTTGTAACAATCATCATGATCATTAACTTTAAGTTGATCACTGTTCTTGTGCAAGGGAAAAAAACATATCTCAGATTAAAGAAACAAACAAAAAAAAAATCCCCCCCCCCCCCCCCCCCCCCAAAAAAAAAAAAGTGTGCATGTTTTCACACCTCTTTCTACCATTGCCCCCATCCCACCTTCCCTCCCTTTATCCCTCTTCCCTCTCTGTACCCCACCCCCACCCCCTTCTCTTTCTTTAGTTAGGTTTTTTGTTGTTGTTTTTGAGATGTTCTAAACTGATTAAAGAAGTTGCCTGTTTGGGCTCATTTTCCTCTGCTACTTCTAACACTTAAATTAAAGAAAATGAATATTAAACAATGTGACTAAATCGAATGAATACACACACTGTCAACATTTATTCAAATTAATATTTGCTAAGACACGATCTGGGGCAAACACCGAGTAGTCACAATTATTACGTTGAAATGGCAATTCATCCAACCCATCTCCCCTCTACAATGTTAGAAACATATTGCATATCAATATGTGCTTTGACCCAAAAGTGCCAGGTTAAACCCAATATGTGGGTATCATATTGGTCCAACTCAATTCAAGTCTCCCCCCATTGTGTCAAATCCAAGGCATGCCAAAAAAAGAGCAGCTCTCTATTGGGTCAACTGGTATGTTTTAGGTCAATGCAACACAAGACCAGTATTGGCTTGGTGTTGTTCATGTACTGGATCAACAAACAGGAAACTACTTTGCTTTGCTTCGCCTCTTGTGGTTGTTTCATTTCTTTTTTCTCCTCCAAATAAATACTACATCTGAAATTAACTTGCTCCACAATGAGACTGGAAAGGGAGGTGGGGATGGGAATGGGGGTTGGTGGTAAGGGGGAATGTCAGAAAGTATGGAATTATTTTGCTCTATCTTGGGAGGCGGGAGAGAGAGACAGAGGGAGGTAAAACATATTATAAATGTGCATGAAGAGAAAGGGGAGAAACAGAGAGAGGAGGAAGGAGTGTTATAAAGATGGAGAGGGAGAGATATCTGAAAGAAAGTAAATATTGTATCTTAAATCAACTTGATCTGCAAAGAGAGAGAGATGTAGGGAGATGAAAGATGTTAAAAAGAATGTAAATTCTATGTATACAGAATTATTTTGTTCTGGTTGGGAAGACGGTTGGGGGGAAGACGGTATGTAATGAACAGAGAGAGAGAGAGAGAGAGAGAGAGAGAGAGTTGAAGGGGGAAAGCGGGGAGGGTAGCTAGTATCAAAAGGAAATAAATATAACATTTCACATTACTTTAATCTGGATGGGCATAGGGGAATGGGGTGAAGGTCAAAGTGGTGTCAGAATGATTACAAATACTGTATATGATGAAATTACAATGCTCTGGTGGGACCTGTACATTTACTCTCCACCATTTGATAATTCCTTGTAACTTTTTCCCCCAATAATTATCTTATGTGTGTATCTTGGAATTATAATGCAATTAATCATATTACTTGCTTCAGATTCTTTTTATGAAGGGTATTACTGTTAATTATTTTGAATATTTTTGCTACAGCAGCTGGGTGCCAAATTGGAAACTTGGTGAGATAAACTTAAACATCATTTCCACAATTTGTAAACACTCTGATCAAACACACACACACACACACACACACACACACACACACCAGCCTGTTACAGAAATCACGTTCATATGGCTGCGAATGACGGTCATCATGCACAAACACTTCGCACATAAGCCTAAGTACATCGCCTTCTGCACAGAAACCGCGATAATACCACTGTGAGTTTTGATCATCATGCTACATACACTATCTCTAAACATTATGGTTACAGAAATACCGCTTCGTATGTGGAAATCACCAAAACACCTCAGTAAACTCTACTCATCAAACCAGATCCTCACTCCCCGTACTCCCATCATTACATCAACATACTGTAACATAGAGTAGACCCAAAAGAGGGCTGCCGTTTCCGCACATGTTGGGTTGGGTCAACAGGGTGGGCTCTTATTGGGTTGGGCCAATAATGTTACCCCGTATTGGGCTAACCCGTTACGTGTTGGGTCAATGCACGCGTTGATCAGTAGCAACATCACACTTCATACATACGTGAACACACTGACTCGGACACCGACACATCGCTACGCACTCTCAACGAGCCATTTTCTTTTCCTTCATCTCATCCCCTTGCCTTCTGTCATTTCCCCTTATTTTCTCACATCGCCACAAAAACTAAAAACAAAAAATTCTCCATCAGTCTCCCATCATCTGTGACAAATCGCAAACCAATTATCAACTCTGAAATCATCAAATTGTTGAGATCAAGGCCGAAGATTTCAGTTACCGAACTCATCCTAATACATAAAGCTCAGCATGTAGCGAGAAACATAACAATCATGTAAATAAAATTCTGCACCGATCGCTTACAATTACCTGTTGCAATGAATCTACGATGAGTTGGTGACACAAAATATTCTTAAGGGCGCAAATGCCCGATTTTTTTTTACGTTTCTGTCGCATTTTGACGTCCATCTGCCGCCATCTTGCCACGACCAGCGCGCGAAAGAAGGTTGTACCATTACGATTGGCTCGCACCATGACGACGGCCAAGCCATAACATGGGTAGTTGACCCGCTTTGACTCGGCCGAAGAAAGCTTCCATTCTTATGCTGACTTCCATAATCGTCGGGTGCAAACAATACAGAATTCTTTCTGCGGTGTCTTTCTTTGGTTAACGGCTGAACACATGTGAGTCATTTTGTTACAAGCCGGTCGTAAAATGGGGTTTTGGCACCAGCAATTCAAAGCAGACGATAAAAGCGTACACGCACGTGACGTGTGCAAATGAACTGGCTTGAATGTTTATCAACAGCCTCCAAGAAATTGATGGTTTCACACAATGAGAATTGAAAACAAACGGCGTTTGTGATAGTAAATATTTTCCTCGTTGAAAATCGATGAATTCATGTAATACGAAAATGTGTAAGTGCTGGAGGTATTGCTGATAATGATCAAGTACATCATGATTCATTTTACATATTCCCAAACTAAAATTCAACTCTAAATATTATTGAGAAAATCATCAAGCAATGTTGTCGTACTATAACATAAGAAAATTCATTTTAAAAAATAAGAGACTAGCTTATGGAATAAACTAACTGAACCCACAAAAATGTGCACCCAGTACCAATATTTTAAAAGAGTGAATTTTGAAAAGATGTTTACATGAATATGCTCACTGATACAGCCAACATTAAACATCCTGAGGGAACCAGACTAGATCTGACATCGAAATTTGCTTGGTGTTTGGATTTGAAAATGACTGTACATTTAGCCTTCAAAGCCATGGTAGTGAACCAGTCATGTCTGGGGACGTGTGTGTGTGCGTGTGTATGTGTGCGTGTGTGTGTGTGTGTGTAACTGTAAAAAAAATATACAACTAAACAAACGCACACCATCACATAATGCAAGAATTTAATGATAGTCAGGGATGTCTTTGAAATTATGAAATGTTTTACTTATAGTATTTTAAGTGTTGCAACTAATTCAATGTATGTGTGCTCCTTCATTTTTAATGGATTTTTTTTTTTTTTTTTTTTTACATAAAGTTCACATAAATGCAGGGTGCTCTCTATGACAGCAACTGGTGAAAAAAAAGTGTGCACACACATTCTTAATAGTTACTGCTTTTGCACATTGATTGTTTTAGATGTTTCACAATTGAAATCAAAGAAACAAAACTTATGCATGCATATAGTCTCATAGGTTTACCTTCTTTTTTTTTTTTTTTTTTTTACAAGAGATCTTTTTGTCTCCGAAAGGAAATGATTTGATCCACAGCTGAATGTGTGCAACAGACTCCTTTTCTGCGCTTATCTGTCTGGATTACATGTATCTTTGTTGGGTATATACTCAGTCTGTTTTTCGTCTCAGTCTGTATATGTGTGTGTGTACATGTGTGTGTGTGGACATGTGCATGTGCATAGTTGGGTTCATGTGCATGTGTGTGGTTATGTGCACTTTCCTTGTTTGTTTGTTGTGATTTAATCATCAGATTATCATTAAATGACAGTAACAATGCTATCATTCTGACTTTTTTTTTCATCATCTTGAATTATCAGCATTTTTACTTTTCATTCACAAATATCACTTATGAATAATTCACCCCATAGTTTTTGTTGTAAGTTCTTTTCTTTCCTAGTTCTAGACAAAAGTTTGTATGTATTCAGCTGTACAGTCGTTAGACTGCCCAACTCCCAAATCTCCTGCAGTTATTCAGAACTGACAGGAAATGTTCTACGAGTAGTCCCCATCCCCACCCCTACCCTCAGCCCACCTCCTACCCTCCAAAACACAACGGTGAACCTTTTGCCTTCCTCTCCACTCTCACTCACCACCACACACACCCCCCCATCCAGTCCTCACCAGTCCAAATAATATTCAGGAACTGCGTCATCAAAGCAGATTTGGTTAGGACAGCAAGCCCAGAGGGCTGGGTGTTTTCACTCTCTGCGTTGACCAGAGGAAGGTGGAAACTAGAGTGTGTAGTTGTTATTATATATTGTCCTGTATAAAGCTGCCAGCTCCAAGCTGGTGGGGTAGGAGTTTGGTGTGCCTCAGGTAGTGCAAATATGCTATGTTCTTTACACTACTCCAATTTCTGCTTTTGCTAAAGATAATAACAAGGCATTTGTAGTGGTAAAACCAAATGGTTCATGGGTTATACAAATATGTAGGGTTTTTTTTTCAGAGTGTAAATGTAAATATCATTGACACATTCATGGATTAGGCATATATCGATACACAGATGGATAGATAGCTAGACTTACAGATAAATGAATAAGTATAGCTAGATATGTGTAAATATGTAACAAAATATGAATATGAAGTGGAGACATGACCTACACACACAGACACACACACACACACGCGTGCACACACACACACACACATATTTCATATAACAGAATATGAATATAAAATGGAAACGTGATTTACACACACACACACACACACACACACACACACACACATATTTTCCCACACTAACACATATCACATACATATTTACAGTCACACATACACTTCCCCCACCCCCATGTCCACACACGCAGGATAGCCAACTTTCAATGGTTCTTGTTATTTCTATCATCATAACCAGGACTAACACTATTGTCCATTAAATCATTTGTTGTTGCTGTTGTTGTCATTATCATCACTAGTAGCAATAACACTAACGGTGTTGTCAATGAGTCCAATATAGTTTCATTTAAGTTTGGAGGGGGGAAAAAAGTTCTGAAGAAAATGAACCAATAAAACACAGATGCAAATACAGAAGATAAATGTTCAACTGGTGAACACTTTTAGCACAAAGATTTGCATCTGACGGCAATAAACTTACCACAGATGTGATGCAGATTTGAAAATTTCAATGTGAATTCTTTCAGTAAAAAGAGAACACTCTGAAGACAATAAAGCAAATAAAACTCAGAATAATAAATAGAACATTTTCAGTGATTAATTCTTCCAGCAGAGAAACTTAAACAATGCTCTAAAAGACTATAAAGCAAACAAAACAAGATGTGGTGCATTTGAATATGTTTCAACTTTTTAAATCTTTCAGCTGAACGATAACGCTCTGAAGACAATAAACCAGGCAAATCACAGGTGTGATGTAAATGAGGAATTGTTTTAAATATCAAGATGAAGACAATGAAGCAAAGTAAACACAGCTGTAGTATAGATGAAAAGCTCTTATTTACTTTTTCAGGAAATGGGTAAGCGTTTTAAGACAATAAAGCAAACGAAACTCAGAAGTGATGCAGATAAGAATGTTTTAACTTCAAACAAAAAAGAAAGAGAGAGAAAGCTATGAAGACACAATACAGCAAACAAAATACTGATGTTGCGCAGGAGGTATTTACCGTGCATAAACTGTTTCAGCGCCAGTGCAGCATTAAGGCTTACATCATACCAAGACCTGGTTACTGAATGACTGAGGACTGGCAAGAAGCCTGTTTGACTCTGTGAAATACGCACTCATGCACACAAGAAAGATTTAAGTTCTTAGTTGATTACACACCACCACATCAGCTGGAACAAACATTTGTTGCTTATCTGAAAAGTCAAAGTAATAGCAGAAGAGTGTAGGCAAAGCCTCTTGTAAGATGCTGGAGAACAAAATTTATTTGTTAGTGTCTTTTGTCAAAAAAAAGCATTAGTTCTAGTGTGTTCATTCGCTGATAGCTTCAGTTCTTAGCACTGGTTAAGGCACATTACCAAGAGCTAAATATGGTGAACATGAACTTTCTTTTTCTTCCCCCCCCCCCCCCCCCCCCCATCTCGTCTTCTGTACCCCTTTCATGGTATTACTCCCATGTGATTCATTTCAGCTCCTTCCTACACACTCACACTCCGTTTTAATGTAAATAATGAACAATGAGAATTTTGAAGATGATGTTATTGCATTCCAATCTAGTCTGAAGGTGTATTGTAGAGATGTAATCTGACCTTCCTTTCATAATACATCTTGGTATCAAACAGACCTGAGTGATGCAGACACCTGCAGTGTTGCTCAGGAAACCAAGCATCATTGTCAAAGATGTATTCACTATATCAATGAGGCTTGACTGTGTGGGTCCAGTTTTCAATTTGAGCCTACAGCCCTGTCAACAGCTATACAGGGGATGGTTGGTCATTAAAACAATACCACAAATATATGCCTGTCATGGGGTTCAAATTCCCATCCTCCTTGCAGCAGTCTGAGACACAAACCATGATGCCATGATGGATGGCTGTACATAAGTTTTCATCAACCAATAGAAACTGGCTCTGGTACAAGGAGAGATGCTGGAACTGTTGAACATACAGACTACTTTCAGCAAGTATCAACATTTTTATAATTCTAGAATTGAATATCAAAGAATTTTGCGAATAAATATCAAGATTTATTCTTTATGACTCCAGAATCGATCTTGAACAGTTTGCAGTTTTCTTTATAACAACCCAGCTAACCACACACAGCCTTTACAGGGCTGTCAAATTCATTAAGCAAATGGGTCACATCTGAAAAACAGGTTACATCCACAGAAAGAAACAAACTACAAAAGCAGTTTATGAGAATGTAAGCAGACTCCTGTGAATCAATATCAAGATTTTAAAGACTAGTCTTTATCTGATCATTGCAATCCTGAATTTAGTAGTGTCTATAGAACTAAAATATATGCTGCCTGAAAATTCTGTCTGAACTGAACTGAATTAGATCTCAAAACAAATACAAAAGATGAGAATGATGAGAACAGATGGCAGGTTTGAATGCAAACTTGAACATAGAATGAAATAAAGGAAAACAAAAAGTTTGGAATAAACAGCCAGTTATCAAATCAAGAACACAAAATCCTTCTGTTTTTAAATTCTACAACTCTGTTCTATGTAGACATGAGAAAACATCGCGAAAGATCTTTTCATCTCACGATCAGATTTCTTTGTGCAGTACCATCTTTATGACTTTCACACCCAAGTGATCCTGTGACGGTATTTTGTATCTCTCATGGAACAATTTTTTACTGCTTCTTCCTCAAAAAAACCAACACTAGTGGCAAACAGTTCAGAAACCAAGCAAAATAAATTTATATGTAATAAATGTCAAAGAGGGGGAAATTTTCATGTATAATCACTGCAAGATATAATCTCAGTGCCTACCTTAATGTGTCCTGCCGAGCGCGAGGGATGTGTATCACTAAGGAGTGCCCCTCCATGTTCAAGAGAATTTGATGTGCGATTTATGATCAAATACACCAAAGACACTTTGCTGCTCTGCGTTTATAGCTAGAGAATACTACTGCGCTCATGAATTGTAAAGGCAAGGGGCAACAGCTCTTTCATTGAATGAAAATAAGGCAAAATGTTTATCCTTCTCACATTCACCGCAAAGAAAGTGTAGACATCACTTTCTATAGACTGTGAATGCTATCACTTTAATGCCTGAAACTGGCATTCAGGTTGACAGGCCTTGCTTTGAAACTGGTTTCCAAAGAAGTGTTCTGATGCCTCCCAGTGCCATGCACATCTTTTGCTCGCTTCAGTGAAGCTTTTCTTCTCAGCTATCAAACTGAACAGATCACGGCTGGCGCTGGAAAGGAGTCGATATGAAAAGGGGCCGTTTCTGGTATGGAACTGTTGGAGAAAGACTATTTACATATACATAGGTGTGTAACTGACAATTTGCAGGAACATTTGATGGTACTATAGCACAGGAATCAGTGAATCATGTAAAAGCATGAGCATACGTGTGGTGTGTTTGTGTATGTGCATTGACATGTGTGCGCATGCATATGTCCCATGTGTAGTGTGTATGTGTATTCTGTTTTATGTGTATGTGTGGATGTATTTTGTCTTTTTTTCAAGAACATATGTCGTGAATTTTTATTATGAAATAATTGAATTAAGTAGCACCCATGAAAGGGATTTAACTTTAGCGCTCTTATACCACTCCCACAACAAACTTAAATTGCTTCTCATACCAAATGTTGTTAGTCAATGGCAAATGGCTATTATAATCACACTATGTAAAACAGTTTACCTATCAAAATGTTATCAGTCTGGAACCTAGAAACCTAAAATTTTAATTTCGATATTACAGCATCAAATCAAGGAAAACTGAAAAATTTAGAAACATTCTGTGAATCATGAAGCGAAACATATGTGTGAGTGAATACATTCAAATGAAAGAGACAGATATGAAAAGGGAGAGTAAAATTGAAAACAACCCAATTTCTTATCCATCTTCCCTCCATTGAACATTTGCTCAACTCTTTGAGCGTGGCTCTCAACCCCTGGTTGAATGCTTACGTCCACCTACAAAACCGGTAGTTGGGTTCAAACTCATGATTCAAATCAAGAGCATTCATCCCTTAACCTATGAGCATGTTAAGACAGTGCTTCAAGGTTATTTCCTTCATGTATCATTATCGCTTTGTGATACAAAAGAATAGTGAGGGTTTTGTTTTTTTTTTCTTTGTTTCTTTCCCAATACCATGAACCAATGGAATAAGGTTACAGTGAAGTTAAAAGTAGATGAGACATTTGGGGACAATCCCAGCAAATAACTGTAAAACTATTAAAAGCTCTAAAAGTTTATGAAGTTGCAGATTGTGGTTGGCTCAAGTTTTGTTGGCATTTGAGCACAAATTTGGGTAGAACCACCAGCTGAAATAAGCATTGATGAGGTAATGAAAGATCTGTTTGGCCTCCATTTACCCGTGAACCATGTATCAAAGGATTATGCAAACGAAATGAAAATTTATTATTGAAAAAAAAAAAACGTAATTCCGTAACTGTGATAATTCCACGCCATTTGACAACAAAACTGGAGTTATTACATTTTGAGTAAAACAACATCAATCTTTCAACAGCAGAAACAAGCCAGAATGGCTAGACTACTCAATCAGTCACCAAGTTAGAATTGAAAGGGTTACTTTTTTATGCAGAGAAGACAAAGTTTGTATTTAAGGACATGATGTCTGAAAGCATATCTGTTGTAATTTTGTACCACTATTAACATTTTTTCCAGGAGGCCAATTGGTAACACAAAAAAAGGATCTCACTGGATGGGATTCTTTGCAGGGTTCCAAATAAAGCCAGTCGGATTGCTCATGACAACTAAACCTAGAGGACGAGCGGCAATGCCCTCTCCACTTGTCTATTGAGCAACAAAGTTCTGATTGCGTCAGGGAAAAGTTGGCAGAACGGTCAGTTTTAATGCAGACCAATCGCATTTCGCTCCTTTCTTTACCCCTTTCACACCTCCCCACCAGCTCCTCCCTCAGATTTTCTCAGAACCAAAAATTTCCAGTAGAGCACTGTGTCACTGTGTTAAAGTGGGTTCTCTGTTTAAAAATAAACAAACAATTTCAGCAGGATGCAGGCATTCTGCTTGTCAGTGCAGAAACAACTGTTCTTGTCCCTTTATTTTGAAATGTATATGAAATGGATTTATTTTGGAATGTCTGTATGTGCTGATGAGAGAGAAAAAGAGAATAGAGAGCGTAAACAGTACAGATGTTTTCAAATTTCACCTGTGTCCAACGATGATGAAAACACAACAATTTTATGCTTATATTTCCTTTTCTAATACATTTTCACAAATGGTGAAAAACATTTTTCTGTTTATTCTCTGTGTGTATGTTGGAAAACAAATTGTCTTGTGTCATATTTCTCTCGCTCAAGCCTTCATCACAGGAGCAAAGAGCATATCATCACTGAATTGTTCCCGCTGACTTGTTATTGCATTGCAGACAAATGCTTTCACCAACCATCTGCTGACTCCAGAAATGCAAGTTGAAATTTGGCGGGAACAAGCAGTTTTTTGTTTCTCTACTCATCATCTCAAGGACAGCTACAAATCATCTGGAATTTTCTAGCCCCTATCTCACTAAGTTCCGACCATTTATTAACCTTACTGATATGTTCTAAACTTTGATGTTGATCTGACCCACAGTTTTAGAATAATTTTACTGACAGACACACAAACATAGATGCAAAGACACACATGTACAGACGCGAAGACTAAAAATAGTATCCTCCTTTGTAGGTTGAGCTATTATAATATTGGTTTCCAGCCCAAGATACTCAGCATAAACTGTATGTTGATACAATGTTCATTTAGCATTTTTTGTAGTAGATAAGCTGGTGGGTCTTTTGTTCTCTTTTCTTTCTGAATTGCATTTTTGTCTTTTCTGTTTAGACCTTTCAACTCAGAATGATATTAACCCTTAAGTGGTTATTTAACAACATACTGTAAAGTATGTCTGGTGAATTAGCAGATGGAAGGTTTGAAAAAAAAATGAGTAATGTTTGTATAATATGCATAACTTTTCCACATTTAGTATTTGAACATGACATGCAGTATAAAAATTGTTGGTAATTGAATACAGAATCATATAAAACAGAACTGGTGAGTGTTTGATTAGGTGCTTATCTGTCTAGAATGTGAAAATAATAGGTATAATCTACGCTGACTTTCCTTTGAAACAGGCGGTAATTTATTTCTGGATACTATGGCACATCGTGCTTGTCGTTCTCAAGAGCTTTTTCACAAATTATCCAGTCAATGATGTTCCACTGTATCCAGAAATAAGTTACAGCCTGTTTCAAAGGAAAGTCAGCGTGGATTATTACCCGTCTTTCATGCAGGTAATCCAGGTAAGAATGAACAAGGTACAGTTTAGTTTTCCCATTGAAATCACATGCTGATACACACACACACACACACACACACACACACACAAAGATCACTATCAACAAATGTAATAGTCAGCCCACACTGTTGTCATTTTCGATTGAAAGGTTTAGGATCATATGGAAGCGCTACACTGAATTTTTCTTCTCCATTGAATGGCATCTTGAGATTCTCCTAACCCTTAGGTACTCATACAGTCATTGTGCATGTCGATCTAAAAATCATGATTACATGGTGCTTGATCTAAATCAAAACTATCACCCACCACACCCAGTTCATTTAGAATGTCCATAACTTCTTCTTCACCTGCTTTTTCCACAAGAAATTTCAGCAAAAACATGTCACAAGTTCCTAATTCTATCATGTTTCTTTGGGCGCTGCCATTTTTGTTTGCCAGACGAGTCGAGTCGTGCTATGCATTACAAGCTGCTACTAACCATAAACTAAGTTAACCATAAACTAAGCTGAAAATCCATGTTCTGGGGCTCGCTCAGTCATTCGTGCAAATTAGTTTCTCATTGAGCCATAGTTCGTATGTGTGTGTGTCGTCGGTGAAACTAGGCTCGCAAGGCTCACCCTACAGCATAACTTATGTCGTGACAACCAATGACGGCCATGACGCAATGGCGATTTATGTCACAACAACCAGCATAAGGATTAATCCCCAATGTCATGTACACTTGTATTCATAAGCAGGATGACAGTTCAACAAACTGAACTGTGAACATCTTGGTAAACCTTGGCCATTAACTAAGCTAAGCTGAAAAAGGACAGTACAACTTTATTTTCAGCAATTTTCAACAATTTCAGAAAGCCCAAGAGCATAGTTTTGACAGTCTACACACAATTCTTGCATACACATTTGCAAACCTAGACACAGTAAAAATCATCTTATGCGACTCTTGCTTCAGGGAAAGCAAATGGCTTCATTGACTTTCTTCTTTCCTCTCCAGAGAAGCTGCTGTTGTGATGCCTTGCTTGACTGAATCTAAAGAAATAAGCATCTTAGAGCAAGAGAACAGCTGCGTACCTTTCACTGAGGTATCAAGATGTGAAATTTTGCCCGGGCCAGAAAATTACCACTGTTTTACAAACATTCAGTATCGGGTTAATTCCTGTGATAATGAGTTCATTTATCTTGCAGTCACTTTTAGTTTCGAATCCAATTCAATGAACTGGCTGGATTTAAAGTTACAGGACTGATGCCTGGTCACCAATTTTTTTGTGGTTGAGTTTTGCAAATACTACAGTACAATATGAAGTACAATGCTGAAAATACAGACCCACTGGCCAAGCAACAGGAGCAATAGCAAAAAAGTCTAAGGTTCACATACATGTACCATCATTACCCAGACCTGAACTATGTAGTGGTCCCATACTGGTGACTGGCAACAATGTGTTGGTGGGTTCGTGGCTGCTGTATTATTTTGGTATGTTTGCCTTGTATTAATAAATAATAATAATAATGAGGACAATTTCTATAGTGCCCATCCTAACAACATAGGCTATAGGGCGCTTTACATGTTTTGATAATTCAACATCTAAAAAAATATAAGTAGAACACACACACACACACACACACACAATTCTGCGTTCACAAGTCATAAACACACACATGCACGCACGCACACACACTGCACACTCATGCATGTGCACACACACATACACTGGAACATAATGTTGTATACATAAACACACTATATGACATGGTGAACAGCTCATTTGTACACGAGCAAAGTGTGCAAGTGACATGTAGTAATTTAGTAATATTTCAGGTGGTATCCTGCAACTGGCGTTTGAACAGATACGTTTTAAGTGCAGACTTGAAAGTCAGAAAGGAAGGGGCAGGACGTAGATGGAAAGGTAGTGAATTCCAGAGTATTGCTGCAGAAAATGAGAATGCTCTAGAAGCGTGCTGCTTTCGGTTATATGAGGGAATTCGAAAAATTTGGTCATCAGAGGAAGAACGGTGGGGACGTGTAGGAATATACATTTCGAAGCGATCAGAGAGATAGGTAGGCGCTTCACCTGTGATAACCTTATAATATAGACATGCTGACTTATACGGAATTCTGTGCTCAATTTTGAGCCAGTGTAATTTCTTCAGGATCTGAAGTATGGTGCTGTTTTGGCAACTTGAAGATAAGGCGAGTGGCTGAATTTTGAACACGTTGTGGTGGCTAGAGTAAGGCTGTGGGTACACCCAGGTACATCAAATATTTCACACCCACTGCACTCAAATAAAGACAGACAAGTAAAATGCCATACACAGAAATGCTCATTTCTGCTTCTTGAAAACCAGCAACTGCAACATATATATGTGTGTGTGCGTAGCTGCATTTATTTGTAACTCATGAGTAATGATAAATAACCTTACTGCCCTTTCCCCCTTAAGGGGAAGTTCAAAATCAAATAAAGCACATGCAACATTTACTTTGTTTGTTTGTTAATTTGTTTATGCTTTGTTAACAAAATATACAGCTCTCACATTCACTCAATGCTAATACAAACAGTTTCATCGCCCAAACACAACTCACAAGGAAACGGAAGCAATGATTTCTGCAGTTCTTTACTTTACTTTATAAGCTAGGTTATCATAGTTATGTAGACATGCCTGTAGTATACCAAAGTAATTTTGAAAACTGTTGTTTATTTCCAGCAGCTGTCTCTACCGCACCCCCCACCCCCCACTCTTTAATCAAGAAAAAAAGAATAAAGGATCCCACTTTAAAAATAAATAAACAACATATCTGAATATCAAACCAAAATAAACTCGATAAAGAAATGTATTAAACTTCTTCTGCAGAGCTGTTTCCTTTTTTTTTCTTCTTTTCTCATTTGCATTTAAATCTTTTCAGTCAGTGAAAAATCAAGAAAAACGGTGGCGAGAACTCGAAATAAAGGGAGATAACTCTGTTTGGAATCTGAGTCCTTGCGAACAATACATGCCTCCAAACAACCTTCCACATCTTTACAAGGTAAGGCTGTTCTTAACTGAATTAACTTGGAAGCTCACAACTTGAGTGTGGACTTTAACAATTGCTGGTTTGTCTCTTAATTGAGCTCCATGATCCATGATCTTGATCACATGGGTTCTTGTAAAGTGACAATGCACAGGTCATTGACTTACTGGGGGTGATGATTTATAAAGGGAGGGAACACATCATTTCACACAAAAAATACAGCTTGCTGCTGCTCAAATGAAGTATCAGTAAGCCTGCTGAGTTTGGAATTGTTTAGTCTGTGAAATGGATTTTAACCATCTCTTTGTCCAGACTTTCACTTACATGATTCCACAGTGCAGTGAACTCGAGTATCCCAGTTCTAATGAATGAATGAATGCTATCATATTGAGAGTGCAAACTTAGGTCAACCAGCCAAACTTTCATTTCCATCACTGAAGAAAACGATTCATCCACATGGCCTTCTTGACCCCTACTTCCTCTCTAAGGTTATTCAGGATAAGGCTTTGTGATGAGAATCACTCTAATGAAAACAGCACCATAGATCTTTTTTTTTAATGCATCACGAGCAAATCTGAATAGCAGATTTTTAATTACAGACCTTAAACCTGCCCATCCAACATAACATTACAATATTATGTTTCATACATTAATCAATCACTCATCTTCACTGCTTTGCTCACAAGAGTTTCTCAACAAATATCACACACTTTGGTACATACACAAAGTCAAAAATTTGTATCATCTCTTTATGATGTTAAAATACTGTGAAAGACTCTGGATGTAAAGTTTAGCATAGAGGTAAAATTGCATGGTATATGCATATATAAGACTATTTTCTTAAAACATTTTCTTAAAACACAAACATCTTTCCTAAACAATCAAATCAAATCAGTCAGAAAACCGCCAGTCTTCTTCAATATTAATACTCTCAACTGTTCTTTCCTCTATAGCATACATTTCTATATTTTCAACCATGGAACCTTCTCCTATTTGACTTCAATTCCTTCTCCTTTTGTGAAACCGAACTCTGATTTGCTCATTTTACTTTCATGTCATATCAAAATTTAATCAGTGTTACATCTGCACAGATATCTATGTTGTGAAAGTACACGGAAAGATGTTCCCACCCACTTAACCCCACTTTTCTCTTTCTCACACACACACGCACACACACTCACATATATATACATACATACATACATGGACACACACACACACACACACACACACATGGATGGGCACATACATACACACACACGCAGCACATGCACACGCACACACACACACACTTTTTTTCCTTCACTTAACAACTGACTGATACTATGACGGCCATAATCCAATCCAAGTATGGTATGACTAGAAAGACAGAAGTAAAAAAGAAAGATTACCCATCAGCATAACCAACCTTCAGTGACCGGAGCATCTTGAACATTTCTTGAGTACTCTTGGTTTCAAAGCTCTTCTAATCATGTGTGTGGCTGGCAAGCCTTTGCTTAGCAGAAGGACAAACATGCCAAATACCGCTACTTAAGTACACACACCCATTATCAATAACTTTCCATTTCATCCTCACTCGGGTTTCGTTGAGCCTTTTGACACTAGCTGTTCTGTAATCCTAACATTTCCCAGCATCAGTTCATTTAACAGTGTCACTCTCTCACTGCTTGTGCCCTCATCGCCCCTTATAAAGTTTGCTTGCTCCCCTGTGTAACACAAATGCAAAACAATGTCTACAATCTATTATGACTTTTCTCTTAAATGGTGAATAAATGATGCAACAGATCCCTTTGAGTTGGTGCAGAAACGCAGTATCAATGCTCAGTCTTGCTGGAGTATTACCGCTGCATTCAGGTCAAAACGGTTCATGCACTGGTTCCATTTCACTCAACATTTCAGTGCTCATGGTTACCATCTGACCAAGCACATCAAGACTCCATAACAATGTTCGTCTTCATGGACAAAAAAAACTACCTTACTCTATTCACACAAAACATACTACTGTACATCCAGGAACTGACCTGCCTTTCATTTCAGGACATATGTTCATGCAAACAAGAACTCGCATGAAAACCTGCACATGCACGAGAACGCAAACACACACACAAATTCACACACACAAACATACTTACAAGCTTTATCATCGACATCACATATGTGTGGGCACGCCAATATGCATAAACATATAACGGCTATACAGTGGTTTGTGTGCAACCCCCCAACCCCCACTCACACACACAGACATACACATACACACACCCACAACACCCCACTGCAGATCAACAACCAGACCCACAAACACCAATATACAATCCCAGCAGACTCGCAGTCACACACGGCATGGCAACTATGATGTCAGTTTGGTGACGGGATACAGTTGAAGGTTTTTGCGAAACTCGTCAATGTTGCTGATGAATCCCTCCCCCTTGCAGATGGTTTGGAGAAAGTTGTCGCTCTTGGCAGCAGCGGACTGATCGCTGAATGTGACAGAGTTAGCGACCTCCTGGTCCACCTCCATCATGGTCTGCTTGCAGCCCTCCACCTGTCAAGTCCACAGGAAGCTTTTTTTCTTTTGTTTTTGTTTAACTCTCTCCTCTTCTGTTGCCCACCAGTCTTCAGACCTGTTCACTCAATTCGACTTATGAGTATTCCAAATCCAAAATAAGAGTATTTTCTACAAAACAGGTGTGCTCCAATGTGAAAATGTCAACACGCTGTGGCAAACATGCATTGCTTGTATCACAGCAGTGGAATACTACATTACTAGTAACTGTCAGACTTGTTCACCCTAAAACTGCTATTGGTGCAATTTTCGACAAAAAAAATGAGCATATTTTCTGTAGCGTGCACAAAATTCCAAATTTCTGCAAAGGCGGGAGGTGGGGGGGGGGGGGGGGGGGGGGTACCCGCCATCTCTCTGGAGAGCCATCTTCCAGGTTGTAACCACCTGATTGTACATAAACTACGGTGAAGTAGCTTCTTCCTTATACAAATTACTTCCAAATCTGATTCATCAGCATACTTTAGCACGAGATCATGCTCTTTCGCTGGATTTTTTCTATGTTTGAAGCAACAGATACTGTCTAACATTTATTTCACACCTGGAAGTTAGCAAGAGTTGTCGCTCTTTGGTGAAAGCCTCCGCCATGGTTAGACTCTGCAAATGCAATAACATGTGTGTACAAAATACAGTGAAATCGTATGGGTAAACAGGTCTGACCCCTGATATGGCCCTTAGTGGTTGGCTGGGCTGTAAGCAACATTACCTTATCTTCCGTTGCCCACCGTGGCATTACTCTCACAACTCACAGTCTAGCTCCACCACACAGCCACACCCAGGTTGGTCCTTTCACTCCATCACTGCCCTATTATTACCATCCAAGAAAACCTGCTGATACTGACACACAGAGTCACCACAGGCATGGGTATGAAAATAAATGAGGATGAAGATGATGCTGTAGAATTCCAACCTGGGTTGAGAATACATGACAAGGCTGTATGTTAAGTTTCCTTTCATAACACACCATGGCGTCAAATATGTACACACCACCTGCACTGGTAGACATATTCTTGAACACATCTTGAAGACACATCCATTTTATGGATTCAATGCCCTGTGCCAAATATGGTAAGTGATTGCTTATTCTTCATTTTCATTGTCCTAAAGGTAATTTTTCTTGCCTGAAGAACTGAGGTCGAGACATGTCATGTTTTGTCCTGTAATTTGTTCTTGTTTTTGGTGGACTCTCTAAGAATCATTTTTAAACTCTGAGAATAAATAGTCAAAAGGGGAACCTCTCTTCAACAGTCTTTAAAATGTCGTGAGGATTCAAGCTGTGTTAAGTCAGGACTTTACAGGAAGGCAGACTGGCCGACTGTTCACAAGATGTGAAAAATGCTCAAAACTTATCATCATGTGACAGTCATGTTAATGCTTGGAAGAACAGCTTAATCTCTGTTCAGAACACCTCTCACAAGTGTCAGAGGTCATGTTGCATACAATAAAGGAAAAGCATCCACCAGTCACAAAAGATCACAATCTAGCATAAAAGAAAAAAAAAAAAGAATGGCCAAAGCTGGAGGTCAGATGGAGGATTTCAGAAAAATACATATAGGGTTGTTAAGAGACTACAACTTGGTTCTTCATTTTTCAACAATTTGATACAAGAACTAATGAGAGATGAGATGAAAGCCAGAGAGGGCACAGTAGAGCAAAAAGTATTGACTGTGGTACAGGAGACAAGGTCATGACATCCTTCTACTACTGGCCAGAAAAGAAGAATGAAATGGCAATTCCCTCTCTGTGTGTGAGTGTGTATGCGTGTGTGTGTGTGTGTGTGTGTGTGTGTGTGTGTGTGTGTGTGAAAGATACTATCAGAAAGCAAAGACTTGTCATACCTGAGGCTTACCAAAGATGAACACAATCCACACACAACACATAAAGTTAGAAAGGGCACCCAAGAGGACTACTTTTAGTAAACACATTCCTTTTTCTCATCAAGATCCATGCACTATTTTTTTTTCTTTAATGAATTACACAAAACACAGCAAGTGTCCTATCTTGCAACGCTGTGAATTTCTGGCTCTGCACTTCAATCAAGATCACACCAAAATCTTATGCCTTCGTCCTCAGGCCCCACTCCATCTGTCCACTAAATTTGGTCAAAATCAGTCCATTAGTTTCTGCATTATGATGCTGATAGACGAACAGACCAGGTGACATGGGTGAAAATAAACCTCTCTGGTGCAGTTAAAAAACATTAACGCAGGCCTAAGGATCTACTCCAAGCTGATGAAGATCAATATCACAGGCAGCAGCCCAGTCACAGTCAGAGGTGAGCCCATCAGGGAAGTAAATTCCTTTGTCTACTTGGGAAGCACAGTTGACAAGCAAGGGGGCACTGACCCAGACATTATAGCCAGGATGGGTAAGGTGCAAGCAGCATTCATGCTAAAGAACATCTGGGCCTCAGGAGAGATCAGAAGGACAACAAAACTGCATATCTTCAATTCAAACATGAAGTCGGTTCTGCTCCACAGCTGCGTGACTTTGAGAATGACCAAGGCAATACAGCAAAAAATTCAGACCTTCATCAACACCTGTCTGAGGCGCATCTTCAAAAGTCAGATGGCCAGAGAAGATCAACAATTAAGATCTATGGAAGCAAGCAGGACAGGAACCAGTTGCCAAGCAGATTCTGTGGAGGAAGTGGGACTGGATTAGACACACTCTCTGGAAGCCAGCATCCCGTACCACATGCCAAGCCCTGACATGGAACCCGCATGGGAAAAGGAAGAGAGGCCGGCCTCACAGCTGCTGGAGGCGAGACACTGAGGCAGAGATAAAGAGGCAGGGGACCAACTGGACAGGCATTCAGCGAGCAGCCCAGAACCGAGTGCGATGGCAGAGTGTTGTCAATGGCCTATGCTCAACCTTGAGCTATGGGCCTAAGTAAAGTAAGTATGGATCTACAAGCTTTACTGAAAATCAGAAAAAAAAAACTTTTGAGCTAAATCCATTAAAAAAAACAACAACTAAAAACATCAAGGCCACAAAAACTCTTCAAGATAATAAGAAAAGACTTAAAAAGACCGATTAAAAGACAATCTGATTTCTCACCTGAAAACTGACATGGCGCTGGGAAGATTCGATGATTGTACTGAACCACGACTTTAATTCCAACTGCGTGATGGAATTTAAGCAGTCAATCTGCCAACAAACAAAAACACGCATTACACATACATATAATGATGTAGATGCACAAATGCATGGCAATACACCATACATGCCTACCCCTAAAAATGAGTTTCAGTAGCACTGACTTCAAATTACAGTAGCACAGACTCAAAATCAGTAGCATTCACTTTTTTCTTTTGAAACAGTTTGTGGAAAGAGTTGGTCAGGGTGTCATAATCAGCCCAACCTATGCATAGAATAAAACAAAACTTTACCGCCATGTTTTAATTACAGAAAATGCGCTGTCACAAATCACGCACTTGCTTTTGAATCGTCAGAGTCCAATTTCACAATGAAGAGAAATTTGCCACTGTATTTGTCCAGGAACTTCTGTGACAGCTGATGCTTTTTTGATGCAGGTTCATCGGCATCACCAGTTGGCACATCCATTCCCTTTCTCTTTGTATTAGACGCCATGTTTCTCAAAACGTCAATTACTTGCGATATCCGGTTTAGTACTTCCGCTTTCAAAAGCATCGTTTGCTTGAATAACTGAGTTTAACGTCCCTCTATAGCAGAAGCCGTCGGAATCATACGCTATTCGTCTGCTTGATGAAGACGGGGCTTTACGTCCCTTTCACCATTTCGGTGTTCTGCTTCTGCTTTCAAAAGCATCGTCTGCTTCAACTCGCGATCGTTTCAAGTAGATTTTGTTGAAAAATCTTATTACTGTAACGAAAAATAAATTTCCGTAATCGCCGTAGCTACTTCGTTTTTTTGTTAATTGCTGTAGAAAATACGGAAGTTCCGTAGGGGTAGGCATGTATGCGATACACACACACAAACATACACACACACACAAATGCACACACACACATACACACACACATACATACACACACACATTCTCAAATCTAAGCTTTACTTGTCTTATGAAGGGTCATATCAACTATGGTTTTGTTTGTTTGCTATTCCTGTGTCTCTATGCTTCAGTGACAGCGTTTACTCAGTCAGCACCTCTGCAGCATCAATGAAGCCTACACTACAAGAGGCTGTCAGTTTGGCTTTTGACTGAGTTCAGTTCAGGCCACTAACAATAGGATGGGATTGGTTCAGTTGGTTCCCATCAAAGGTAGCAAACTCCTACAGCAATGGTTGTTCTATCTGTAGTGCACACCTCTGTAAATTCAGTCTTGTTCTGTATTTCTTTAAATACAAGTACAGAATTCTTACAGTCTCTGAGGCTGCTCACACATCGACCCATCATCCAGACTGCTATGCATTTGGTCAAAGGGGGAGCACACACTCCAATGAAGTCACACCAAAGTGCACAAAAACTCTACACTCATTTCAAATACTTTGAATTCTTGGAAACTGACCCAACAGCTGAAACCTGAACAACCTGTGCTACTGTCAAAGCCGCCAAGTGCTGTGCAAAAATTAACTATAGTAATCATACCTGTTTTACCCCTTCATTGTTTTCAATCCCCTCTCCATCACAGTACAGAATGCAATAGTGCACAAACTACATGAAATACATTAGAGTCAAAATGCACCTGTGTGTAGTAAGCAGAAGGGATCTAAACAACTGTATGAAAAATGTATAGATAAAGATACCAAAAACAAAAAGTCTCGGGAGGTACAGTTTCAAACCACAGTTTAAAGGGGTTTTTTTTTTCACACACCCCCCCCCCCCCCCCCAAAAAAAAAAAACAAAAAAAAACCTGATATGTAAAATAGAAGCTCATGAGTGATATATGACCTCTTTATCCTGACGGTCGAAGACGTAGAATCTGTCCAGCACCTCCTGCCAGAAGCGAAATGTTTCATCACCCAGTTGTGTGTCCTCCACTTGTTTGGCTGTGATCACGGAATTCACCTGTGCAGAAAGCAGACATTCACAGCTGAGGAGTTAAAAAAATCAATCAAATAACAGAATTTCATTGAATGAAAAGCTACAAGTTGACTTATATTAAAGACTATTCCACTTGTGGATGACTTTCACCTCTTTTACAAGACCATGATAATGACCTTCCTAGAAATTACAGGGTCAGACTTGGCATGTAACATTTACATCCAAACTCTAAAGATGTCATCACAATATTTAAGGGATCACACTTAATAACCACTAGAAAATGCACTACATGCACACACTTACTGGCTCACACACATGTACACAAAGAAACAGACAAAAAGAAATGGATAAGAAAAATGAACAAATGACAATCAAAATTTCATGAAACACTCCAGATTATGCTGAACATTATCTATTAGTGGACACAAGTTCTATTGCTAGTCATTTGTTATCAGCTATGACTCTGTTTCCTACAGCAAAAACAAAGCATGATCAAAGAGAACTCACCAAATCCATAAACTGGCCCTTGGACATCTTGTTGATAGTTTTCCTGAAGTCGACCAAGAAGTCTGCTATGTGGTTCTCCACCTCGGACATGCTGAAAATATAGCAGTGCAACAGACTGGCCATGAAATGGTTTGAAACTGTACCATAGTATCATAGTTACAGCACCTAAAAGACTGGTAACACCTGTCACACACTTGCCTGATTTTTCCCTGCCCCCACAAAAAAAAAAAAAAAAAAAAAAAATGTATGCATTGGCATTCAATTCATTTGAGAGGTATTCCCATGTGATGAATCAACATGACTACAACTGTATTTGGAGGATGCAAACTGTTTTTTCTACAGTGAAAACTGAAGCAATTAACTGCTAAAATGGAGAATGGATGGTCAGCAAACTTTAGGCAAGTTCAGATGAAATGCTAGAAAGTATATGGATTTATGAACTCCAACAGAAAGGCGTTAGACGTTAGATGGTCTGAACTTTAAAAAACAAAAATGATGTATGTTTCATTATTTGCTGTGCAAGGACAAAATGTGAGGCCTTGACTTTCTGATCAGATATTGCTGACAGTAAGAGATCTGAACATGAAGTCTGAGCTGAACCAAAGAAAAACAAAGTAAACAAAAACAGGGCACTGAGACAGGTAAAGTCCTCTGCAAAACCATTCATCAGGGTAAGTAATTACTGGGAAAACTTAACACAGACTGAAAGACTTACTCCCCATGTACATACAAATCTTAGTGAATGATCTAGAATCTGCCATGCCTGCAAAGTCATGGCACCAACGTAAGCCATGATCTCCCTCTGAAGACAGCCACCATGTCCACCCAAATGATAGTCTCCATGAACTACCAGTTGATATGAACTCAGAACATCACAAACTTGAACCTATACCTGAACTTGTTGGCGTGTGTCTCCACGGTGATGGCAAATCCCAGCACCCCACTGGTTTGGAGGGGCTGACAGAAGACGCTGTACCCCAGCTGATGTTCTGTGCGCAGTTTGTTGAACACCGGTTCCTTCATCCGCGCCTGAGACAATGGCAGGAAAGTGTGTGTGTGTGTGCGTGTGTGTGTGAGTGTGTGTGTGTGTGTGTGTGCGTGTGTGTGCGTGTGCATGTGTGTGTGTGTGTGTGTGTGTGTGTGTGTTTTGGCTGTGTTTGTGTGTGTCTGTGAGAGCGTGTGTGTGTGTGTATGTGTGTGTGTGTGTGTGTGTGTGTGTGTGTGTGTGTGTGTGTGTGTGTGTGTGTGTGTGCGCGCGCGCGCTTGTGTGCGTGTGCATGTGTGTGCGTGCGTATGTGTGTTCGTGTGCGAGTGTGTGTGTATGTGTGAGTGTGCGTGTGAATGTGCGTGCGTGCGTGCGTGTGTGTGTGTGTGTGTGTGTGAGCGTGTGTGTGAGTGTGTGTGTGTGAGCGTGTGTGTGTGTGTTATCTAGGACAGAGAGAGGGAGGGAGGGAGAGAGATGGAAAGGGCTTCGAGGAAGAAGGTTTGAGGGGTTGGCATGTGTCTTCATGCATGTGCTCCAATTGAATAGTGGCTTCTTCACCTATGCCTAATACAAACCAGGAAACGCATTCAAACACACACAACACTCAGAAACACACACAGACACGTACAGACAAACCCATCATACTCACAAACACACACAGACATACGCTGACAAACCCATCACATGTATGGCACACACCATGGCATATCCATACGTACAACAAACAACCTCATTCAGCAGCATCATCAAGCAGTGATACTTACGTACATATATGACCAAATAGTTAAAATGAGAACTGTTCTGCCTAACCCTATCAGCACTTAAAAGAAAAAATTCTCATTCATGTCATTTGTGGGCATCTGAATGGCAGGCAGAGATCTATCACTCTCTCACACACACACACACACACACACACACACACACACACACACACACACAAAAACTTGAAAAATATTTTGTCAGAAAACAAGCACTCTCTTTACAGCAGAATTACCTGCAATTTTAAAGGCGTTAAATTAGGTGTTTTACTTTTCACTATATCTTCAGCATTGCACTGTTTGTTGATTCAACATCAATCTTGCGTGCCCTGCAATATTTCATTTGGATTCAAGACCTGACATGATCATTGAAGCAAGTCATCTCTAACACGGACCAAAGGTAAGGAATGGATGTCAGTTTCTGAAAAATGCCTTCATACGTTGGTCTATCAGCAACCAATTACTACACCCAACAGCAAAACAAGCTGCTAAAAGTTCAGAGAACCCCCCAAAATTAAACAAATATATTAAGTTTTCTGCTTATTCAAGTCAGCTTCTTAGGCCAGGCTGTATGAAAAAAGAATAATTCTACCAGAAAAGAAAAAAGCATTACCATTTCATATCTGTGCTTATTATCATCATTATTGTTATGAATACTTATATAGCACCTATCCTCAGCTAGAGACCAAGCTCTAAGCACTTTACAATCCATGTTTGTTTGCACAACGGTTTGCCTACTTGGGTAGTGCCGACTGAAGAGCTAACAGCTGGCACTTCATTCAGTGGTTTCCCATGTTATCCAGTCAATATTATTCAATATCGTTCACTCAATTTCCTTACTTTCTTCATTCTTTCCATTTCTCATGCAGGGCGCACGCTATGTGTAATGTGTCATCCGTACTAACGGCCAACTGGCCTTCTCTTCCAAAAGTTGGTGATGAGATTTTACATGTGTGCAAGATGTTTTGTGTGCATTAACACACAGAACCTCAATTTACAGTCTCATTCGAAGGACTGCTTCAGTGAATGAAGCTAGAATCTGCTGCCTTGACTAGATGCAATAAAGATCATGTAACTTGTGACTTTTCTCATTCATCCATGTATCATTCAAGATGAATCATGTGCATACTTTTTCATTTTCAATTTGATGCTTTGAAAAGAAAATACTATAACAATATCTGGTGCATATGTGATGAACAATCCACATTATATTTTGCAAAAACTGCAGGAACATTCACTGATAACTGACAAAATCTTTCAAAGACAAGGACAGACAGACTTTAAGAGAAACGATGTCGAATGATTCTCTTTGAATTGGAATTACTGTTGTCTTCTTTACATAGCATGTTTATCTATTTCTCTACTGACTGAACTATCCCTCATTTTTTTCATGTACTTTTTTTTCAGTTAATGTTTATTTCATGTCAATTTAATATTAGTTTTTCGTCTTGGTCTGTGTGCGTACGTGTGTGCGTGCGTGCGTGCATGCGTGCATGTGTGTGCACGACTAAACTTTAAATGTGAGTGTCAGTTACTTCCCATCCCTATCTCCAATCATAACCATGACTTCTCTCTCCCCCTCGCCTAATCATCTAATATCACTTAAAATGAAAAGATATTAAACTGAAGACCTTACTCACACACACGCACACAAGAATGCACACATACATGCACATACGCTCACATGCACACAGTTTGGGGACAGACGCATGAAAGAAGTTGAGGTGAAGAGAATTTCTTTCATGGAGTGAGATGAATGGGGTGCTGAAGGGGGATGAGCAGAATCAAGAAAAAAAAAAAACATATATATATATATATATCAAATATGAAGTTTTAGAACAAACATCAGCGGAGCATAATTTCAAAAATGTCTACCAAACAATGTTTCCTTTTACAGGAGAAATTCCTTCCCTCTCCCCCATCCACCTCCCCCCTCTCCTCCTCCTGCCTCCCTGCCCTTCACAACAGAGCAGAATTTATGCCAGAAGTTCCCATGATGGTAAAAAAAAAAAAAAAAAGTGTTTTTCTCTGGTTCTGCAATGTCCATGCTTACATGTCTTTCTTCCACCATGCATACTTACAGCCAGAAGTTCATTCAGGCAGACGTCGCGAATGCTGCCAGGCCCATACTGGAAGAAGCTTGTGACACTGGAGTTGGTGTCCCTGTGGTTGACACCCCTGACTCGGCACTGAAGATTCCCCACCGGCAGTTTCAGAACACGCCTCTGCAATGGAGCAGTTGACTGCCTCAGACACGCTATGCACTAATCAGACAAAGCCATACACAGCTCAAACATATCATACTCTAATCAAACATTTTATGCACAAAAATCTGTTCAATGCACGTGCACATTTCATGGCAGAAAAGAACTGGGTTTTCATTCGTATGTACTCCTGTATGAAATGAACGTCTCATGGTACTTGCTCTGTATTTTGTGTAAAACAAACTTTTAGAAATTAAAACACACCACACATACCATGCCAAAGCAGATGTCAACAGAGAACGGACAGGTAGGGAGACATACAGACAGAGGAAAGCAGGCCTGTTCTTTGTGACCAACACAACTATTTCCACTCTGCATTCTGTCCCAGTCACCATAATGAAAGTGCCCTGATGTCTTCATGTGATACCACATATTGTCACAGACAATGCACTACTCCTCCTGGCACAACGTGAAGTGTTACGTTGGGCGACACTGCACAATGTCAGAGACAAAACACTTGTCACAGTAAAAGACTTTACATACTCTTCCTGACACAAACATTTTTACCACCATGACAAGATGAGCTTTCATGACAGAGACATGTCTTGATGTAATACAATGACAAGACACAATGTATTGAGGAGATGCCCTGTTTTAACAAGGTGCATTGTTTCAGTATGACAGACTACAATGACATGACATATTTTGACATGATACTCTGTACCAACGTAACATGCTACACTGACATGTCACACTGTATGATATGCCACACTGCACTGACAGACTACAAAGACATGACACATTTTGACATGACACTCCATACCAAGTTAACACGCTGCACTGACATGTCACACTATACTGAAATGCCACACTGCAGAGACAAGACCCACCTACCTGACAAAACACACACTTACACCGACACGATGCTCTGTGCCGATTTATCACACTCTTGTTTACAAGATGCACTGCACTGACATAATCACTGTTGTTGACATGACATACTGCACTGATATAACACCTTGTAAGTGACATGACATATTGCACTGACATAATACATTGTTATCGACATCACAAACAGCATACTGACATAGCACACTGTCACTGACATGCGCATACTGTACTGAAATGATGTACTTTTGTTGACATGATTCACTGTACTAACACACCACACAGCACTGACAAAACACACAGCTACAGACATGAAGCACTGTGCACACGCAACACCTTGTTACTCATATAACACACAGCATGGACATGACGCACTGTTACTGACGATGCTGGGCACCAACATGATACGCTATTGTCAACACAACTGACACTTTACACTCATGACAGGACACACTCACCACAGGCAGTTTGTCTTCAGGGAGGATGACGACACAGCTTCTTCTGCACAAATTCTCCCACCTCCACCGCTTGCTGTCCAAACAATCAATCAAGTCATACCCCAATTAACACACTCATCAACATACATCGAACCAGTTGTTTTTTTTACCCTTCTGCTGTCTCACTATCTTCCCTGTTAACCCCCTCCTTCTCCCCTACCACCACTTCCATGCCCTGTCAAATGGCATAGCTTTACTTCCATGCCGTGAATTCCTGCTCTCCAAAATACAGCCACACACAGATCTACCCTCTCACAGCCCCAGTGCTGTAGTCCTAAAGAAGCAATCAATGTTAGGTAATTATAGGCAACCCACCAGAGAAGACACTGCACTGCTGCGGTCTGGTCACTACAGTGGTGAGTGGTGTTCAATGGTGCCTTTTCTGATCCGACATTCGCAACATGCTACCAACAAAGTCCACTACTGATGAAGACAAGTGCTTGGTCATGAAGTCAGTAAGCATATCCCCTAGAGGGCAACACAATCTCCTTGAACTTGTCCAGACGACTTTTGACACTACCTTGACACAGGCATGGAGACTTCTTCAAAACTACAGGTAACCATGACATCAGGGCATGAATCCAACAGCTTTTTGTTCTGATGCACAGGATGATGAGGTGGATGAAAATTATGTTATGGTCCTCTATGCCGGTCTGAAACTATAACTTTAACAGGGCTATTCTCTACGCTTCTTTCATAATACATCTCAGCGTCAACCAGGCCCCAAGGACACAGACACTTACAAAGTTGGTCCTAAAATTTGAGCAACATTCTCAGATATGCATCCATGAAGAAGATTTCTTTTCTTTCTTTCTGCATATGTAGGCTGATACTCATGCAGACACTGCCTTTATAGACAGGCAGTGAAGTTTTGTAAGTATGGTGGTTTTTTATCCCATCCTTAAGGCAGCCATACTCCATTTTCAGGGAGGATGCATGCTATATGTAACGAGTCATCCATACCAACCGCCAAACTAGCCTTCTCTTCCGAAAGTTGGTGATGGGATTTTACGTGTGTGAAAGATGTTGTGCGTGCGTTCAAACACAAACCTTGATTTATAGTCTCATTCAAAGGACTGTATGGGGAATGGAGTCAGAACCAATGTTAACTCTGAGGAAAAATCCCCAGTACGAAAATTCGAACCCGCAACCCCAGAATCACAAGTCCAGCGCTCTACCAACTGAGCTATTCCGGCCCCCATGAAGCAGATGAAACTCAGTTGTATGGTTCCCCATCTTCCTATTTGTGAGCCTATGGCACACTCAACTCTGACCAGGATGTCAGTGAGACTGAAATAAAAGAAAAAAACACAAATAAATGCCCCTGCATCACTGAACACCATCAACACGACTCGGAACCAGTGCAGCATCTCCTGGTGGGGGCTGCCTCAGGATGAAATTCATAGCTCCCTATGGAAGGCAGCACGGCAGCTGTGACAGGACAAACTTGGGGTGCGGCTATGTACAGGAAACTGAAATAATCAGTGTGGGAATAGCACCACTGGAGGAACACAGAAGATGATATATCAAAAAAAAAAGAAAGAAAAAAAGAAATTTGTTTGAATCAATATCAGCGATGGTACTTGAACCCATGGCTTCCCGGCCCCCTCAGCCTTGATGTTGACTACTGCTCCAAGGCAGAAAGTGCTTCTAACTAATTTTTACAAATTTTTTTTGCAACAGATTTTGTAATCAACCCATTTTTACATCAACTACAGAGTCTAGTTCAACATTCTTTCAAGATACAATCAGTTTTGCCTTTAGGTTGTTTAAGGCTGTTGTAACGTATTGTGGAGAGCCACAAAAAAGTTCCAAAGTCCAACAGTCTGTGTGTGGAAAAATGGCAAACTGGTGATATCCCATTCATTTCATGATGGAGAAAGAGAAAGCATGTATGACAATAAAATGTACGCCCTCTCTACAGGGGGGTGAGACAGAAAGACAGACAGAGACAGAGACAGGGAGATAGTGTGAAAGACAGAGAGACAGAGACAGACAGAGGGAGAGAGAGAGAAAAAGAGAGAGAGACGGGAGAAATGTGACAGATAGACTGATACTGAGACAGGGATAGAGATGGAGAAAGAGACGCTGTGAGAAAGAAGGAAAAGACACGCAGAGAGAAAGATACAGAGAGAGAGAGAGAGAGAATATAATAATGCGTTAACACTGAGAGAGATCATAATGCTGAGTTATATGTCAACAGATACAAAGAGCGAGAGAGGTGGGGGAGGGATGGAAGACACAGAGTGAGACAGAGAGTGAAAGAGAGAGAGGCATCAAGAAGGAGAAAGAGAGGAGAGAGAGAAAAACAGAGAGAGAAACTCATGGAGGAATAGCCATGAAAGTTGTTGGTAGGTGTCTCAATGCAACAGTGTTACATCATGGGGGTAACACACACACACACACACACACACACACACACACACACACACACACACACTTCTGCAAAAGCTAGGCTTGTCAAAATCTGACCAGCAGCCTTAACATCTTCCAGAATTTACGCAGTTAAAAATCTCCTATTTCACCGTGCTCTAAACAGAACTTGCACACTAACTGCCTCCTGACTTTCACCTGTGGCACAAAGTTTCCTGTCATGAGGCCCTCGACATAGAGGGCGTCCATGAGCTGGCGGTGAAACTCCTGCAGCATGGGCAGGGTCAGACTGTCCACCACCAGGAAACGATCTGGAACTGGTTGGGAGAAGGGCTCCGTTACTGCAGCACGAACCATTCTGGAACAACAGTGAGGCATGCTGGTAAGGCAGTTGATACTGATCCAGTGGATGGTCTTTTGTTACCTTGTTGTTTTGGTTCACTCTAGAAACAACAGCAAGGCATGCTAGTGAGACAGTTGATTACGATCCAGTGGATGTTCTTTGTTCTGTTGTTGTTTCAGTTAGATCTAGGAGTGAACACCAACTGACAACAAATCAGACATGATTTTGTCGCTGCATGTGTCTTTTGATGCTATTGTTAATTCGTTTTCTGTAAAGTCACTGTTGGTTCACATCTATAATAGCTGTGTTCCACAGTTGAACACCGCAGAAGTGGAAGGGGAGGGTGGGGGTGCGGGAGAGGAGGACTGAGGTCATGATGAATATCATATTGTACTGTATTGCATTGTGTTACCATTGTTTCCTGCTCTATTGTACTGTATTGAATTATACTGCGTAAAAAATCCTCATAACAGATCTCTTTGTACAGAATTCAGGCTGCTTACTTAGAAGGCACCAGTCATCACAACACAAATCCGTCCACACTTTGTTGTCTTTTTTTTTTCAGGCGTGTAAACATCTGTTTCTTCTTAAAATGACCAGTGACAACTTCCTTCTTGGGCTCTTCTACCTGCATACTGTACACCAATTTGTTTCTTTGCTTCATTAGTGCCGCCCAGCCCACCGCACTGTGCCTTTTAAGGACTCTCGCCACAGTGGGGAAAAAAACACATCCTGCAAACAACAATGAGAAAAAAACACTCTGGAGAGCACAGATTTCTTCCAAGACTGAACCAATCCAGATCTGCCTGTTGATCCTGAGCTGAACCAAAATTTCATGGGTCCATCCTTACGCCATATTCCACCTTTCCACTGAATCAAGTTACAACCATTTCAGCTCTTTTCATATGATCTTACGACAGGCAGACAGACAAATAAACTAACCAACAGACTTAGGTAAATGTAATGAACTTAAAATAAAAATGTATGGGCAAACAGGCACTGTAGAATGGACAGCCAGAGACTACTCTGGACAGTGCAGTCTCAAATACTCAGTCACCATATCTCAACAAAAAAGCGTGCATGCTATGAATTGTAATGAAAGAAAGAAAAGAAAAATGTAACAACTTGGAACAAAGATACAAAAAAGGGCCATAGGGTTAAAAACAAGGCAGACAAAAGTGAAGTCAGGCAAGTATACCAATGCAGAATTTCTAGAAGGCAGGATATAATTTTGCACTAAAGGCCCCCATTCCCCCCCCCCCCCCCCCCCCCCCCCCCCCCCCGGGGGACAGGATCTTTATCATCTGATCCAAAAGACTGACACTCAGACCACCTTTTAAGATCTAGTGAAAAAATGAAAGGGGTGGAAGGGGAATATGCAAGATTTGAACTACCAGCCTAGAATTGTCTAACTTCCAAGGGAGTGTGGACTCAAGTGTACAATAGTTGAACACACACACACACACACACACACACACACATAATCATGCACAAACACACTGAGAACCTACTTGCCAAACTCATGGGCCTTGATCATCTCGTTATAGTAGCTCTTCTTCAGCTGGGACTTGACAGCGTTGAACAGGTCTTGAGCGACGGAAAACCCCGAACGTGCATTATGAACAGCTCCATAACACGCTGTGACCATCAAATAGCGCTTAGCGTCAGTTCTTATGTCACAGCAAAGAGAAAGAAGGCTTCACGTTTTCTATCAAGATCAAACTCTATTTGCTGTACATACTGTAAAGTATGCAACCTAATACATAACGCTGGTTCTGTCTCTGTGTGTGTCTGTGCCCCATTTTTGTCACTCCTTATGTCAATTCAGTTCATGGTGTTTCTAGTACAGCTGGCTATGAGATGCTGTATCTGGATCCATATTTTTTGTCTGATCCCCAATTCTGTCATGGCAATTCATTAACTTTCTGGGCACATCAAGAATAAATCAATTTTGTGTTAGATGGCTGCATAAAGTCACGTTTTAAAGGTGACAAAAATGTGCCCACATAGTGAGGCAAAGAGCGGATCTAGGGAAAATGGGAGGGAGAAGGAGGGACAGTATGTGGGAGGTGGGACAGTATGGGAGGTGACAATGGTTGGTGGGAAAAGAGGGGGATGGAAAGACAGGGGTGAAGGAGACAAGGGGGGACATGTGGAGGGGATGGGGAGGGACAATGAGGGGATGGGAAGAGGGTGCATGGGGGGGGTCAAAGAGCCCAATGGGGATGGGGGAGATGGGGGGAAAGGAAAGAGGAGGGGGACTGGGAAGGAGAGCAGTAAGGATGGGGGGGAAAGGGGCAGGAGGACATGGAGGAAGAGGTGTGGGCCAAGAGGGTGGTGGTGGTGGAGGAATATGGGGTATGACTGAAGGGGATAGGTACAACTCCACAGTTTTCCTCGGATCTTCTCCAAATTTGTCATGGTGACTCATAAGCATGATGGGCACATCAAGAGTCAGTAATTTTTGTGCCAGATAGTCACATTAGTTGCATTTTAATGCGACAAAAAATGCAACTATGTAGCCAAACTTAGTGACACTGACATTCTCCTTCTTCTCCTACATCTGCTGTCTTTTTTTTTCCTTCAATCCTGTCACCACGATGAATCCAAAAGTCTTCTCAAGGTCTTGACAGCTGCCCCAAAGCTGCATTCGCAGTTCTGCACACTCTGGCCGGGTTTAACACTGTAGAACATCATGGGCTGAATAGTGTTGGAGGATGTGTTCTGGGGGTCTGAGATCCAGTGCCCCAAGGACATTCATCTGTGTGGGCAATCTTTATTCAGCTGAGGTGGCTCAGCAGTCAGCAGTGGCCAGATCTCAGTCTGAAGAGAATTGTTTACTGGTATCTCTGGAGCTGATGAATTGGATTAACACCACTGTCTGTACCCAACTTTCTCTTCCACTGCTTTTGGTACTGGTATTGAGATTCAAAGCAGGAAGTTCAGATGGGGAATGGCGTAACGTTAGGTGGAGGGGGAAGGGAACGGAGGATGGTAAAAGAAATGGGGGGAGGGAACAGGGCGAGGTGGAGAGGGAAATGCTGTGGAGAGGTTTAAAAGATGTATGTACATTAGCTGTCCCCTGTTCTTCATACCTCCTCCCTGTCCTCCCTTCCCACTCCATCTAACCTGTCTCCCCCCCCCCCCCCCCCCCCCCCCATCTCCACTTTGCCACTGTCCTATTTTCTGTCCCCACCTTCTGCTTCCCCTATCTCCCCCTCCCCTCCATCTACTCCCTGTGCCGCCTTCCCTTCTTCTCCCTCCCACCCCATCCTCATGTTCCCTTCCTCCCTTTACCCTGTACCCTTCAACCTGTGTGTATCTATGTGTTCATGTACAGAAACTTACATTGTGTGAAACCTATGTACATCTATGTACAATGTATGTATGTATATATGAATGATTAATTATACATGTTGATATAATGATATGTACATCTGAATGCACATGTCAAGTCCTTTTATATGCCTATGAGCTCTGGCCAGGCATTTTATAAAAACTAACATTACCACTGTCAATTACTTTAATGCTATAATGAAACAGTCTGTCTATGACATTGATT
Organism: Conus betulinus; assembly: GCA_016801955.1. Classification (NCBI taxonomy): domain Eukaryota; kingdom Metazoa; phylum Mollusca; class Gastropoda; order Neogastropoda; family Conidae; genus Conus; species Conus betulinus. Next base: position 246,501 of record JADBJO010000347.1, on the reverse strand, counting down.
GCTAGGTCTTGCAGCATCTACACCGCCAAGATTAAGCCAATTTTATCAATTCCCATCTCTCCAGCTACCAAAGTGGTCATCATATAGATTCGCACTACCTTAGGCTTATACACTGGAACCCTTTAATTGCCGTCACCACTTAAAAAGCAAATCCTACCATGAACACACACACACACACATACACACACACACACACACACACACACACACACACACACACACACACACAAGAAGGTAGCTTAAAAGGAAGAAGGCAGCAGCCAAGATACAGGTACACACAGGCAGTTTGTGGCTGAACCCCTCAAGATGGATGACCAGACCAGTGGACATGCCTTCAACAGAAAACCTGCACAAAGTCCAGCCATTTAACGTCACTTCTGGGCCACAGGGAAGGTACTGTTTTGCATGATATTATGCTGTATTGTATTGCATGTTGTTACACTAAACTGAACTGTCCATCACATGAAAAGCTAAGAGCAGAGACCTGGCCTGCCGAAACATCAACGAGGGAGAAGTTCTATGGATCTCTGGAGGGCCTCCGCTGTACAGCAGCCTCCATCAGTGTGTCTGGGGTTCCTGTCTGAGAGTATGAAAAAGAAGAAGGAAAAGAACCAAAACTGATCTCCCCGTCCCATGTTCTGTACCACCTTAGTGGTACTGCACCCACTCCGCTCAATCCAACCCTTTGCCTACACCCACAGCCTGGCATGGCCCACCAAACGCTGGAACCAGCAATCCAAAGGGAGCAGTCATTGTCAAATTGTCATGAGGCAACCTACCGGAGGTGACACAGCACAGCTGCCGTGTCACTTCGGTGGTGTTCAGTGGTGCCTGTTCTGATCCACCATACACAGGTCACCACCTACCAAGCCCCCTATCGATGACAATAACTGCAGACCTGGCGTGAAGTGAGCCAACCAAGGCCACAAATGGTAACAGGCAATTGAAACTGAGGTCACCATGAGAGCAGAGTATGAAAGGCCACAGAACTTGAGAGACAAGTTATTGTTGTGCTTTTTGTTACAAGTCTGCCTATTTTTCAAAGAGGATGAAAATGGATTGAATGAGAATGCAAGTTTGGGGTCCTTTATTTATTTTTTTTTTTGCCTATGCATGCATCACAAGCATTTGAATGCTGGCCTCGAGCTACAACTGGCTGTCATATCTCTCACTACACTCTCTTGCTGTAATACTTTTAATAATGGCCTAAAGATACAGCTGACCATGACATCTCTCGCTACACTCTCTTGCTGTAATTCTTTTAATAATGGCCTAAAGATACAGCTGACCATGACATCTCTTGCTACACTCTCTTGCCGTAACTCTTTTAATAATGGCCTAAAGGTACAGTTGACCATTACATCTCTTGCTACACTCTCCTGCTGTAACTCTTTTAATAATAATGCCTAAAGATACAGCTGACCATTACATCTCTTGCTACACGCTCCTGCTGTAACTCTTTTAAATAATGGCCTATAGAATACAGCTGGCTATCATATCTCTTGCTAACTCTCTTGCTGTAACTCTTTTCATGATGTTCTTTCTGTCCATTTGCCAGGCCAACTTACTCATAGCCTGTGAGACTGGCAGCATACAGGTTCTCCAGCAGCTGCTGTTCCAAGACGCTGATGTACAGGTCACACAGCGCTGCGCTAAAACATAAACAACTCACCAGAATGAACGCAGTATACATAGACATGCTTGTTTGTGTTTGCATGTGTGTACACACACAGAGACTAAAATGACAAACCCCTCGGATCTCATCTTATTGGACTGCTTCCAACCTGTACTTGCCCACTATATCCTGTTGTGTTTTTCACTTAGGAGACAGAAAATTTAATCAGACCCTGATTCACACTATGCTTTTTTCTTTCTGCTATTAATGTTATGTTGCAAGATGTGACGATGTTGGAATAAGTTAACTGAATGTCTTAACTTGATCAACTGTGCCCCACAAAACCTCTGGTTTTCATATGGCAATAAAATATGTTCTTGTTCTTGTTCTTGTTCTTCATACACATAAACATACACACACACACATATTCAGATTTAATATCTGAATGCAAGATCTTCTTAATGTACAATACCCACTTTTCACACACACACACAAACACACACACACACACACACACACACACACACACATACACACACACACACACATGGTTGCGTGCACAAGTGGCATATACACATCTATACAAGAACAAGGTAAAAAAAAAATGAACACACATACAATCCATAGCGCACTCAAAGCTGGGTATGCATCAGTCTGGACTCAAAAATTCCTCAAACAGATTTCTTCTGATGATGGGACAAATGACATCCTCCCAGCCTGCAAGTCTGTGATGCTAAATACAATACCACAAAGGCATATATGGTAATAACAAAAACCATGCTTCATCTATTCACCAAACCAGGACTTGCAGTTAAAGTAGCTGCTAAGAATCGCTGGATCAGATTCTGTTCGAGATGTTGTTTTCTCTTTGAGATGATTCCACCTACACCAGAGTGAATAATTCCAAGCACAACAAACTGCTCACCTCTTCACAGAGCTGGACACCACTGGGGTCATCATATGCAACAGTATGAACCCTAAACACACACACACACACACACACACACACACACACACACACACACGCACACACACACACGCACACGCAAACACACACATATGCATACACACACACACACACACACACACACACACACATTGATTAACAAGCATTAGCTCCAGTGAAGGAACAGGCATCAACTGGTTTCAAGAGACAATGTACCCATACCTCTAGTTAACACATGACCCCAGCTTCTGATCACTTTTCTGGATGCAAAACACCATGTGCATCTCAAGTAACAGGATCAAACTGAAAATGAGTTTTACCACATCATAATCAACAGCAAATACAGAAGGATAATATCCAACCCTCTCTACTGGCAATGCTGGACTATTCTTTTAGATAATTTTCAACCTTAGAACATATGATCCTGGATCTCCCTCTTCTGTTCTTTGGGACAATATTCAAACCCTTTTACATACACTGTTGATCCTCTATCTTCCGTTTTCCTCAGTGACATTCAGTCCTTTTCCCATGCTGAATATCTCGCTACTGTTCTCATGGACAACATGTTCTCTGACAGTATGTTGATCCTCTTATACAACTATTTTTACTAGTATACTGATCCCTTATCTTTTGTTTTCTTGGATAACATTAACCATCTTACATACCATCCTGAACTTCTTATATCTATCCTCACAGATGACTTTCAATGCTTTCTTTACATACCATGCTGAAACTTAATCTTCCCCTCTCAAGAGTTATGTTGAATCCTGTTTACACACCACGTTGAACTTCTAGTTTCTATTACAAAGGATCATAGGTCAACCCTTTTTCAATTACCATGTTGAACCTTTATGTTCTATTCTCAAGGATAACATTTGAGTCTTTTAATGTTGAAATTCCAGTTTCTGTCCTCAAGACTAATATTCAGTCTACACTTCCTACCAAGCTGAACTTCCAGTTTCTATTTTCAAGGATAATATTCAACCCTTCACATGTACCATCTTGAACCTGTATCTTTCTGTACCCACGGATGATATTCAACCCTTCACATGTACCATCTTGAACCTGTATCTTCTGTACCCACGGATGATATTCAACCCTCCTATGTTGAATTTCTTTACTCTGTTTTTGTTTTTTTGGCTATCTCATCTTCTGTACCATCTTGAACCTCTATTTTCTGTACCCACGGACAATATTCAACCCTTCTATGTTGAATTTCTTTACTTTGTTTTAGTTTTTTTGGCCATCTCATCTTCTGTACCACTTCAACGGCACTGCACCCATGCCATTCATTCAATTCTTCCCCTCCCCCTCCGCATTCACAGCCACAGCCTGGCCTATTCCGTCACAGCCATGGCACTGGTCATCCACTGGGAGCAGTCGATGTTGAGTCATCATGAGACAGCCCACCAGAGAAGACACTGCAGAGCTGCAGAGTCCCTTCAGTAGCGTTCAATGATGCCTGTTATAATTCATTATATACAGGACACCACCTTCTAAACTCCCTACGGGCGACAATCATGATTTAGCAGTGAAACCATCATGAGTGAGTTCTCCCTCCAAAGGGTACTAACACATCCATCCAATGGCAGTTGCCATGAATTTGTCAAAATCAATTACCCTAACAGAACCAAAACATGGACATAGACAAGGAGAGGTAATCAAAACTGAAGTTACTATGAGAGCAAGGCATGAAGGGCCACAGAATTTGAGACATTTTTTTATGCCAAATGATGAAGATGAGGATGATGAAGGTGATGCAACAGATTTCCATTCTGGTCTGAGAATGGATGACAGGGATGTACTCTATACTTACTTTCATTGCAGTGTCAACCAGGCCCGGGACCTAAGACACCCGCAGTGCTGGTCAGGAAATTTGAGCATCTTTCAGAAATGTATCCATTATGTGCATGAAACTCCACTGTGTGGTCAAAGTCTTCACAATAGAACCCTTAGCAAATTCAACTCTGGGAAGGAACTGGTCAGGGCATAAAAATCTCACAAATGAATGGCTCTGATGGATGTCAAAGCCATGACCTCCCAGCAGGGAGACCATGATACTGACAAACTTCACTACAACAGCTGGTTCTCAGGCTGACCTCATTTCTGTTATCAAGGATTATTTTCAACCCATTTCAGATGTCATCTTGACCCTCTATCTTCTGACATCAAGGATAATATGCAAACCTTCTCAGATAACCCTTTTCAGATGCCATCTGGACCCTCTATCTTCCGACATCAAGGATAATATTCAAACCTTCTCAGATAACCCTTTTCAGATGCCATCTGGACCCTCTATCTTCTGACATCAAGGATAATATTCAAACCTTCTCAGATAACCCTTTTCAGATGCCATCTGGACCCTCTACCTTCTGGCATCAAGGATAATATTCAAACCTTCTCAGATACCCTCTTGAACTTCTATCTTCTGCTCTAAAAGGATATATTCAACAGTCTGGACATACAGTACAGTGGATTGACTCCATAACAACCCCCAGCAATTCTTATACAGTTTGTTCTTCAAGGAAAGGAGTGTTCATCACGAAGTCAATCTTGTACCAGAAAACACATCCATTCCAGAAAGCAGAGCCTTTTGAAGGAGGGAGGTCATTATTAGAGCAGGCCTTTACAGTGAAGTATCACTGCACTGGACCAGCACCTCCCTCCCATCTCTCCTCTCACCTTTGGGCATCTTGAATTTCCGGTCCTTCTTGTACCACATGCGACCAAACTGACTGTCCAGGACCTGAACTGGATACTGAAACACAAATGCCTGTATTGTACACCACAAGTTCAGACAACAAACAGAGGCCTCCCTTCCCACACTTAAACCCACACAGACAGACCTGTTGTCTGACCAAATTCACCAGCTGAACAGTCAGGTGTCACATGGTATTTGCACCATCAGGGCACACATCTCATAAGACGAATGGATTGCATTCAGGGTTGGTATTTTTTTTTTATCACATCTCAAACCAGGTATCTTCGTCTGCAAAGGAATCAATTTGTTTCGGAACAGGAAAGTTTTACTCAAGTGCAAGATGTTAAATATAGACTCACTGTCACATCAGGATGGACTTCTTTAGTCATATTTCATTCATTCAGCAGGTTTACACAAAGCAACAAAAGCATACAAACTACAGAAAACTCAAGTTTTGTTGTCTTAGCTTTTCAAATTTCTGAACAGATTTTTCATGTGCTACCCGTCAATTTCTGCAATTGTGCACAAATAATGTCACAAAACTCTGAAAAGGGAAAAAGAGTGTGAAAAAATTGAGAGTTTACTGAAGAATGCTTGTACTGTTCGTTAGCAAAAGCACCAGGAAGAATTAGAAGATTTTCCTTCAAGCAACGTTTCTCTTGTCAAATAAACATGTTCAATGTCACCTATCAAAAGTCTGATTGCCTCTAACAATGAAAACTGCCTTCGCTTCCCCCTCTAGTGTAGGAAACTTTTACCTGTTTGAAAGTAACACTATCAGAGAGGACACTTGGTTATATTTGGTGTACAGAAAAAAAGACGTTTATAGCTAAATGGCCAAACACAATTGGCCTGTATAGTTTTCTCTGGACTGAAGTAAATGTGTGCTTATCAAATGAAAAAAAAAAAAATCACACTCCGCCCGTCCTTCAGTTTTGACACATCAAAATTTGTGAGAGAAGCTCCAAAGTTTAAGCTTCAGACTAAAGCAATGAGATAAAGGTAACAGCCTAACACGATTGAAGACAGTCATCACATTACACTGTATTGCAATGGTATGACAGAATCCAGCAAATATAAAGTTTTAAGCCAAGGCTGGACATGCAGATTAGGTGCGCACACAAACACACACACACACACACACACACACACACACATACACACACACACACACATGGTATTTGCATGTATAAAGACTACATGCTTCCCAAAGTACATAAGCCTAATTCTTCAATAAAGTGTTGTTTAAATGCTCGATCACAAAATTTTTCAAAAAAGAATTCATTAATAAATTATACATTTTATTTAAAAAATGTCAATAAACACCCAAAACACACCGCAAAAAAAAACTGTTTCACTGTTTTACAGACTTAGATTAAACGCTTTCAAACCCAAGTTCATAAAAAACATCCAATGTGTATGCGGGGGCTGTAGTTGTACAACAACACATATTTTGTACTTTTGTCCTTATTTGAAATCAGCTCTATCAAAATTCAGAAAAGATGAATCTAAATGCATTTTCCAAGAACTTGTATTTCTTTTTAACTTTGTTCAGAACTTAATGATAAGTCCAGTCCACTTGTTTTTATGATTTGCATATATTTTAGACTGCTTTGTTTTGACTATTGTAGTTTGATTTGTTAATGTTGCTTTTTTCTAAGGATTGTTCTTATGTAGTCTTTCCACTAATATCTAACACACTCACAGCTGCACACACAGAAGCACACACACACACACACACACACACACACACACACACAAGCACGCATGCATACTACACACTCATACACATATACAAGTAAACACTCACTTCCTGTTTAATATCACTTTAAAGTGAAAATCAAAGAAGAAGAAGAACAACACACACACACACACACACACACACACACACACACACACACACACACACACACACACGCAAACTGAGCAAAACTGTGTTTTCTCATACTTACCTGTCCAAAGAAATGCTTTACTCCCACTTGGCATAAAAACTATGTCATATTATCAAACACAAACACCTGTACCATACATCAAAAGATCAGACAACAACCAGAGGCCTCCCTTCCCACATTTCAACCCATACAGACAGACCTGTTGTTGTCTGGCAACATTCCCACCTGATATGACCTGATGTGTACCTGATGTGGACAGCAAGGGACAAAGAGTGCAAGTGCCAATTCCAGGCTTGCAAGAAGGGAATGGGTGCCTTTACCAGCAGACTGCAAAGGAGATCAGTCCAGCTCTTTGTCCATTTTCGGGGGTCAAGAGAGGATTTACTAGTACTTCTCATTGCACTTCTTGTTTTGGGTTTGTTTGTTTTTTTTGACAGGTGAAATGAGAGGAAAGCATGGAAATGCATAGGAAGACATCCCTTCCTATGAGATTGCAGTTCCTCCACAGCAAAAGCTGAGGGTCAACAGCAGGAGATGGAAAGCTGGCTGTTCTACCTACCTGGTATATTTCAGGTCGATTCGAGGGGATCTCACAACTTGGAAAATTGGCCTGAAGACAGCATTGTTCAATGTCCATTCAGAGAGGAGAGCCTGGCCCTTCCTGGAAACAGTCCCAGCAGTGAGCTCTTCACTCAGTGACAGAACAGGTGAAGTCACATTGCCAGGTTATCAAGGCCTTAGTGTACATCTGTCTCTTGGGGTTTTTCTTTTTCAAATCATTATTTCTCTTTTTTTTTTCTTCTCAAATAAGCCACCACAATGGAGGAGTCTATGCACAATGTAACACTAAGTCTTGCCTTCCAGCATCTGAGACCAGTTGTTCAGAGCAAGGAAGACTGCTTTCAACTCAAGAACAGACTGATGCTTCCAGCTGTGACCAAGTACCACTGGTCTCCTGGAAAAGTTGAAAAAGGTATGCACCCAAGCCTGACTCACTTACATCGGCACAGATAGTGTGTGACAATGGAGCCAGAGGTGGTATCCTGGACTTCAACCAAGCCAGGTCAAAATAATGCGGTCATCAATGTCTGGGTCATGGGATGCAAGACATCCTACTTGGGCAACTGAGCCCTGGTGTCGCTCTTGAGTCCACAGACGGGGATGGATATGGAGATGACTGAGAGGGACAAGCTCTCTGCAGCCACAGAGGCTACTCTGATCATGCCTGAAGACTGCCAGGGGATGCAGAGTGAAACTGAAGAAACTGAACAGAGGATTGGATTTTTTCCTGTTCTGGCACACGTGAGGGTTTGCTTGATGAAAGAGCCTTGAAAAGATCCTTGGAATGGCCCTGACTCCTTTTCAGATGATCGTTCAAATAGTTTGAAGACGTTTAAATGGCTCTTGTATCACTGCAGAAATGACCATATCCATGACCTTGGTGAAAAACCAAGAGCTGAGAGGCAGAGTGAATGGAAAAAGGCCCTTTGCTGAAAGGCAAAGCGTGGGTACTTCTAATATAACACCTGCCCTTCTAATTTCTTTTTTTTTTTTTTTTTTTTTTTTTGGGGGGGGGGGGGGGGGGGGGAGCATTCTTATAATATGGCAATGTGGCCAAATGGGGGCAACTCATTTGTTCAGACAGATACATATGAGAAAAAGTGGCCATGTAAACCATCCTAAAGACTTCCAACATACTTTCAAAGTTCAACTCCAGTGAAAGAAAACTAATGCAAATCTGCTGTTTACACTGATTTATAACCTGCCAAATGCTGGATATCAGAAAATAATGTTCATCTCTTTCTGTTTCGTAATAAAACAAACTATATCATAGTCATTCATATGAG
>JADBJO010000347.1:202500-235000 GCA_016801955.1 Conus betulinus | reverse complement strand
GACCCCACAGCAACACATACAACCCACCAGTAACGGTGTAGTGGGTGCCGAACCATTGCTCCACCCTGTCGCAGATCCCTTTCCCCTCGTACGCCTTGGACCACAGTGTCAGGCAGGACTGGATGGGAGTCATGAAGCTCAGGCACTCCCGGACCAGCTGTAAGCAAGCAACTGACAGTAACACAGCTCATTGTATCTTGCGACTTATTTGTTAAGTTGAAGTTCAAAGAGAGATATGAGAGACATGTCGACAGTCAATTTTGGGGTTGGGGGGGGGGGGATGAACAACGATGTCAGAGGGAGGGGAAGAAGAGAAGACAGGTATGGAACACTAGACTGAACAACAGAATAGGGAGATCATGAGGAGCAGGAATGAGGGCATCAATCTACAAACAACATGCCTTCCATTTTCTCCTTCAACAACAGAGTGTGTGTGAAATCCAAGCAGGACTGGCATGAACAAAGTCCCCAATCAAATCGACATCATGGTCTCACTGCTGATGACTGTGACATTACTGTCCCTGAGAATAAAGGCCAAGCAAGATATGCTGGTGACAGTGGCAGGGTCTGTTGATGTTGCAGCTTTAACTGAATAAGAGGCAAAGAAAACACACTCACCCTAAGACAAAGCACAGGCAATGGTGGTGGTGACATTTAGATTCACTCTGCCCTGTTTTGACAAAAGAGAAAACCTCCTCTACCCTGGCCATCTCCAATGGGGGTATGAACCCAAGGCCCCAAATCAAAAGAACACTTGCATTATCCGCAAGACCAGACAGGCCCCCTCCAATATTGCAGACCTTCTGGAGTCGAAAGTCAGCAGCCATAGTATGCGGATGGAAATCTGGATTTTAACTGCATGCTTTATCACTCCTGACTTCTGGAACTGTTAGATAGTGGCTCTCAATGAAGGTAGGCCTTTTACCGCATGCAGTTTTCGACATACACAGAACAACATCCAGGCTGCTTTTGTAATATTTATGTATCCTTTTCATCAAATCTACCGTAACTTGAAATTTCAAAATAGGCATACCTTCCAACATTAGCTGAACATCATTTGAGCTTTACTGGCAACATTTTATCACCCCCTTCAACATTTCATAACATTTGAAACAGAATGCACACCATCCATCATTTTGCCTTTGTTAACATTAGCACAACATCATCTAGGCACAAATTTCAGCATATGTTGTGTCATCTCTTTAAAGAAAAAACTCAACAATTCATAACACTTCAAAAAGAAAACTGACCTTCCATTATATGTAACTACTAACATTCACAAATCATTACTGGCTTTATATTTGGCAATACTTCTTCCATTCTCGAATTCAAAACAATTATCCTTCACACACACACACACACACACACACACACACACACACACACACACATACATATATTTCCCATGTTCCACCGATGAGTCCAAGTCAGCGGATGAAAAGCTTCTAAGCAGGCGATATGAATGTTCCGTTTTCACAAAGGTGTATGCACCTACTGAAAGATTTTATATTTATAATCCAAAGCCCTTTTTTCACCCTCATCTTCTGTCTCTCACAATCCCTTCTCCTCTCCTTTTTCTCCTTTCTCTTTATTAATCTTTGCCAGCACACTATTGTAATGATTGAAGAATTCTTAGCGTGCACTTGTTTTCCCTCACTACTTACTTGTTCAACATATTATATATCATGTGTTCATTAGCCTTATATTTGTCAACACTCTGGGGTTGTGTGTTCTTTTTTTTTGCCAGTACTGTTGCTTCATTCTTGTGCACACACACACGCACACTTACACACACACATACACACACACACAAACACACAGGCACTCACACGCACGCACACACGTGCGCACACACACACGCACACACATACACACGTACATACACACTCAAAACGACCTCCACCCCACCCACCCCCCCCCAAAAACTTTGTTTAACAAAATGCATAAATTCATTATTTCATCATTTTCTTTTTTCTGTGAATTCATAATTCAGCAAAAATTTTTCAACACACACAACCTCATATGCACACACTCAAAACAATCCCCCCCCCCCCCCTCCCCAATAAAAAAAACAACCCAGAAATTCATTATTTTTTTTTTCACCAGATTCAGAATTTGGCAAGTAATTTTCAAAAGAAAGACATTTCTGCACACTGTGGGAGTGTAGGCAGGTAGTCGCGGCATTTTTACCTGGCATCGTAGTTGAGGATGAGGGAGCGGCCTGTCAGATAGTGCTCCAGAGGATACAGCTGCATGTTCTCTGCCACTGCCTCCACATTCTCTATGGGATCTAACTGTGCACACACAAACGCACACACATGCGCATGCACACACGCACACACACACACACACACACACACACACACACATACACAAAAACACACACACATACATGTGAACCACGTAATCATGTGAAAACACACACACACACACACACACACACACACACACACACATACACACACGCACATTCAGACACACATAGACATACACACACAAGAACACACACATATGCACACACACACACACAAACATATATATATGAACACACACACATACACAACACATGAACCAAATATCATATGCACACACACACACACACACACACACACACACACACACACACACACACACACACACATATATTCCTATATACACAGGCACACACATATGCTCCTGTGACTCCACACACACACACACACACACACACACACACACACACACACACACACACACGCACATACACCTTTGCTTGCTGCTGACTGACATTCAGAGCTTTCTTATTCATTTTATTCTCAATACACAAACACATCACTTAACACTATCAAGGGAACATACCTCATCACGGAAGCGGAACTTGATATTCTCAATGTCTCGCATTTCTTTATAGAACCATGCCTGAGGACCACACTTCTGCAGCATTGCAATGTACTCAAAGACTACAGTGATCACCTGACAACAAAAAGAAAAAAAAAGAGAGAGAAATCGTAGTGACAGCTTTGCTGATAACACCCCTGCCAAAGGAAAGAACAGATTCTGAAGTTTTGTTGAGACTAAGAGTTGGACTTTTCATTTTGATTTACTTTTTTTTTCCTCAACCTCACTAGAGACCACAAATCATTATCTGAGTTCTAGGGTGTTTTGATCAGACAACACAAAAACGAAAAATAAAGTTTGAAAACTTGTATTTACTCAGAATGTGTACAATGGCACATATTCAAAGGGAATTCCGTCCATCAGAATCAAGGGAGGATTCTTCTTAATTAAAAACCAGAATGCATACACACACACACACACACACACACACACACACACACACACACATCTACCTCTCCCTCTTCTCTCCCCAGCCTCTTCTTCCTTACTGCACCCAAAAAAACAGGGAATGAGACAAATCTACATGCATGCACGCACCCAAGCACACATGCACAAAACAAACTATCCACTGACTTCGCACACACTCTCCATGCCGATTTCAGTGAGAGATGATGGTGATGTTGAAGCCACTCCACAGCTTGTTCTGGTCAAAGCCTGTCCCATGGTTCCCTCCTGACAACGACAGGGCCAGACCTCTGCAAGCACCACACAGCCACCATCTTCATCCATATCCATCAGGCCCAGACTCCAGCCTGGGTTTCAGTTTCAGTTTCATCAAGGAGGCGTCACTGCGTGTGGACTAGTCCATATATGCTACACCACATCCGCTAAGTTTTGAGACCACACTGTGCATGATTTTAAGCTGATAGATAAATGAATTAATAACTAAGATGAGAGAATTCAAGAAGAGGGTCTCGTGGCTGTGACTTAGCAGATGTCTGACCTACGCATTAGTCCAACATGCTGGTCAGACCTCGAGTACCTACCTAACACTGGTTGTGCCATTTTTATCATTGTATGTGTGTGTAGTGAATGTACACATGTGTGTATGGATGTGTGGGCATGAGCCCATGTGTGTGTGTGAGCGCATGTATGTGTGTATGATGTGCATGTAGAGATTTTTCACAACAGACACTGAACATGCTGGTAACCATTCATTGACTGGCCTTGTGGATAAAGCATGTTCTCTTGACACTGGAGTCCCAGGTTTAATCCCACTCAAGATAGGATGGGGAGAGATGTTCTCTCTAGGGAGTCAACATCTGTGCAGACTCAACACACACAAAGTTCTTTGAATGAGATTTTAAGCCAAGATCCCAGTGTCTGTTATGAAAATCTCTACATGCACATCATGCACACAAACATGCGCTCACACACATTACCCCCATCCCCCCCACCCCCCAATTTTTTTTCATGTATAGTTAGTTTCAAAGTGAGGTGACCACAGGCGGAAACTGAAACAAATTTTAAGACTAATTCTTAGTGAGTCCACCAAAAACAAGGTCAAAGTCACAAGACAAAACACGACACATTTCGACCTCTTAGGTCTTCTTCAGGCAAGAAAAACAACATTCAGGACAATGAAAACGAAGAACAAGCAATCACTTATCTTCTCATATTTGGCGCAACACGGGCGTTGAATGCTTTCATACATGTTTAATCCTTTTAGTGTGGCTTGGTTAGCCCAGTGCCTATTGTCTGACTCTTGTTCAAAAGTCAGGGAACAGATTCCCACTTGAGAAGAGGTAAGCAGGTTGAAGAGATTTTCTCCTCGGGAGTTAACACCAGCGCAGACCCCAAGCCCTCCTGAGTCTTTCTGATGTAACTTTATTATACCCATCCACTGCAAATGAATGCTGGCTTAAAACATCTTGCACCACCTTTGGAATCACATTCCACCTGTTGGGGAGGAGTGGGTCACTGTGTGCAACAGGTAAAATTCACATCAAAATGAAATACATGCACACTGGTGTCAAGTTTAGACATCATCATCAAAGATGCTATGTGGCCATTTCTAATCCTACCAGGAAGATAAACCTATTTTACGAATAGTGAAACTTGAGTTCTAGATGAAGAATAAAGAAAAAGATGGAGAAATCCTTTCTTCTTTTGTTGAAAAGTCGGCCATCGTATTCTGGAGGGGTAGAAGAAAAAGTAAAATGGAATTTAGACGTCATCCCTGATGAATACCCAATGTGACACCCTTGATGGTTCAATAGTATATATAAAATCAAAATTAGACAGTGGGGGTTAGTTGCCGCCAAGGACATTGACAAACAAAGCACAGGACAACACACGATGCATTTCGACCTCTTGGGTCTTCTTCAAGCAAAAAAAAATAGATCACATTTAACATTTAGGACAGTACAAACAAAGAATGAAGAGAGACTTTATCTGATGTCCATGTGGGGTGCTGTGAAGAATAGCCACCAGAAGGAAATGATAGAGGGGATTATGGGAGAGGAAAAGGAGGGGGGGGGGGGGGGCATGGAGGAAGGGAGGAGTGAGGCGATGGGGTTGTGTGGTTAGTTTAGTGGGGTGGTGTGGTGTATGTGACGGTTGTGGTTAATTGCCCATATCAGTGAAAATCTCACCTCTTGTGAACCTCAGAGTTCAAACGAAGAAATGAGTAAGAAGAGCCACTCATTTTTTTTTCATTTAACATTTTGGATTGATGAGTACCTTTAATCAAACCATATAAAAGATCTGAGACCTATGGTGGAAGGGAGGGTATTTAACCCTTTCACAACCAGAATTTTCACAAAGGCAACGCTCAGTAGCTGCGGATATGAGGAGAGAATCCTAATCTTCCAGTGAATTACAGAAATTTGGGCAAGTTAAAAAACGAAAGAGTTATCTCAGTTGCATTGAATTGCTGATGAACCAAATACCTGTAACAATGCATGAATGGAACTGAAAGGGTTAATGATTACCACCACAAACAGTCCATAGTATAATGGGACTGAAAAGATAAATCCAGCCCCCTCACCCTCCTCAAAAGATGACTTGTAATGTGGCTGACCTTTTTCGCAGATAGGACATGATACTGCCTGGTCCTTCGTGTGTGATGAGCAATCCCAGGTAGTCCAATGGTTTGCATCTATCAAGCAAGCACACAGTCATGGCATATCACAATTTTTCATCCTGCCATATGTTCATGAGTAAATGATACACCGCTCTATTTTTCCTTTCCTTCTTTTTTCACATAAAAAATCTATTTCATTAAAAATATGATACTTTATAGAGAATATGGCACCTGATTTTCGCTGTGTATGAAAACCAGCCTTTATATGAAGGTATGCACATGTGATCACACCAAAGGTGTACTGACATGTCCCAAAACTGATCTATCAAAATTGCACAAAGGAATGAAAGCTATGAAATGTATGTAAATTAAAAAGAAAAAAAAAAAAAAACACAGACATATGCACACACAGACACATGCAAACACACACACACACACACACACACACACACACACACACATATGCACACACACACACACACACACTTACTTGAATCGTTTGTACAGAGGAGGTAGGGGCCAGCAGATGTCAAGCCTTCGGCAGTCCTCCACAGGTACCACTGACAGGACACAGGAGATGACAATGCAAACCACAGGTAGTTTTCCCCCTACTAGTAAGTACTGTCATTTGTTCATGCCTTTACCCCATATGACAACGCAAACCACAGGTAGTTTTCCCCCTACTAGTCAGTACTGTCATTTGTTCATGCCTTTACCCCCCATATGACAGCACAAACCAGGATAATTTATCCCCCTACTAGTAAGTACTGTCATTTGTTCATGTCTTTACCCCATATGACAACGCAAAGCACTGGTAGTTTATCCCCCTACTAGTAAGTACTGTTATTTGTTCATGTCCTTACCCTTTATGACAACGCAAAGCACACATAGTTTTTTTTTTTTTCATCTGCTAGTAAGTACTGTTATTTGTTCATGTCTCTACCCCATATGACAACGCAAAGCACAGGTAGTTTTTTTTTTCCCCCTATTAGTAGGTACTGTTATTTGTTCATGTCTCTACCCCATATGACAATGCAAAGCACAGGTAGTAGTTTTTTTTTCCCCCTAGCAGTCAGTACTGTTATTTGCTAATTTCTCTACCCCATATAACAATGCATAGCACATGTAGTTTCCCCTTTACTAGTAAGTACTGTAATTTGTTCATGTCTTTACCCCATATGACCATGCAAAGCACAGGTAGTTTTTTTTCCCTCACTAGTAAGTCCTGTTATTTGTTCATATCTTTATCCCCATTTTGAGTATGGCTGGACTAGAGAAACAAAAGAATTACAGCCAAAGCTATCTTTCTCCATTTTCAAGAGAGTAAGCTCCCTTTTGCAGAAATCCCACATCTTTAACCCTTTCAAACTTCATCCTACCATAACTTGTCAACTCCAAGTCTCTGGCGTTTATTTACCCCCTCTTCCCCCCTGTGGCAGACCTCTGCTTGTCACCCAGGCCCTCGGAACCTCGGTTTATAGTCTCATTCGAAGGACTCTTTGGAAAATGGAGTCAGAACCAATGTTAACTCCAAGAGAAAAATCCCCCTGTACTGAAACAACCTGGCGGAGATTCAAACCTGCAACCCTAGGATCACCAAGATTACCAGTCTGGCGCTCTACTAACTGAGCTATTCTGGTCCACTAAACAGCTTTGGCACTGAATATGAATTTGACAATGACATTTGTGAATTGTGAATGCTGATGGGTTAGCACAGTTTTGTTCTTCAAGGTTTTTCTTGAGGAATCGGATCAATGCTGAGCTCTCTTCCAAGTACCTCAGCAACCACTAACACCTTCCACTGCCTCTTCACCACCAGTGAGGGAGAAACGGTGAAAAGGCCTCTTTTGATCACATGATGCTTCCTACTGAGGAACAAATCTTCATACTTGACCAATCCAGTACCACCACCACCACCCCCTTCCAATTAGCACTCCCCCCACCCCCTTTCCAACTCCACAAAACAGATTGTCTGGAGATCATTGCTGAAAGGTTCTACTGTTCTTTTTTTTTAGATACCTCATACTCACAGACTTCATATTACAAAAAAAGAGGGGGGGGTAGTACATACATTGCTGAAAGGTTCCCCTGTTGTTGTTGTTTTTCAATACCTCATACATACAGACTTCATACTAAAAAAAAAAAAAAAAAGGCACAAAATGCTAGAAGTTTCCACTTTTTTTTTCTAAATACCTCATACTCACAGACTCCAAACTAAAAAAAAAAAAAAGACACAAATTACTAAAAGCTTCCACTGCTTTTTTTAAAATACCTCATACTCACCGACTTCAAACTTAAAACAAAATAAAAAACAAAAAAAGGCACAAAATAGATAAACTTTTAAAAAACTTTTGAGACCTTTTTGGACTAAATTTCAATACTGGATACGGCACTGTTTGCAGTGAATAGGAATAAGGTGCTAGTTCAGATAGGTAAGTAAAACAACAACAAAAATGATGTTCAATAACTGCCTCTCACTTCTAAAGTTATGAATGAAAATACTACAGGTAGCCAAATGTAAAATGTATAAACCAGTTCAATATCAAATTTGCCTCACCTTTCATCAGCTTGTGAAAATTCCTCGGCACAAATGGATCCTGAAAAAAGAAACCAAGACAATGGGGTACATGAAGATACTGGGTGCTTCAAAACATGAAACACACACACACACACACACACACACACACACACACATATGTGAACTGTCTCACACACAACTGTGTGCACTCACACATGCACATTCTCAATCTCTATAACTTGAAAAACTGAAAGTAATCTGAAAATAACTCAAACACTCATTTAATCTAATGTCTCTTAAACAAATGCAGATATACAAAACTAAAGACAACAGACACATATGAACATTTGTTTACTTTTGTGCAAATATGCATGTATGCTAAACATTCGTGCCTGCATGCTAGCTAATGTAAATCATTGTGGGCAGATGTAAATCACCTTATATTCAAAACAAGCTATGTAAACACAGAATGAAAAAATCATGATAAATGAAAACATTTCTTGTCAAACGGTATAAAGTTAAATTTTCCCCTTCCCCCCTCCCCTTCCCCCCCCCCCCCCCCCCCCCCCCCCCCCCCCAACCCGATGAAATAGAGCTTGACCTGAATCCACACACAAACTTTTGATGGTAAACACTTCAATAATTGACTTAGGAACATAAAGACAATAGAACCAAAAAGCAAAAAAACAAAAAAAAAAACTGCTCACAGGGCAAAATTACTGTTATTCAAATCCTTGGAACAAAACTAAAAAAAGACAAATTATCATCATCATCATTCCCATCTTCAGAATCTTACCCGATACTCAGCCACTGATGGGGGTAGCTGGCCGCTGAAACAGAAACAGTAATCACATTAGCACACCAACAAAAAAACTAGACTGCCAGTTATCATTAACCTCAGAATCTGCCCCTCATAGAATGCACCATCATTATCAGCTCCATGTGACTGAATGTCACAGGTGTGCAGTGACAGACGATCCGGCAGTCAGTTGACCTCCACAATTCCCTGTCCTCAGTCAACACAAGATGAAAGAAGGGGAAAAAAAAAAGAAAGATCTTATGGTAAATGTTCTCTACAGCATCTGACGTATTATTTCTGCCAGCTGTCCTCTCTGTTTCCATCTTTTCAGCTGACTAAATTTAGGGAATGAGAGAGAAAACAGTTCAGCCATATCAAAACAAAGTTCCAGAGCAGTATACTTTCTTTTTTCCCTTGCAATCCACCAAATGTACAGTACCATATGCTCTTACCCAATTCTGATCTGCTGATTATAGAGATAGCAAAATACAGTGACCAATCAGTTATCCTCCCAAATATCCAACAGACTGAGCTATCTTAGTGGATATGACACTAACAAACCTATTCAGTACACTCATGAGAATCTATATTGTGTCTGTGAAACACAGCCCTGGTTAGATTTATTGAGTGCACTATTAGTGTGTGTGTATAAGCATGAGTGCATATGTATATGCATACATGCATGTGTGCATGTGTGCGTGTCTGTGTGTGTATGTGAGTGTGAGTGTGGGTGATCAAGCAAGCACACATGCAACTTAATTCCAAATTAGTTAAGACGCTGCCTTTCTCCACCAGACACACATCATGATGACACTAAAACAAAATATGTAAAGATGAAACAAACATGCAAAAACATGCATGTTATCTTCATGAACAGATTGCAATGGACAACAGGCAACCAGTCTGACATCTTCATCACTGTAAATGTACATGAGGTAAGGTGTGAAAGGATCCAAAAAGCAGCAACAGAAAAATAAGAAACATAAAGACAGAACACAGGGTAGTAAAACGAATAAAGAGAGCAGATCTGACAGTTCATATGCTGATGTGTGTGGTGTATATAAGCTCCTACATGCAGGTGCACATGTGGTGTGCATACCTGCTTGTGTGTCTGTGGAAGGTGTAAAAGCAGCCTGCAGACTTACTTGTTGGGGATCTCCTCAAAGTAGTCGTAGACCAGCTCCTGTAGAGCATCCAATGCTCTGAAACCAAAGATGTTTTTACACAGCCACAGTCTTCCCACACAATTTTTTCTCCAAGCCCCACCCTGCTCCACCCCCACATACAACAGCCCTCTTTTCCTCATCCCCCCCCCCCCCCTTACCATAACCCACTCACACACACACACACGCTCCCCCCCCTTTCCCTTTCCTTCTACCACAGTTTCTGTAACAAAGATCAGTGTGTGCACAATACCAAAATTTTTCAAGTGTGTGCGTTTGTGTGTGTGTGTGTGTGTGTGTGTGTGTGTGTGTGTGTGTGTGTGTGTGTGTATGAAAGAGACAGAGAGAGAGAGAGAGAGTCCATAAGTGTGAGAGAAAATGGGTGCATGAATGTGATCAGATGCTTTCAATATGCAAATGTATTTGACAAATGATAACCATACTTCTCTTTCACTCTCTCTCAACAGCCAATCATTTCCCTTTCATGTTCTCACAGACAACCCACCTCCAGAAAAAAAAAAAAAAAAACTCAAAAATTAACAATCAAAGGAATTACACGAAACTTTCTGAAGTATTTATCATGTATCAAGTCAGTATATGCAAAGATATCATTGTCATACCTCAAATTCCATATTGTATGACCAGATACCAATGTAATTGTTTTTCTTTTCAGTGTTCAGACTTCTAGGAGTATACTGGCTGATCAGAGTGTCCCCAGACAGGTGGGGAGGTCTGAGGTACCCACAGAATGCATGAAAGGTCTAGCTGCTAAGTCTTTATGTTATGTTTTTTTGAATTCTTTGACTACAGACTGCTGTAAGCCTTCAGCAACTATCTCACGTAAGTCACTAGGGTGCTGACACTCATCTGACAAGCACAAACCAGAAGATCCAGCAAATGGGAGAACACTAGGAAAATCGAAGTTTCCATGCCAACCACAAACCATGAACATTAGAGAAAAAGTTCTTTCTAGTTCATTTCTTTCACTGGGAGCAGCCTGTCTGTTCCACACCAGCACTGTCGCATGATTTAACCCCACTTCCATCCCCCACCTCCACTGCCCACCAATCCAACTCCACTGACCTCAGTTCCATATCCCTTCATTGTAGCGCTCATTTCCATTGTTTCATAGCCTTCATCACCTTCATCTCCCCAAACAACGTCTGAGCCTTCCATCTTGAGCATTTCGCTCCCTTCAATGATGATGCACATCATCAAGACACTTTTCTCTTCGTCCTTACCTACAACCCCACCATTTACAAAGCATTAACATTCCTGCCAAACAGACAGGCACCGCTGACCATCACCAAAGTCATTTGGAAGCAGTTCATTGTCTCCTCTGGTGGGTTACCTCATAATGACTTGACACTGACTGCTCCCTGTGGATTGTCAGTTACATGGTTTCTGTGGGACAAGCTGAGTGTGGCTGTGGATGGGAAAATGGAATGAGAGGCAAGGGGGAGATAGCTCTGAGGTGACACAGCAGATGAGATAGAAGAAAAAAAAAGAAAACCTTGCAAGAATATCTAGCGTCCAGCCTCTAAGAAACATGTCACCGTAACTTGCCTGTTAACGCCTCTTTCTGTGACAGTTCCCAAGCTTACTGTCTTTTTATTTATTTCCTTTATGTAAGCAAACTACTTCCATTCAGGAGCATTGCTCTTTTGTAGATCAAATTAATGTGCGTTTGATATGAGACAGTTTCACACTTGACTGACTGACCAAGCATGCACTCATGCAGTTACTGGATGAAGTGAACCATCTTTCACTTTTCCTGCATGTACAGCTTTAAAGGACTTGAAACAACACACACACACACACACACACACACACACAGCATGTGCTCGCGGCAAGCTGACTACCTGACCCAGGGCAAGGGCCCAGCAGCTAATGACACTGTTTGGTTATACTTGTTGTGTCACAATTTGGAGATTAAATCAAACACCACTACTTCCTTTATAAAGTCAGCCCACCATAGGCAGAAGCTGCCTGGTTTAGTTCTGAATGAAGCAGTTCTGCGCCCCACTAATATTTCTTAAAAAGTTCTGGTCTGCGCACCAAGACATTGCAGAGCCTGGTATGTAGACACGAGCACACAGAGAATCATCACAACTGACTGAAAGGAATTAGTTGAAGTGCCATTTAAACGTGATCAGAATGGAGTCAAGCTGCAGCACCCAACAAATGAAGGATAGGAATGGAGTCGAGTTCAAAACTGACCTGGGGCCTGAACTACCAGTGTCATGTAATGTGCGGAGTAGCTGCGTCGGTTGAAGTCCCGCAGTCGGCCGTACACATCAATGCCTTCCTCTTCCGGGAGCGTCTGCAGAGTATTCTTGTTGCCTGCAAGATCACACACATCAGCCAGCTGCATGATGCCATAAAGCTGAGACTCACTCATGCTGAGGTTTTTTCAGAGTACAATATGAAATATTTGCCACTACAAATTACTGTCAATACCATTCTTCTCTGTGTCATCAAACACCTGTAGCAAACTAAAACACAAAAAGTAGTCAGTTTTGAAAACTTATGATAGGCATATATTGGTAGAATACATCAAGTCATACTTACAGACAGAAATCACTGTCATTATAATATTGATGATGTGAATATATGATTCACAGTGCTACACACATCATCAAGTCTGTTATGAGGCTCTTTTAAAATCTAGCACGCAGGCAGTGCAGAGCGCATGTTTCACTGGCTTTCAATGATTGACCTTAGTCAGCCATTACACTAAATGAGTGAAAATAAAGGGAGCAAAAAGCCACAGCCAACTTCTGGGCATCGCAGCTTCTCACTGGTTTTCTGGTCATAACAAGGCTGATGATTGTCTGACACTTGAGCAGTCTCTGAAGCAACGAAAATGACTCATGATATTAGTAAATCATGCAAGTTGTAAGTGATATTTGCTTCTACTCAGCAGGTATTACAGGAGTTTCTTTGCCAGAAAATAAATGAAGTGTCTATAAAACTGTACAAAATTTACCTGACTAGAACTTCATGTGGCAAAAACATAATTGTTAGCAAATCTGTTTACTCTAATTTGAGGATTACCATATATTACTGGTACTGAAAGCCAAGGATCTTTCAATGACCTCAAAAGTGTTTATGTGAACAAACTGTAGTCTCTAGAACAAAATATGCCTCAACCATATGATATCTGACATAGACGCACATTTTATAATAGCATGGCGTACGTAGTAATATTTTCACTTTTCCAATAAAACTCCTGCTGTATCCTTTCCATCACAATCGTCCCATCAGGTGAAATATCCATAGCCTATCTTTTCACAGCCAAGTATTACAACTCAAATGTTACTAACCCCCCTCCTTCCCTCCAAACTAAACACCTGCAAGCGCTTCCAATAGTACATTTGGAACAATTTGCAAAACATAAAACTTCTCAACCTAATCCAAGGGTCTACAAGGTCTTGTGCTCTTTCCAGTTGAGTTCCAAACTTATAACCATCTGCGTGGAATGTGTGATCCCTCACTCAAGAGTACATTCACTCACCCTATGAATTGCATTGTTGGGATACACAGTGGGTCCTTTCTATAACCCCTACCCCCCGCCGAGATCTTTAAAAGCTGGGTTTTTTACATGCAGGAAAATCAGCTTTGGATGTAAATCTAATGAAGACAAAAAATGTTTGATGTAAATCTATTACAGACAAAAAATGTTTGGATGTAAATCTATTTCAGACAAAAAGCGTTCCAGAAAAACAAAGTCCTTATAGAAAAGGAATTTCAATACAGAAGATCCTTCTTATTAGGAAAATCTCACTGTACAGACAGACATCGTCATCTGCAAGGTCTTTCACAGGTTTCCACAGTCAGTCATACACAAAAAGAAGTGTTCAGTTGTTTCGTTGTTTTTTTTTTCAAAACTGTCAATCCATAAATTCTTCTTCCTTCCTTTGCAATACAATTCCCTGCACAGCAATTGCTGACAGAGATTCATGGCCAGGTACACATCTGTGCAAGGCAAGTTCGCAGCACCTGACAGCTATAAAAAGAAGGGGTCTGTCCATCTGTTCATGAAATGATTTATGGCTAGGCGTAGTCTTTGTCCTGTCTCTCTGGTCAAAAAGCAATGAAAGCATGTCATGGAATGCATGACTTTGTGCAAGCAAATGAAAGGAATTTCAGATACATTTGAAATCCATCTATTTACCACACTGTAACAAATAATTCTTGTACTCACACACATACGCATGTATGCACGCACGCACGCACGCACGCACACGCACGCGCGCACACACACACACACACACACACACACACACACACACACACACACACACACACACACACACACACACACACACACACACATACACACACACACCCCAAGGAATATGAATGCACACCAAGCTGAGTACAATTTTATTGGGGAAGGAAGATATGCAAAAATTTCAATTAGCACAAATGAACAGACAGTCATGTCCCAACATCATGATATAAACTAATCATGAATTTATTAATCACCTAATGAACATTTCACTCCCTTAAATTCTAAGTTAACCCTTAGGCTGCCATGGAATTTAGCCAAGAACCTGAACTCATTTGCCAAGGAATTTTTTAGGAAAAATCAGGGGCTGCTAAAAAAAAATGTTGTGGGCTCAAATGTGCGCTAATATTCATAAAGGTATATACATTCTGACAGGAAAATGAATGAACAATACAGGAAAAAATGTTTTATTGTATTTTCTGAGTTTGTGACCAGTAGAACTTTATAAAGATAAAGCACGAACGTGCTTGGCCCTGGCATCGTCATCTTGCCTGCCTCACATAGATAATGAGTTTGTTGTGACTGCTTCAAAAGGTCATTGCCAGGTGTCGAAAGGGGATTTCCCAGATTTTTTTACCTTCTATGGATCTTCACTATTCTGAATCTATAATAGTTATACTTCCCGGACACTATCCAAATTTTCACGAAGCTGGAATGATTGACTGCTGTTCTCAAACGTGGACTGTGTCAGCAACAGGGCATACATTATCCACCGTTCCGGAACGGCTTTGTGGCAGTCTCAAGCTTAACCATATTTCAATGTACTCATTAATCTTTTAACTCAACAAAGTCTTGACGGCACTGGGCTGCCATCACTCGGAACATTGTATGACGTCATGACGACACCCAACTGCCGTTGGCAAGTTATGATTTTTCTGTAATTACATAAGCAATATTGGCAGGAGACAACTGCTGCAAGTGAAACTAGAGTCATTTTGGCATTGGTTAATTCCCTTTGACCGTGTTTCATGGTCAGTGAGACTTCATTTCAGTGTGTTTTTCCGAGTCACTGTGTGGCAGTATTTTCAATTCAATTCTGACTTCTTTTTTTTTTCAACTTCATTTTGATGCATTTATCTTCATTACAAGTTCTGACAATTGTATTTTCAAACTTCAAGCCACCATTTCCCAGTAGTTTTAAAGCTGTGACAATGTGTGTTGAGACCAAGTAACATGATTATGGTGAATCATGTGGTTCAAAATTGTTTTTCCAAATGCTGGTTTGGATACCATACTAGGAGCATTTTCTGCATCAAAGCGATGAATCAACACACTAATGATGATTTGTTTTGAATTTAATAAACCAGCGTGCAATTTCAGGAGTCGGCAAGCACAATTTCACCACAACTCCAATGAGTTAACAACAATCCACCCATACTCATCTGTCCATTACTGCTTTCTCACTATCTATCCACCTCCATTGCTTTGGTCAAACTACTTTCCATTCCTCCCATGGTTTCTTAGGAAACACAAAGCATGAGAGTGCTAAAGTTTGTGGGTGCTATTTTACAGAACATGAGAGTGTTCATGTTTATGGACGCTATTTTCACTAGCTTGGAAAAAAAAGATTTTTCTTTTCACTTTGCATCCAGCAATAGTGATAGAAATAGCACATTTCAACAGTGGACTATTAGTAGTGGCCAAGGTATAAATATATAACTGACAGTATAGCACTTCAGACAATACTGATTTGACTGTTTTTCTGCCCTACCAGCTCCTACCCAGAGCTGAGTTTGCTATGGGCTCAGTTGGGAAGACTGGGACCACACAATCAAGTTTTTAATGGATGTGAATCTGAGAGCATTGCACAAATTTCCTGACCAGCACTGCAGGTGTCTATATCTCTCAGGCCTGGTTGATGTAAGAATATATTATGAAAGTAAACGTAGAGTACAGCCCTGTCATGCAGTCCTAGACCGAATGGAAATCCGCAGCCTCATCTTCATTACCCTCATCCTCATCAATCAGCATGAAAAAAAAAGTCTCAAATTCTGTGTCACTTCATACCCTGTTCTCATGGTGACCTCAGTTTCAATGTCTTCTCTTCATCTGTGGCCTTGGTTTGATTCCGGGGTCACCAGTATCGGCAAGTCCATGGGGGATGTCATTGGATGGATGTGGTGGTGACCTCCAGAGTGAGAGCTCAGTCACACCAGCGCCGTGACTAAACAATTATTGTCCTCAGTAGGGGGGTTAGTAGGTGATGTCCTGCATATGCTGGATCAGAACAGGTGCCACTGAACACCACCGAAGTGACTCGGCAGCAGTGCAGTGTCTCCTCCAGTGGGTTGCCTCTTGACAACTTGACAATGACTGCTCCCTGTGGATTGTCACTGCCGGAACTGAGGCGGGCCGGGATGTGGACGAGATGTTAGAATGAGCAGTGTGGGTGCACTGCCACAGAGGTGGCACAGAAGATGGGACAGAAAAAAAAAAAAAAAAAAAAAAAAAAAAACTGCTGGTGTAACTGAACTTGATTCAAACATTTAAGTAAATATGATTAAGGTAGCCCAATATGGCAAGCTGGGGTAAATGTCCTAACACTTCATAGTACTGGCAAAAGTCCACAATGGTCAATCATATACATCAAACTGAAATATGTTCAAAACAAACTAGATCCACTACAAGATATTTATAGAAAATCTGGAGTGATGCAGACTTGCAAAGTTTCAGATGTTATCTTTTTTTCAAAACACTATATCAGTTCATTTAGCTTTCTAGAAAATTAATCTCATAGTTGAACAGATTTTCCTTAAAAGATAATTTAGTAAATCAGGATTAAGGAAAAAAAGAAAATACTCACCACATAAGAAACGGCCGATAGGATTCCCTTTAAAGGCCAGGTTGCCCAGAATCTGGTGATAGCGGTCGTTGTCATTGTATTTGATCATCTGAAACTCTGAGGTTTACACTACGCCTCATTACCATGTACACACACACACACACACACACACACACACACACACACATACACACACACACACACAAACACACACACATGCATAACATCTTGCACATACATAAAATCCCATCAACAACTTTCGGAAGAGAAGGCCAGTTTGGATGTTGGTATGGATGCACTTTACAAACAGCATGCACCCTGTATGAGACATGGAAAGAATGAAAGAAGTAAGGAAACTGAGTGAACACATTGAACGATACTGATTGGATGACATAGGAAATGACCGAATGAAGCGCCAGCTGGCAGCTCTTCAGTCGGCACTACCCAGGTAGGCAGCCCGTTGTGTAAAAATGAGTGTGGATTGTTAAGCGCTTAGAACTTGGTCTCTAGCCAAGGACAGGCGCTATATAAGTATTATTATAATAACAACGATAAAAACACACACACACACACACACACACACACACACACACACACACACACACACACACGGACACACACACACACACGGACACACACACAGATGATCGACTTCACAGACTCGTTATAACTTCATGAGACAAAAAGGGCAACAGTATCATCATCCATGTTAAATTATCTGCTGTTCTTTGACTGCATAGACTGTTGCTACAACTGCTGGTGTTTTTTTGTCATTCATGTAAACAATTAACCAGTTTTACTAACACAGCAACATAAAACAATAAGATTCATCAAAGCTCTAAATCATATCTTTTTCATTCAAGTTCACTGAAAAACATACACGACAGAAACTACATGCTGATCAAAGAGTTAAAAATTCAAATCAAAAGAATTAATCATGTCCAACAGAATTTTGACAAATCTCAGAAACTGACATGCATTTTTATATGAAAGACAAAAATTTACAGAGTGAGAATACTGATAAGTAATGAAAAAAAAGAGTAGTAAAGAGTAAGAAGGAAGGAAGTTTTGTTTAAGGTGGCTTTAACATACCAATTAGATAGACATGAGCAATTCACGGCAATCAACAGATATTTTCAACAAAGTGGAAGTATCTTTTTGTGCTGGATTTTTTTTTTTAATGTCTTCTACTGTAAGCTGCATTTGGTTTGTCCACCCAGACATTGCATGACATGGATTCTTCAGAATCTTATTTCAAATGGTTGGTATGCGGCATGAAACAGATTTGCAACTTAATTCAAAAGGACTTCTAGTCTTGCTTACCATTGTCCACAGCCATGATTTCACGATCTACACTGGACTTGAGGAGGAGAGGGGAGATGAAAGAACTGGGCAAACATATCCAGGGCCTTGCTGAAGTGGTTCTTGTGGATGTCAAAGAAAAACACTGTCTGCAACAACAACAAGATGGTAATAATTACTTTG
Organism: Conus betulinus; assembly: GCA_016801955.1. Lineage (NCBI taxonomy): Eukaryota > Metazoa > Mollusca > Gastropoda > Neogastropoda > Conidae > Conus > Conus betulinus. The sequence goes on along the minus strand of JADBJO010000347.1, from coordinate 216,057 downwards.
CACACACACACACACACACACACACACACACACACACACACACACACACACACACACACACACAATGGTGTGGCTGAATCTGCTGTTTTCTTGACAAAATACAGCACGAAAACTTGAATAACAATTGTCTGGCTTCTAGAAATTCAAGAACTTTACGTAAGATATGCAGAATAAAAAGTAATTGAGGAAAACAAGTGAAGACTTACAACTATGTCAACACCTTAGCAAAGATTTATACAAAGAAAAAAACCAAAGAGACAGCAGGAGGGACAGGTGGAGGGAGATAATGGGGTTTTAAAAAGTGTAAATACTAAGTTCTTCATTGACACTATATTCAGGCACATGGACATAAGACATTCAGCAAAATGCAGACACTGCACACATCCACACACTAATCCCCATCCACACCAACACAAACATGAACAATATCCAAAACAAACCAATAACAAAAATTTTAACTTCTAAAATAAGAGAATTTCCACTTACTACACTAAAAGAAAGGTACATAAACAGGTACCACCCACTCAAGCTGATACTGCAAACCACTTCCAGCAGACCTGAACATTCACACAAACAGCAACATGGCCCATACTACTGAAAAAACAGCACAGACAAGAAGAAGAAAGAGAAGGAGGCCGACCAGATTCGACTGTCAGTGCCATTAACATTAAAAACATCTCACCCTCTCTGTATCAGTCCAGGCGTTGCTCTCCCCTCCATGTTTGGTGATGAAGTCATCAAAGGCATTTTCTTTCTTGTACTTCTTGCTGCCCATGAACACCACTGTAAATAGCACATTGAAGTCATGGATTAATTCATTAGATGGGCACACTGTCAACACAATAGTATTTCATGAACAATACTGACAACCAAGGCTTCTTGTAATGTAATTTTGACTCATGGGAAACTGGTACATGTACCACTTAATGTGACAGACTGATTAAATTTCATGCAGGGTTTTTTTAAAAAACTTTTATGTATTTGCAAGCGATTGGGGCTTATGATGTAAGATTAAACGCCATAAATAATCATTATTATTATCATAACTTAATGCTTTATGATATAAGCATATTACTAACATAAGGTACCAATACAGACAGAGATTGTTAACACAATTTTACAAGCTGATTAAGCTTAATGTTTTATTTGTCAGACTTACTTAAACAACTTAATACTTTAAGACCTAAGAATATCAAAAACATTGGGCATCCATACAGACAGAGATTGTTAGCATATAATGTTATGTTCCACTGCCTCATCACAGAACTGTTTTAAACCTGATTCACTGTCAAACTACACCTATTCTGAAAACAATTCCATTAACCTCTCTTTAGAGTTTAAATCAGCACACAAATGATTAAAGATATTTCTTTCTCTCAGTTTTATTACATTTCTCTCAGTTTGTTTAAAATTCAATGTGTGGCCTATAAAACTTATTTCTATCTATTTCTATCTATTTCTTTCTCTCTCAGTCTGTATTGATCCATGCGCCTGAATAAAACCACCATTGTTAAGCCTATTTCTGACAACAACAACAACAAAAATCTTGAACACCTCACCCATGCGACACACAATGCTCATTTTACATCTGACTCAAATCATCTTTCATCCACCATTCAATCCCTCTGAAACTGACATCCATTCCTCTGCTGCGTTACTTGTATGTTTGTCTTTGTGTACTCCTTGCCCATCCACCATTCCTCTGCTGCATTACTTGTATGTTTGTCTTTGTGTACTCCTTGCCCATCCACCATTCCTCTGCTGCGTTACTTGTATGTTTGTCTTTGTGTACTCCTTGCCCATCCACCATTCCTCTGCTGCGTTACTTGTATGTTTGTCTCTGTATACTCCTTGCCCATCCACCATTCCTCTGCTGCGTTACTTGTATGTTTGTCTTTGTGTACTCCTTGCCCATGCCCATTCCTCTGCCACCATTCCTCTGCTGCGTTACTTCCTCTGCTGCGTTACTTGTATTTTGTCTTTTGTGTACTCCTTGCCCATTCACCATTCCTCTGCTGCGTTACTTGTATGTTGTCTCTGTATACTCCTTGCCCATCCACCATTCCTCTGCTGCGTTACTTGTATGTTTGTCTTTTGTGTACTCCTTGCCCATCCACCATTCCTCTGCTGCGTTACTTGTATGTTTGTCTTTTGTGTACTCCTTGCCCATTCACCATTCCCTCTGCTGCATTACTTGTATGTTTGTCTCTGTATACTCCTTGCCCATTCAGCAATCATCTGCTGTGTTACTGTATGGGGTTTTTTTTTGTTTGTTTTTTTTGTTTTTTTTTTTAGATAACCAACATACATAAATCCATACATTATTACACAGTGGCACATATTTGAAGGAAACAGAGATGTACATGCATTTTTTCAATCTAGAATGTTTTTTTTATCTTTTACACAGGCACACATACCAAATAAATTCCAATTACTGGCATTAATCCTGTATACCAAGGTTTCGAACGACTTTAAACAGAAGACAAAGAAAGTATACAGTACTTATCATTAACATAATACACACGCATACACACACACACTTACGTACATATACATATGATATATACTATATACATAGCCATTAGTCCCCTAGTAGTTTAATATATGGTGACCATTTTGTTTGGTAGGTTGCATGATTCATCTCCATTAAGGACATATCTTTCTCCATTTTATGTCTATAGTCCAGCTCCTTCAAAAACGTGTTTAGATTAGGTTTGGTTTTGTTAATTCTACATTTATATATGAAATATTTTCCATTAAAATTTATCAGGTCTAGTATATCGTTGGTTTTTTCCTTTCTCATCCATACCAAACAAATCTTATCTCCACATTAAGGGAAATGTTACTTGTATGTTTGTATTTGTGTACTCCTTGCTCATTAACCAAAGAGAACAAAGTGTACTTAACCCTTCCATGTACAACAGTATGTAATGAGCTTAAAACACACAAATGTTGTGCATTTGGCTACATGTTTGAATATGCTTGCTTATCAACCTAAATATCCAGAATATTTTTTTTTTTCAAACGCATCCTTGTCCCAACTCAATTATATACAATAATTTCTTAAAAGATCAGATCAACTGCTTTTTTACCTTTCCTCAAAGAATGCAAACGTAGAAAATGATCAAAAAAGATAAAGGGAATAACAGACATGAAAAAGATTAACACTTGTATCATAATAACACACATAGTAAAAGGCAAAAAAAAAGGCAAAGCAGAAAATAACAGGTATATTGATAACACCCCGCACATCAGAAGAAAACTGAAAACAAATGAAAGCAACTAAAAACAAAGGCAGCAGAGGCAAGAAGGAGGAAGAGGACATTGATGTCCAACATACTGTGCTCCAGGAAGTGAGAGAAGCCTGGGATGTCCTCAGGGTCACAAAAGCTGCCCACTCCTACACACAGAGCAGCCGCTGCCTGTCAACACACCAACCCATCATCTGCATATGTTGTTGTTGTGGTTGCTCGTTTTCCTCATTAGCGTCACTCTCACACAAGTGCCCCTACAAGCCAAATGCCAAGTCATTGACCTCATTACATTAAAGTGATATGATTGCGAGCACAACCAATATTACACTTTAAAAAAAAAAACACACACACACACACACACACACACTGAAACATATGCAGCCGCAATCCATTTTTCAGACTCCTGGAAATGTCTTTCAAGGGGAGTGAAGGTTTGTCACACTCTGTGCTTATCTCATGTTAACCCTGATAACACTGCATGCATATATTCTACACAGACAAGTACCATTCACCATTTAAGCATCATCACAGTATGGGTCCCATACAGATTTAGAACGAGTAAATTATCATATAACTAAACAACAACAACTGGCTTTGCTGCTCTAAATCAAGAGCCATTTCGTATTTTCCCAGAGGTAAACAATATCTGTGCAAGATTGAACATTCTGCTGAAAGTCAAGATGCATGTTTTTGCAAATGACCAATATTAAGCATCTAACACATGAGCACCGAATATTTGGTTTTAATGTCACAGGGCATGTTTTTGTTTTTTTTTTCAGATCTTGCATTCAGTGTGCACTGTCATGGATTTTGACCTTCCACATTCTACTATTTGAGTCACTGAGTATGTGTAGTAGTTGAGGCTGACATTATAACTGCAAATAAGAAAAAAAACATCTACTGTCTGTGTGAGGTTTTTACTTTTCTTCCTTCTCCATCTTTAGTCTGTGCTTTTAATTTGTCCACTTTCACACATTATGCTTACTGCTCATGCAAAAACATGTACAATCTTTCTCTTCCTCTCCTTCTCTCAGTATCACTCAATTGAATAACATTTTGCTCAATAAATCAAATTTGCAATAGTTCTCTCTCTCTCTCTCTCTCTCTCTCTCTCTCTCTCTCTCTCTCTCACACACACACACACACACACACACACACACACACACACACAGAGCAGATGACTCATAACAGCACAAACCATAAGTTTGCTTGGATTTATTCACCAAAGTGTGCCAGCAAGGTTTGTGTGGTTGTTCTTTTTTCCTACGCGCACTTGCAAATAATGAAACTGAACAAAAATGCTTGGAAAAAAACAACAAAAAAACTTGTTTCAAAAAACAAAAAATCCAGCACAAGGAATTTAACAAACTAGGACTATCAAGACTTCTTCTTCCCTTTAAAAAGACAATAAAAACAAAAGAAAAAAAAAAAGTTTATATGTTTCCAATTAAGTGTTCAACAAAAAAAAAAAAAAAAAAAAAAAATGGTAAAAACACACACACACACACACACACATTTCTGACAAAATGTGTTTTACCATACGTGCCAGTAATTCATGCCTCATCAGTGTCATGCAAACCACTGTAACAGTCCAACTGTACATGATTCCAACAAAAATAAAGACGCTTCCAATATAAACTATCATCAAATGAGCAAGACTCAGCTGTAGCAAGTAGATGGCGATGCTTGTGTGTGTGTGCGTATGCACACGCTCACAAGTGTGCTCATGTATGTGCGCAACTGTGTACGCAGGTGTGTGCAAGTGCATGCGCATGTGCGTGTGCACATGTGTTCGATGTGTGAGTGCACTGAACATGCTGTGAACAAGATGCTCAATTTGAAAACTTTGCAAGCGGAGGACTCATAAAGTGGCACAAACCATGATGACTTCCACTGAGTGTTCCCCAGTGCTAAAATCTGGGCCATCCACAGCAGAATCCTGGGGGAAGTATCGACTGCCACACCGTTTGCACCTCAAATCCCTCAATGAGGTTGAAGAACCATCTGAATGCCTCTTCTTACCGTTCTTCCTCTTTTTTTTTTTTTTCAAGTTCAACATTCAAAGATAATGCTTTTAACACATATCTGACCACTGAAGATTGCAACACATATAGACATTCATGCATGTATGTATGAAAACACACACAAATATGTGGACAATACCACGATAACATAACATGTCATCCACTTTTGTGCACATGCATGGAAACACATGCACATACATGGACATGATCTCAATAACATCATGATCTGTCCACCATGTGGACCCTACTGCCCAATAAAGATAAAATCTGATTAATCAATGGCCAGTCCTGGTGGTGAGTACAGCCACCTTCTACTGGTCAAAATGTTCTCACATATCCTAAGATTCTGCATCATTATGGTAAAGTAGGAGACATGTAGGTCATCAATTACTTTCACAGATCTATGTCCTGTTATGCCAAACAGGTCATAGGCAACGTGGGGCCTCTCCAGCCTTTCATGTCATCCCTTCAAGACATTGTTTTGTGTGTCTGCCTCTGTGATATATACTCATCCAACAGAACTCCAGCCTTTCATGTCATCCCTTCAAGACACTGTTTTGTGTGTGTCTGCCTCCGTGATATGTGCCCATCCTACAGAACTATCTTGGGAGACAACAGTGGTGAAATGAATGTCCCTGCTAAGTGAGTCAGAAGCATCTGACAACAGCCAGCTGATATTGGGATGATCACAGTATTGAGTTCCAGGCCTGTTGCCAATAATCATTCTGTCAAATCCCTGATGTCTTCAGAGTTTATGCCTGTCTCTGACCGAGTTTCCACTTCAATATGTTTCATGTTTTCTGTTCACTTTCTGTTTGAATGAAGTGTAGCATAAGGGTGGTTAGTAGGCTGTTGTGCTTGATAGATCAATGATAAAAACAACTAAGAATGTCCCTTCCAGGTTTATGATTCAACACAGGTCCTCTTTCTCCATCATTCATCCTGGACTAAAACACAGAACATAAATCAGTCGGCTTCATGACCAGAAAGCATCAGGCACAGGCTCTACTCAACAGAGCAATCCCAATAACTCTGGCAGAGGACAACCCTCAGAATTTATTGATGTTAAGCCAGCAGAAACTACAGATGTGATCATGCTGTCACTGATTCAAGAGAACTGCTGAGCAAAAGAAGCTGGCCTGTTGCAATGCTTTAATAACAGACCAGATGAAGACCTTCTGTAGAGCCTGTTGGTGATCTTGGTGTGCTTACGCTAACATCATCATCTAGCAGCTCTAAAAAACACGTATGAGCTACCACATAAAGGTGCAATCTTAGTAATCGAATACTCTTCTATTTCGAACGTATGAATCAAGAATGTGTGCTTGCCAAAACACTGTTCTCTATTTTCTCCGACATGAAGCTGTGTGAAATTCTGCTTCTCCCATCTGTGGGGAGTCATTGGTGCTCCGCACTGAAGAACAGTTCCTCCAATTCTACTGGTTGCGTGCTAAGGCCTGGGTTTCTGCAAATGTTTTCCCTATTCACTCTGCAACATTGTTAATCAGTTACTTTCTGTCTTCCCTCCATCTTCCTTCTTCAACAGTTTTCTGGAGGACTGTTTCAGCAAGACCACTGGAACTTGTTACATGGCCATCCATACCAACCTAGATCTTTTTTTCTCCCCAGCTGATGTCAGTAGATCATATGCTCCTAGGTGCTGCCTGATGGGTTTTGACACGCTGTTGATTGGATATTGAGCAGTATTTCTGATATTTCACATCTTGCAATAACACCTCACTTCCATAGCTTCAATTCCTTTCCCAGATCCATTGTGAGGGTCCTTATCTCAAATGATTACAGGAAGGTGAAATTTACCAGTGCACATACTGAGGAGTCTGATCTTGCATTTCATGGAGATGTTCTTACCCTTCCCTACGGGTTTTAATCTAGACAGTGCTGTGGTTGTCTTTGCTGCCCTTGAGAGGGACTGCTAATGATGGACCTCACCGTGACAGTAATGTCTGTATTGATAGTGATGCTGTGGCTAGCCATCAGCTTGGGTCTTCTCTAGTGACTGGCCATCAACTTGGTCTTTTCTGCACTGATTACCACACCATACATTCTTCCATCCAGTTGTTCAACAAGCTTAGCAAGTTCTTGTTCACTGCCTGTCAGACTTAAAGGTTTGAGTTCTTCCTCCTGTACTAATTCCGCTGACATGACTTTTCTTTTCTTTTTTGTTTTTTTTCCTCACAAAAAAAAAAAATGTTAAAGAAGCCAGCGAAATCAAGACCAGACGCCCCAGCCTGAACAGAGATCAAGGCTTTGAAACTTCCCCCTATCTACAATCAGATCCTGACAACCGTTCACCCCACACAACAGTCACTCCATCAGGCCTCGCTGCCACAACAGCAACAGTGAGCTGATGGAGACAGGGCGACCTTGTTGAAATATTATCCAAGTAAGTTTTGATTCTGAGTCTTTAACTTTTTTTCTGATGCTCACACTGTGGTTTGATCCAGCTTTCCTTGGCATTCTTCATTTCTTCTCTGAATCTCTTTTTTGTACAGCACAGTGCTTCTACCCCTCTATTTTCTGGAGCAGTTTTAAGGTCCTTCTAACGTCACATATCTACAAGATGTTGCTTTGAGATCTGTGGGTTTGATTTACATCGGCTTATTCCTAGGACTTCTGTTGCTGTTTCAACAATCACTTGGTTGAAATCTGTTCTTTTTTTTTTTTCATTGTAAAATAGGACACGACCTTCTTCTGTATGTAATTCACCATTGTTCTTCCACCTTACTTTGCAAAGGCTGAAAACACACCAGGTGTATCAGTCATTTCATGAGTCAGATCTTTCTGTTTTCCTGCCTACCTGTGTGTCTTACATTCAAGGTGAAAAGTGTAATAATGTTACTTTTCATACTCCTTCAATGGAAGGTGTATGGAATAACATTTTGATCAGAAAAAAAAAAAGAAGAAAAAAAAAAAAGGCCAAGCAAATGTCATCCGGAATACTAGTAAACAGAGTGTAATGTGCACTTTGCTTATCTGACTAATTAATGTTGTCTTCAATGATTATGCAGTCGCTAAGAATGTTGAAAACCATCTATCCAGACCAACCAACTCCTTTCATGAAATGTCCAAGACCATGCAATTGCTCCCCTCTCTCCGTCTGACCATCAAGATCTAGGTCCTCAGACCCATCATGCTGCTTACACTGTTGTATGGCACCCAGATCTGGGTTCTCAAAGACCAGGGTTCTCTATTCACAGCAGATATAATAATAATATGAAAATCTACTAATATCAGTTAAACAAAGAACACTACGTTGGTGTGGCCAAGTAACAAGATCCAATGGCCTTGTTACAACAATCCTCTAAGGAACACATATACTGCTTTACACACATCACACACACACACACACACACACACACACACACACACACACACACACACACTTGGACTCTCATATATTCACTCTCATATATTTACTTGTACACACATGCACACCACTATGTACCTTTTTCTCCCCCTTTCCTAGGAGATTCTCTGGCCTTGGCAATCAGCAGGCCTGACACCTGAGGGATCTCACAAGAACCCTCCTCCTCCTCGCCGGTCATTCTGGGACAGTCTCCTGTTTGCCTTGTCCAGATCCTCTTCTTCTGACATGCCATCCGTGGCAGAGCTGTCAGAGGTTTCCATGACATATTCTGCCCGGTGACGGTGAACAGGCAATGGCCTCAAACTGATCTGGTCCATGTCTGAGATGAGCAGGGCGGTCAGGCCATTGCTCAAGGTGATCTCCCTGCACAAAAGAACTTTTGTGATGACCTGACCCCTCTGCGCAAAACATAGCAACACCTCTCATGAAAACAGCCCCTCTCATTCAATCCTTAACAATTCACTCTTTCAATATGAAGGGTTTTCAACAGAAAGATTACAGAGATGGAGAGAGCAAACTATCCCCCCCCCCCCCCCCCCTCAAAAGTCTCAGAAACAAGAGGGCCTATATTGGGCAAGGGAGAAAGGGAAAAGTCTTTCTTGAGAGTTTCACTGAATCGAGTGTCTGCTTTGTGGGACATTTGCTATCAGTGCTATGAGTGGGTAATGAAAGTCTGACTTCTGAAATCTTGGTTCTAGAAATGGAAACAATACTTACCTCAACAATCAATAACAAAAGGCAAAGCCTTTAAAGGCTCATCCTCTTCCCACGTTCCATGCAACATTATAACAGGTGACAAGAAATGTTTTAAGTCCAGCACACACACACACACACACACACACACACACACACACACACACACACACACACACACACACACACACAATCACAAATGCTCTGCTTTCTCACTAAGAAAAAAGCAAAACAAAATAACAAAGTTATTATCACTAACAGATTTCAGCATCATTCCAGCAGACCTGTAGTTTTTCTTGTCGTAGGGAGACTTGAGGATGTGACTCATTTTGTTTCCTTTGTGGCCCGTGCTGCTTCTACTGCTGCTGCTGCTCATACACCTTTGCACTTTGCACAGGGAAACCCTTATTAAGGAACTGAAACAAATACCTAGACAATTAATCAATGTTGATTATTCCTTCCACTAACAAAGAGAGAGAGAGAGAGAGAGAGAGAGAGAGAGAGAGAGAGAGAGAGACAGAGAGAGACAGAGAGAGACAGAGAGACACAGAGACAGAGAGAGAGAGAATGAGAGAGAAATCCAGAAAGAAAGATAAGGAGAAAATGTGTATGTGCAAGGATTTGTGACAGAGAAAGGCTGAGCCAGAAGAAAGAGAACAACAATGACAACTATGAGTTTCTTTCTTTTTTTATGTCTTTTGCTTACAGATTCAGAGTTACCCACAATGACAAAAGTTGTCATCTTTTCTTTTACTATAAACTGACTGATGTTGTAACTTTACATTGTAAGATAAGTGGTGTGCAAAGCAGCAGGTTTTTGCTCTGAAACAGACCAATACTTAATGTTTCGTGACGATTTTTTTTTTCTCTTCTTTTCCAATGAAGGTCAGCCTTGTAGAAATCTTCAAATCTATTCCATTAGCATTAACAGAAAAGGCAAATATTGTGGTTAACTCTGTTTGTTTAAGTCTACTGTCATCAAACGATGCCTTCATTCTCAACTCGCCAGAATATTAATAAACTTACAGAACAATGAATATACAGCAACTGTTTTGCCCTTATAAAAGAAGAAATAAATAAATATATAAATAAATCCCCACCCCACCCCCAATTTTTTAAAGATTTTCTATTGTCTGTGAAGTTTCATGTTAATCTAGTCATTCAAATGTATTTCAATGACCCCTGCCACATATATATAATTCAGTCTGACAGCAAAAGGAAAGCTCTGTCCTACTCCAAAAAACTTTCACAGGTGAGGCCATTTGACATGTGTTCATCCTATAACAGTCTCTTTGTTGCTACTTACAGTTTCTGCTAAAGTTTTCATAACTTCAAAAATGCTAACTCTTACCATTCTCAGTCTACTTCTCTCTCTTTCTTAGTTTTTTTAGTCAACATAAATCTGCCAAAAAAATACCAATGAGAGAAATCAGATAAAAAAATAAAATGTGTCCTACTGATGTTTTAACACATCCAGCTAAGCCTTTTCAGCTTCCACAGTGGTACCTGGGCATACACCTGTCTGGCGCAGCCTCAGCTTTCACAGAACCCCTATCAATCAGTAGATGGGTACCTGTCTGCTTAGTGGAAGTCTCTGAAAAAAAGGGAAGCAAACTGCTCTAGAAAAGGTGATAAAGCCACCCTCCTCTGAAGTTCTTTAATTCTGGGGTTGTAGAGTGCAGGAAGGTTTCCTGTAGCAGAATCAAACTTTTCATAGGTGTCAGGATAGGAAAGTCACCAACTTCTTTTCTGCAGATGGTGGTTGAGGGGTTAGTGTTGACACTGTGATAAGGTGGTGGTGGAGTGTCCACATGGTGGTCAGTCTGGCCATCTTTCTGCTTGTCTGGATCTAGATCTGAATTGGTACGTCGCTAACATCCATTTACTGGCATAGGTGTGACTGTGGGGGGTGCGCAGCCTGATGGTATTATTGGCTTCTGGCTTTTGCCAGAGCCGACTTGAAGCTGTCGACTGACTTTTTGTGTACGATGTTATCGTCGAGGTGGTTCCACTCAGTTATTGTCTTTGGGAAGTATGAGTTTCGGGTACTGATCGGTGTGTGTTTCAGGAACCCAGTAGCACCTATCATTGTTTCATATGTAGTTCTCCACTGGGTTTTGTGACAGGTACGTACTGTTGTCTCAGGTGGAGCGGATGCGTCGTCCTGGTTTCCGAGGTGTAATGAAGTCACTTGGGGTGATTGCTGGCACCAGACCCTCAACCACCCTGTAAAAGAATCCTAGGCGTAGCTGGAGCCGCCATTCTTGGAGTGTAGTGAGCTCATGTTTTCTCAACAGACCCATTATGAAGCCTCGCCTGGTGGAACATTAATCCTTTGCTATGAAGCGCACTGCATTTCTTTGTACGCACTCCAGCATGTTGATCTCTTGCTGCAAGTGTGGGTCCCAAATGATTGCTGCATACTCCAGGACAGGCGTACGAGTGCCAGGTAGGCATTTCTTCGGCAGGAGGTGGGACTATGCCTGAGATTCCACTGGAGAAATCCTAGTGTGCTATTGGCCTTCTTTGTGATGGATATGATGTGTTGAGACCGCTTGAGGTTGGCGGCGAATTGGATGCAAAGGTATGGGTTATGAGGGACTTGCTGCAGGATGGTATTATTTAGGGAGTAGAAGTAGGAGGAGGAGTAGAGGATTTTGCAATGCTCATGATGTAGCATTTTGAGGCATTGAACTGCATGCCCCATTTGTCTGCCCATGACTCTAGTGACTTGAGGTCCTCTTGTAGAGTATGGTGGTCATTAAAGTCGTTGATCTCCCTGTAAATGAGGCAGTCATCTGCGAACAGGCGTACTTGGGATTTGACTGCTTCTAGGAGATCATTTATATGGCACAGGAATAGGAGGGGGGGGAGAGCACGGTGCCATGTGGGACTCCTGAGTTGACAATTGTGGCGTTGGATGTAGTGCCCTCTACCACCACTTGCATGGTTCGCTCTGTTAAGGAGCAGGTAAGCCAGGTGTGGAGGGTGCCGGTGATGCCATAACTGGTCAAACTTATGGAGGAGACGGTCATGGGGTACTATATCAAAGGCTTTTGAGAAGTCCAAAATTGCCATATCCACTTGCTTCCCTTTGTCGAAAGACATCATGAGATCGTTGGTAGTGGTGAGCAATTGGGTCTCGGTGGAAAAGCCCTGAACGGAAGCCGTGGTTGAGATTTGTGAGTATTTTTTTTTTTGTTCTAGGTGGGACATGATATGGTGGCAGACTATATGTTCAAGGAGTTTACAACATACAGATGTCAGTGAGATCGGGCGGTAGTTTGATGGGGTATGCTGGTCACCTTTCTTGAAAGCACAAGACATGTTGGCTCCGAGCCAATCTTGTGGTAGGCAGCCGGTGTTCAGTGAAGTCTGAAAGATTATGGTCCAGATTGGGGCGATGTTGTCAGCCAAGTTCTTAAGTATCCGGTTGGGATGTTGTCCGGTCCTGAGGCTTTGTTGGGGTTTAGTTGGTGAAGCAGCTTGGCTACACCGTGGATGTTGACATGGATGGATTTAATATGGGCTGTAGGCTTCTTTAAATTTGGTAGGGTGGACATTGCTGCTGTGGTGAAGACAGATTTGAACTGTTTTAGTAGAATGTTTGTTTTGGTGACTGACTGTCGCTATGGAGCTGGCCGTCCTCCTAAGTGGGGCTACCCCAGAGGAGTCTTGCTTCCTAGACCTGATGTAACACCAGAAGGGTTTCATGACAGCTGACCTGTTCAGCTTGGCTGACATACTGTCCACACAGCACACTGGAAGTCTGCCTGATCATATCAGACACTTCTATCCGCTCATCTCTGAAGCGTGGCTCCATGGAGCTGGCACTAGTGCTGGACAGAGGGTCCCATACAGGCCCAGCATACTCTCATATATAGGTAGGTCTTATCCTGGGGGGGGGGGGGGGGGGGGGGGGGGGGACTTTGAGATTGTGCCTGACAAAGTCCAATATCTTGTTTATTTTTATTGGTCTTACTGTTAATCTGCACATCTCATTCCTGGCCCTATGTGATGTCATTGCATAAATACTTTGCTTCTTTTCCTCTCTGCAACTATGCAGATCTGGAGTTCTGACCCAACTGGGTTCGTATTTTTGGCTTTTAAATACCCTATTCAATTTGTTCTGGTCAACATAAAATGGCAGGAACATATGTCTTGGCATTAAATATTCTACTACAGGAAATCGCTGTCT
>JADBJO010000347.1:82500-197500 GCA_016801955.1 Conus betulinus | reverse complement strand
CCCCTGACTGTGGGCAATATCATATCCAGCCGGCAACAACTCCAGTGAAGTTGCTGGTACTAACGAGTTTGACCTGAGCTCACCACAAGCATGGACCTGGAGAGGAAATCAAAGCTGTGGTCATTGTGAGAGCAGGACATAATGGGCCACAGAATTGGAGATGCTTTTTGCTATAATATTTGTGGACAAGAGTGTTGAAAGTGAAACAGATTAATTCTGTCTTGGTCAAAAACTATGTAATAGGGCTGTGCTTTCCTTTTACAACACAGTGTGATGCCGAGAAATACCGACATCCACAGTGTTGGTCAAGAAATGTTAGCAACAAACTTAAGGACACATAAAAGGGGATGAAACACAAGCTGATTTTTTTGGTTTTCTTCCTGTTTGAGCCCATAGATAGAGGTGTACAGTCCCCATCCCTAATCCTCACTCCCATCCTTACTTTCTTCCTTTAAAACCCCAATTTTTCAGAATTTCTGATGGTCATATTTTAGAGATTTAATCCGCTAAACTGGACACGAGGTGTTAGGAGAGAGGGAGAGAGAAAGAGAGATGGAGAGTGACTGTTGTGTACGGAAAGGGAGGGCTGGGATGAGGAAGTGTATGTGTGTGTATGTGTGTGTGTGTGTGTGTGTGTGTGTGTGTGTGTGTGAATGTGTGTGTGTGTGTGTGTGTGTGTGTGTGTGTGTGTGTGTGTGTGTGCACAGGTGTGTGTGTGTGTGTGTGTGTGTGTGTGTGTGTGTGTGTGTGTGTGTGTGTGTGTGTGTGTGTGTGTGTGCGCATGTGTTTGTGCATTTATGCTTCTTCATGTGTCAGTGACTGCATTTTGTGTGCTTTGGTTTGTTTCAATGCATGAGTGTAAAGAACAGGAGATGGGGAGGGGGTGAAGGGGAGGAGGGAAGTGTGTAATCATATATGTATGTGCTTGTGTACATTTGTTTTGATATGTAATGTGTGCATCTCTTATATTTGTTTGGTTTTCATGTGAATTACATGAACTTAGCATCCATGTTGCTCAAACTGGACTTTTTTTTTATCAGTGTTGTCAGTTTAGATTATTTGTTTGTGATTTGTATGTATGCAACCACTCACTACTTTCTTTTCTGAGATTATTAAGTTGACCTGATTTCCTTTATTTCATTTGAGGATATGATAAACTTTTTTTTTTCTGCTCCACAGGATGTGAATCTTTAAAAAAGCTGGATCTGACTGTAAACTTTGTGGGAGAGCTTACATCCATTGAATGTCTGAAAGGCAATTACAATCTGGAAGAAATGTGAGGCTTTCTTTCCTCTTTGTATGTATGTTTGTGTGTGTGTTGCTGTTCTGATTATGTAATTGTATAGTGGTAGTACTTTGAATGTGTATGGTGTGCGTGTATGAGTGTGTGTGTGTGTGTGTGTGTGTGTGTGTGTGTGTGTGTGTGTGTGTGTGTGTGTGTGTGTGTGTGTGTGTGTGTGTGTGTGTGTGTGTGTGTGTGTGTGTGTGTGAGAGAGGAGATGCACATAAGTGGTTTGAGTGTGTAAATTTATCTTGCTTTTTCATATTACATTTTTGTATTGAAAATTCTCATGTGGCAGGAAACTGCTTGTTTTGTGACAAGCATGTTCAACATTTTGCGTTTTTCATTTGCGTACATGATGATCCTTGTCTCAGTGTCAAAACTGATCAGAATAACACTAATAAAAACAATTATAAGAATGATGATGAGAATAATGAAAGTATCTAGAGTGCCTGTCAAGACTCCTTTTAAAGTTTAACAAAAAATGATTCTAATATGTAAATCCTTCCTCCATGCTCACCTTACCCTCACCTCTCCCATATTCACAACAATGCATACACACACTCAGACACAGATTCACACATGATTACGTCCTCACCCACACACACAGACACACACACAGACACACACACACACACACACACACACACACACACACACACACACACACACAGAGAAACAATTGCTTAAAAAGTATTTAAAGCAGACAACTCAGTTTATGTTATTGTTCTTCTGTCAAAACAAAATCTTTTGGTCAACGTTCTCTTTCCTTCCAGGGACCAACTGTCTGGAATACACTTCCCATCAGTGTCAGACACCTACCTTCACTGTCTTCTTTCAAATCTGCTGTGAAAACAAACTTCTTGGAACAGTCAACCCCCCCCCCCCCCCCCCCCCCCCCCCCCAACTTCCCAGTCCACCTTGTGCCTGAGTGGGTTTTTGCGAGCATGTGTGAACAGGTTGTTGTGTCACTTATGTGTGCAGGCTGTGTTGATGTGAGTGAGTGTGTGCGTGCATGCGTGTGTGTCTGTGGGTGTGAGGTCATGTGTGTGCATGCATGCGCACATGCTGCCATGCGCGTATGTATGTGTGTGTTCATGTGTGTGTGTGTGTGTGTGTGTGTGTGTGCAGGGGGGGTGGGGGGGATTGCGTGTGTGTAGGCTTGCATAAATCATGTTTATAGATATACATTAATGTGGTATATTTTGCACAATGTTCCCTGTTATTGCTTTTGTGTTAAGTAAGTTCCTGTCTTGTTATTAGCTTGTCATATCTTATCATATAACTTTATTATGTGCTGGTTATGTAAAGCACTTACAGCCCTAATTTTTAGAGAATAGGCACTATATAAATTAACATTATTATTGTTATTTATGTAATCCCTACAGATTCTTGACAGGAAATCCCTGCACAGAGTATGAAGGCTACAGGAATTATGTCATTGCCACACTGCCTCAACTCAAAGTAAGACCCAGTATTCTGAGTGTGTGTGTGTGTGTGTGTCCATGAATGCATGTGTGTACAAGTGCTTGAGTATGAGTGTGTGTGTGCGCATGCGCTTGTGTGTGTGTGTGCGCATATGCACACGCATGCGTGTGTGTGTAGGCATGTGTATGTCTGTGTGTGAGTGTGTAAGTTTGAGTGTATGTGAGGGTATGGGTGTGTTCTTATTGAGATGTGGGTATTTATGTATTTATGTAAGTGCGTATGTTTGTGTGTGTGTGTGCGCGCGCACACACACGCTCGCATATGTGTGTGTATGTGCGTGGGTACGCGTGCGCGCACGTGTGTGTGTATATGTGTGTGTGTGTGTGCGCATATTTTTGTGTGTTAATTATGCTTCTTTGCTTTGAATGAAAAACGTTGGTATTCTGTTCATAATGTTTTCTTAAATGTCAGTACAACCTTGAGTTAATATGACAATAAATTAGTTTCAGTTTTAGTCTATGTGCGTTTGTGTGTCCGTGTGCGTTTGTGTGTGTGTACACTTTTTTTTATCTGTGGCTGTTGTAGTGTCTGTATGAATTGTGTATGTTTACTGAAGTTTGTGTATTTATCTTTTTTTTTTTCCTGTCCATAGTTTTTGTACTTAAAGCATGACAAAGGTGTGTGTCTCTTTTTTTTTTTTTACCTTCTCTGCTAGACCAGAAATAGAAGATCTGAATGGTAGTCTTTTGGGTGAGACATACTTTAAAAGAAAAATCTCAGTTACAAAGGAGTTCTCCATGGCCAAAATGCAGAGAAAAAATCCCATGTTGTTAGGCAGACAGAAACATACCCACAGGCAGCAAGCAGGGAGTACTCTTTGGCCAAATTTCTAGAGCAAAATCCCATGTTGGTAGACAAGCAGAGGCATACCCAAGCAGAAGGCAGTTCTTGGCCAACCTCAAGAGAAAAGTCCCATGTTAATTCACAGACAGAAATATACCAGGCAGAGAGAAGGAAGTTCTCCTTGGCCAAAATTCTGGGGGGCAAAAAAAGTCCTAGGTTGACAGGCAAACAGAAACATACCCAATAAAGTGTGGATGGTATCTTATTATGATTATGTGTTTTTCCCCCAAGGAAAAAGCCATCCCTAAATTTCTCACAGAGAAATCTTTCGTGAGATGAAATTATAGAGTTCTTGTACAATACTGTACAAATAGAAAACGGTACAGTGATATGGACAGTGATATGTTTTGTTTTGTTTTTATTAACAGTACAAATTAACCGGAAAAGAAATCTGAAATGAGGCAGGGAGTCATGGAAAGTAAATAACAAAAAGAAAAATAACTTTTACATCCATGATGAGACGCTTTTTGCTGTTAGAAGTATCCGTTCGGAGTCATGGGTGAGATTGTCTTAACATGGGACCCAAAGTTGTCTTTCTTGCTATTTCATTACTGATTGACCCTTTTGCTGCCAGGTATGCTAGTATTCAGTAATAAAACAGTTTTTTGACTGCCGATCTTCAAGTAAAAATGAATAATAAATGTCTTTGAGGATTTTCAGAAGATTTTTAAAAAGATGAAAACAGAACAAATATCGATAACGTTTCGGTCATAGACCGTGTTGATATTTGTTGTTTTCCTTTTTTTTTAAATCTTCTGAAAATCCTCAAAGACATTTATTATTCATTCTAGTATTCAGTATTTCTCAATACCAGCTGTTTTTCATCACTCTCAATAAATGTTGGAAATCTTGTCACTTTTGAATCAAAGCTTTCGCTATTTCAAACACTTCTTTTTTTAATCTGTTATTTTTATATCTGTAACTAGCTTTCATGTTTCAGCATCTTCTAAGATCAATCAGTTCTACGGCTGGGTTGCTGGAGATGGTACAGAAATCAGCTGTCCAAGCTGAGCCTGATTTTGGTCTTCTGGCTACACTAGCCATTAAAAAGGTTAATGTAGTTGCTGTTTTGATTCCAGACTTTGGATGGGAGAGAGATTGAGAAATCAGAAAGAATCATAGCCATGCAGGTAAGCCCTCCACTTTTGGTCTGAGGCATACACAACGCTGTTTTTGTTCATCATTAGTTTTAATCTGTTTGCTGTTGTCTGGCGCTGTATGTTTCCCTCTGTATTTCTCTATTTATGTATGCTTTTTGGTGTGTGTTTTATACATATACAATGTGCATACTTATTTACATGCACACACATGCACATGCACACATACATGCAGGTACACACACACACACACACACACACACACACACACACACCACACACACTCAAGTATGCATACATGAACTCAGAGCAAAATACTGTCTTTGCTTCTGGTGTGGCTTAGGATCCTTGTGGCAGCATATCTGATTTTCTTTTCAAGGAGAGAGAGGGGGGGGGGGGGGGGGCCTTAGAGGCAACTGTGTAGTGTCAAACAAAAAACACAAAACATCCCCATCCAGGTTAACTGATGGAAACTATGTTGCTAGACCGACCAATTTTCTGGTTGCCTTTGGCTGCGGGGCTAACACTTTCATCACCCCTGATATACTGCTGCCATATGTAGAGGCTAATTTTTGGTTGTTGCTGGAACAGAGTGTCATTCATTTCTGTTTTGTTTTTTGTCATTTCATAACAGCATGTTAATCCTCGTAGCAACTGCCTGATCTTTGTGTTGAGCTCCTTCTTTAACATGTCTTCCTTAACTAAATATTGCAGTGAGAGGAGGTCCATTGAAATGTTGTGTAAGCAATGCTGTTGAGTTCAGACATGGCTATAACAAGGTGATTGAGCTTCCTGTCTTTTGGGGACTGTGAAATGCTTCAAGGACTGGCAGGGAATTGGAGAAGATGGCTATCTTGCTATATGCTGCTTTGGTTTTTTTTGTTTGTTTTTTTCAAGAACATACCAGCAGCAACATTTAGGGCCATTCATTTAGCTTTGTAATTAATGGATGTGCCTCTTAATTACGCACACCACATACCTAAATTTTGTGCATTTTAGCTGAACATGAGATGTTCTAAAAATCTATGCACAAGGAAGCAATCCCCCTAACTCTCCTAAGGCATGAAGATATAACAAAAGGAAGGCAAGTTGTTTTCAAAATCATTTTCAGGAGTTTCTGCTCTCAACCTGGTAGTGACAGCTTGGTTGCACAAATAAAAGATTGCCAAATGAATGTGCAAGGTGTTGAAGGGAAAGCGAAAGCCAACATACACATACGCATGTAATGTTGACTGCGGAGCATGATATGGCACTCAGATATGCAGGCAATATTGCAAAAAAAGTTTATACAGAATATCAAATATGCATGGTAAAGATGCTGCAGTAAATGTCAGAGTCCAGCAACTTTTGAAACCTTAAATGTGCTTGTCAAGTTGCTTCTCTGAAAATGGCAGAATATGGGAAAAGAGGCAAAGTGTAATGAAGATGATTCAGAGAAACTGCAGTAGGCTGTGGCATGATAAGTAAAAATAGGTAGTCCTCGTAGAACATGAAGTATAGAAACTACATTACACCCAGAAAACAACAGCATACAGGAAAAAGGTCATTGTTCACATGTAACTGGTTGAAATTAATGCACATGAAATTTGTGGTTCTAGAGTGCAAAAAGGAAGCTGAATATTATTTCAAAAAATTAGGAGAGGAGTATGCTTTCAAAAACATTGTTAAGATTGGTAGAGAAAATATGTCACTTCCATTACATATGTACCATGCATTACATTTTATGTACTTTCCCTTTTGTCTTTGAAAACACAGTTGTGTGTCCCTATGCAGTGACTGTTTCACAGAAGTGACATATTAAAGAGACAAACATTTGCTGAATTTTCAAAAGCCAGATAGAAGTCCAGCAGGGGTGGGGTTATTTGAGATTTGTTTTGTTTTGTTTTGTTTTGTTGTGTTTTTTTAAGTCTTTGATCTAACAATGTAGACCCTTTTGATGCAGGATCTAGGTATTCTCAGACCCAGAATTATCCAGCAGCAGGAAGAATACAGGAGAAAAAGGGTGAGAAACAAATTGTGTGTGTGTGTGTGTGTTGTGTGTGTGTGTGTGTGTGTGTGTGTGTGTGTGTGTGTGTGTGTGTGTGTGTGTGTGTGTGTGTGTGTGCATGTGAGTGCATGCACATTCATAAAAGTGTGACTGCTATGTGTTTTTCCTTCAGCCATCCTGTAGACCATGTATTTCATTGTTGTGCTTTCATATACACATTCATGCACACTTATACAGATGTATGAGCAATAGTTGTGAAAAGATGTGCATACTGGCAGTCTCCTCTCTGGAGTCGGAGGTTCATTTGTACTGGCTCATTTAATGTCATCTGTAGGGAGACCAGTAGGTGTTGTATTGTAAAACTTCATCATCACAACAGATTTCTGCTTTCTGTCTTGCAATGAGGGTAACTCTGTGATGGAAACATGTTTGCTTCACAATGGAATCCATTTATAATGACCTTCTGGAAACTTTCACAAGTGGGTCTTCAGATGAGTAGTCTTTGTTTGGAAGCCAGTCTTAACAGAAAAAAAAAAAAAAAAGGCAACAGGAAAATAAGTCTTTAGATGGATGGGATCATTGTTAAGAGATATATTGAGTATAGACAAAGAAAAAAAAAAATGTGTCTTAAAAAGGAAGAGGACATTGGGAGTGAGGGAGTCCTTATTTACAAAGTCTTTTGGAGATGTTTTAGTAAATAAATTCTTTTCTTCCTTTCTTTTCTCTGTGTTTGTGTGTGTGTGTGTGTGTGTGTGTGTGTGTGTGTGTGTGTGTGCGCATGTGTGTATGTCTGCACATGCATGCGTGTGTGTTTTGTTTGTCATTGTTGCTGTTGCTGTTGTTTTTATAAGAACCAAATGTGTTAGTGAACAATATTATGCAAACCTCAAACAGGCAAAACAGAAAGCAGAGGCAGAACAGAACAGAAGAAAAGAAAAGAGAAGTCGAGAAGGAGTCATGAAGAAAAAGAGAAGTCGACGGCAACAGAGTCAGAATCAGCAGCCAGCACAGAGAAGTCAAGTCAACCAGGTTTCGATGGACGATGGTACACAGACATTAATGAGAGGTACATCTTCTGGGGATTGCAAATAGATTGTTTTTTTTTATTGGTGTGTTAAAGGTTATGGTGATACCTGGAATGAAACAGAGAAGACATGTTATAAACTGCAAATTCCACTCTTCAGAAAAGCCCATCCAAGTATATCTCTGTAGTGGAGTTTACGTTTGATTGTGTAGTGTTCCGGTGAGTTCACACCTCCAGACAGTTGCTTTGTTCTCTTGGTCTCAATGAACACCTTTATCATACTAATCCCTACAATTATGTTTGACCTTGCCCTCACTATTCCATCCTTCGTCAGCTTATGGCCCCAGAAGCTCAAACTGAGAAAATCAATTGTTTCACAATCTGTGCCACTCTTCTTTGCTTAAATCTGTTAAAACTGGCTTGAAAAAAAAATCATCATTTAGATATTACTTACTGAGACTGTGCATCATCTTCTGACATTTAGTTATGGAGCTGAGAAACTTAATGAGTGTGTGTGTGTGTGTTTGTATGGGTGCAAGTCAGCATGCATGCTCAGATGAAGAGGCAGTAACTCTTGCTTCACACTGTGTTCTAGTTGGACATAGCACTGTATGGAACTCTTATTATCTTGTCGGAGAACTAATCAATATTACTGTTATGGGTTTGCTCCATGCCTAGTTCAGTCAGAAAATGGCAGACCTCGATCCCAAATCTGACATATCCGAGAGACCGGTGACAGAGCTTCTCACTTAACATACTTTTATTTTCCTTATTGTGACATCCTCTGAACCAGGTAGATATGTTAAAAAAAAAGAGACATTTCCTTATTGGAAGAAGTTTGTAGAAATACTCACCTGCCTGAATACCATTAATCCCTCCCTCTTCCGGCATGTAAGAGAAAGGATTGAGAACTGGAATAGCAGCAGCTGTCAAGTGAACAGTAGCTATTAGGGTAGATCACTTTGTGGGAGTGTAGGAGTTGTGGCTTGTCGCCCATTTGTTTTTTTTGTAGGCAGGCCGGTTCCTGGGGGCATTTATACCCCACGTAAGAATATATCACCCATCCTGTCAGGTAAGTATGAGGGGGAAAACATATTTCTGACAGGAAAATTCCTGTTTGTGTGTTATCAGAACTCTATGGTCCTGAAACATTATGAAATACTTTTTTGTGTTGTCAGAGTGCTACATTCGGTCTGTGACTTTTTTTCTCATAGCGACAAGAAGAAGCAAGACGAAGAAGAACGCCAGAAGAAAGTCGATGAGTAAGTTTTTGTATCATCGATATGAGATCTTCTCAAAAATGATTCAAATCTTATATCTGTCTCCAGATTTTTTTTGTTGATCAGATATGTGTTATGTTATTCTTCATTTTGTCACATGTTTTTCGTCATTCTCTCTCTCTCTCTCTCTCTCTCTCTCTCTCTCTCTCTCTCTCTCTCTCTCTCTCTCTCTCTCTCCCACCACCTCTTTCTGAGTAGATTCTCTTATCATCAGCACATAATTTTCTCAAACTGTATCTCTGATATCTATCACAAGACTGTTCAAGAGCTTTTCTTTATAGTATGTTATGGGCATCATCTCTCTCCTCTTTTTGCCATCTGTCCATCTCTCTGTGTGTGTGCATGCATGTGTGTGCATGATGTGTGTGTGTGTGTGTGTGTGTGTGTGTGTGTGTGTGTGTGTGTGTGTGCATGCATTTGTGTTTTTGAATGTGTGTGTATGCATGTGTGTGAACAGTTTTCTTTATTTTCTTTTCTCTCCAGTTTCTGGCAGCAGAAGACCTCTTACACACCCGAGAGTCGACTGGAAGTCCACAAGCATCTCAAAGAAATGAAGGAGAAGGACGAGAAAAAGTAAACTGCTTCAATTACATATTTCAGTGCTTACCCCTAAAGTAAGATTAGACGGATAAGATACGATAAGATCATGTTGCTTATAGCCCAGCCGACCGCAAGATTAGACGGATGTGAAGGGGAGATGTACAGGAGTTGAAAAAAGTAAGTGGTTAAAAAAAATCACTCATGTTGGCAGTTTAGGGGCTCCCTAGTCAAAATTCATGAAATAAAGTCTCTTTTTTCCTTCCAAATAAGTTTCTTTATTATTTCCAGATGACTTGGAATAATTTCTCTGTTCACTTTAATCTTTAAGGGGAGTTTACTCATTGTGTTTAGTTCAGCTTCTAGTCTAAACCAATGATTTGTGAATACAGATAACATTTCTCAGCAACAGCCCCTGCGGAGTACAACAGATTTTCACTTGTAATTAGTTACAATAGAGTTACTGTAAAAACTGAACATTCATACATACTCTCATACTTGGTGGGACAAAAAGTTAAAATGGGGTGAGCATAAAGTGAAACAAACTGAAGAAAGCTATCATGCATGCTTATTTGTGTGTGTGTGTGTGTGTGTGTGTGTGTGTGTTACTTGTTTGTCATTTGCGTGACTTTTGTTATTGTTCTTACCATGTTGCTGCTTACAACTGTTTATTGTTTCTGATCATAACGCTTTGTATTCATGACCAGTTGTTGGGTGTCTTTCTCCTCTCTCTCTCTCTCTCTCTCTCTCTCTCTCTCTCTCTCTGTTCATGTCACCTTTTTCTCATAAGAAAAAAGTGCTGAATTTCAGAGATGATAAGGAGGAAAAAAAAAGACCAGGAAATTGTTTGCAGATGACGGCCGGCCGTACAACATCAATGAAAACAAGTAAGGAATCATTTTTCTGTTTTCTATCCGAAATCTTACTGCTGTTGCTGTTGTTGATGATGTCGGTGATGATGATGATCATGACAATAATTATTATGATGATGGTAATCATTTAGTATAGATTGATATGGGTTCATTTTGTTGTTACACTCACTCTTTAGACATGTGACTTGCAACTGTTCAGAGTTTACAAATATACCACAACTCTTTGAAGTTTACAAATAGACCATAACTCTTTGGAGTTTATACATGGACTGCAATTTTTCAGAGTTTATACTTAGGCTAAACTTTTTAGAGTTTATAGATTGACTGAAGCTCTTTGGAATTTACGACTGTTCAGAGTTTATTCATGGCATGTAACATTTTTTGTGCTTATAGAAGGGCTGTAACTCATCAGAGTTTATGCTTGGTTTACAACTCTTTAACTTTTGGTAATGTTTGATGTTGAAAGTTTACATTTGATGTCACACCTTTGGAATTTTTCCATTTTTGCTGTTTCAGCACTTACGAATATTTCCTGTAGTCAAACTTTGTAGATTTTTGCACAAATTCTGAACTTAAAGACATTTACATACATTTGATATATGCCATATTTTCATGTGTAATCTTCATTACACAATCCTTAAACTCTCATAACCCAAATCTTTAAACAAAACAAAAAAGTAGCACCAAAATGTCAGAACTGGTAAGAAGTGATGTTTATATGTGGAGTGCAACTTTTCAGACTTCATATGTGGTCTTCTACACACTTCAGAAGTTGTACAAAGGCAGCAGCTTGCTTGCACATTATTGTTGTATAATGGGGCTTTCATATGTAGGATCAGTTGTCAAGTCTTCACTTAGGCAGTTACATTCCATTTTGAGGGGGTGCTTATTGCATATTCTAATAGTTATGCTGAACTCAGTCATAGATTAAAGGATAATTCATACATGTGTGTGTCAGTAGGTGTTTTATATTGTGGTTAGTATGCTTTGCTTCCTTATCACACCAAACTCTGATCTTGATTGCAGGATAATTGATCCATTGGATTTGATGATATGCTTTGTTACTGTTTTAGAATGGACTTCACACTGACAGAGGATGATAACAACAACATTGTTCTTGACTTGGCAGTGTTCAGGTAATGTGCATGCTGAAAATGCACTCATGCTCATCTGTATGCATGCATGCACACAAACACACACATACACACAATAACAACAGCAACAACAACAACACATTCTCAGACACATATCTATATACATACATATACATACACTCACTCACACACACACACACACACACACACACACACACACACACACACACACACACACACACACACACACACACATGCATATATGTCTATTAACCAAAAAATGCTATGTTGTCCTATTTCTTAGCTTTCATTATATTCTTCATTGGCCAGATAGATGGATATATGTCATGAAACATTGAAAGGATACTGTTTTTGTCCAGATACACTGAGATCTGTCTGACAACATTGAATGCTTCGTCTGTTGTACAGATACATTAATACCTATCCAGTGATGCAAAAGGATACTATTTTGTCTAGAGAATATGGATGTATCTCTGATGACATCAAAAGGATGTTGTTGCTGTCCAATTACATCAGAAAACAATGAAAGGGTTTTGGCTCTGTCCAGACAGATGAATACTTTTCTCTTAAAAGAGAAAGAATACATTTTTGATCAGACATATAGGTACATGCATAATTCTCTGATAGCATTCAAAGGATTTTGTGTTTGTTTTCTCCAGATACATTCGAAGACAGAGAAAACAGTACAGGTTTCATCCGAATACAAAAATACCACTCCATTAATAGGAAACAAATTCGTTCTTGTCAAGGCACATGGATGACACTGAAATATATTGTTGTTGTCCACATATAGGAATACATCTGTGAATAATGTTTTTAAAAGGATGTTGTTGTTGTTTCAGATACATGGACACCTCTCTGATGGAGTGTGACGTTCAGCCCACTTATGCCCGAGTGACTTTAAAAGGAAAGGTATATATATGCAGGAAGGATGGGGAGAGACTGGGCAGAGTAAAATGATTATTTCCCTTTCTTTTCTTCAAGAGCAACTTCTTTTTGTGTGTGTGTGTGTGCTCATGGATCAGAAAATATCTTGTCTGGATTTCTTAATTGATATTTTTCAGTGTGAATCCTGTAATCAATAACAGGTAACAAGTAGAGATTCTGTCTGTTATCAGTATGATTTTTGCCTCAAGGCTTAATTGATAGTGTGTGTTTGCTTGATTTTTTTCTTCCAATGATGAACAAACAGAAAATGAGGATTGGCTGTAGGATTTTAACTATCTCAGTTTTGAGGACAAAAAAAAAAAAAGAGAGATGAAAATCAATGTTAGATTGGTGGACCATCAAAGGAACAGAACAAACGCAGAAGTAATCCAACATTTATTTTCACATTGAAACTCTTGCCTGCTGTCATAGTTTTTTTTTTTTTTTTAATTTACAGCATAAAAAATATAATCTAATACACTTTGTCAGTCTAGAACTGTCTTACTGAATCAACATGGCGGATAACTTTGTCATTCATCATCTAGCATGCCTTCTGTGACACTAACTCTTTCATTCCGACTTTTCTATGAACCATTACTTCCTCTTGTTGCTAGATTCTTATCATACGAGTATTCCCTTCATACCTGGAGTTAAAAGCAAAAAAGAAGTGTAAAGTGGGAACTGCTGCGTATGCAGAGTAGCAAACCAGCCAGAATAGAGCGGTGAGCACTTTCCCACGCTGTAGGGGCTGTGTGGCATCCATTCTATTCATAAACACTGCCGTGCGAGTGACTTGGTCATGAAGCTTACCATAAGAACTGATTTTCTGGGCTGCAGGAAGGAAAGAATGGATTTTGTGCTGCCTGGTTTTCCAGGCTGCAGGAAGGAAGGGTAGGATTTCTGCAAACCAGAAAACTGGGTTGTGGGGATGAAAGAGTTAATCCCACATTACTCATTTCAGCTCCCCCATGCATCGCCATACCACACTCGCCCTGCCACAGTCAGAGTCAGCAGCCCACAGTGATCCATCATTATCAGGGTGTCATTAGGCAGCCCATTAGAGGAGACAGTGCAGCAGTGCTGCCCAGTCGTGTCGGTGGTTTTCAGTGATGCCTGTTCTGATCCAACATACATAGGACACCCCCTTCTAAGCTGCCCCAGTTCATAACTGTTTATTTGTGGAGCGATCATGAGTGAGTGTTCCTCCTCTGGAGGGTGCCACCAAGTCAGTCGATGATACTCATGAACTTTCAGGTCCCTGAAAAATGTGATGACCTCATCACAGGCATGGATGTGGAGAGGAGGTTGAATCTGAGGTCAACACAAAGCAGCAGGACATGAAGGGACACGAAAACAGTAAGGATGATGAACTAGCTTCCATTTGGGTCTGAGGTCACACAAAAGGGTGTACTTTTTTAGCCCTCCTTTTAAAATGTATGCTGGAATCAATCAGGCTCTAGAGACACCTGCAGCGTTGATCAAGAACTTTGGGCAATACATGGAGAGGCAAATCATGAAGTGGACGACAGTCAACTGTCTGGTTCCAGCAGTCCATTTGAACCAATGGCACTAACAAATCTGGGCAGGAGCCAGCTGGGATAAACTAATCTAACAAGTATGTGCTGATTGGATTCAAACTCAGTCTCTCATGTACTGCAGTGCTTATTACTGTACCCATACCGGCTGGTGACAAATTTTTGTGTATGTTGTTATTTTCGAGTCAGAGATCTTGGAGAGAGAGTTTGTTTGCTTGCTTTTGTTTGTTTGTTTGTCTTTTGAACATCAAGTGTAGATAGAAGGAGATTGAGGAGAGACAAAGGTTCAGTGGAAATTATGCATTTGGTAAACCTGTCAGATGATGTATTTTAGATCTTTCATCTTGAGAGATACTTCTTTTAATGCAGTTTTTAAAAGAATTTATTGTAAATGTGCCAGACAACAAGGACAAACAAATTACAAAATACTTGTTTCAACCTCTTACATCTTTTTTAGGCAAGATAAGCAACATTCAGGACAATGAAAACAAAGAACAAGCAATCACTTACCATCTTGAATTCAGCACAAGATGGGCATCTAATGAAAACAAGGCCATTGGGAAGGAGACAGTGTGAGTTAAAATAATAATAATCATCCCTTTCCCTTCTTAAATCCATCTCTATGTGCCATCAGATCTTCCAGCTGTGTCTCCCTGATGAAGTGAACCCAGACACCAGCTCCGCCAAACGATCTCAGACCACTGGTCATCTGGTCCTCACCATGCCCAAGGTATGATCTTTTCATGTCAGTGGTCAGGTGTGAAAAAGGATGGTGGTGGGGAGGTGGGTGATACAGATAGTTATAGTTTTTGCAGAGATGGTGATGGCTAGTGCGTCCTGGTGATGAGGATAGTGGAGGTGTCACACAGGGTGGAGGTGGAAGGAAGTGATTACTTTATGTGTTGTACGTGGGTGTGGATGCAGAACATATTCATTCATTCATGGTACTGATGATTGTTTGGACATCTAGAGCACATTTAAAGGCTTGGAGATGCCTGCATAGATGTGTATGAGAGTAAGTGGTAAGCTGAGTATGCCCTTGTGTATGCGTGTGTGTGTGTTTGTGTATGTGTTTGTGTGTGTGTGTGCGTGTGTGTGTGTTTGCATATGCGTGTGTGTGGTGTGTGTGTGTTGGTGTGTGTGTGTTTGTGTGTGTGTGTGTGTGCCTTGACTGCCTCATGCGTCACAAGA
This sequence comes from Conus betulinus, assembly GCA_016801955.1. Taxonomy (NCBI): domain Eukaryota; kingdom Metazoa; phylum Mollusca; class Gastropoda; order Neogastropoda; family Conidae; genus Conus; species Conus betulinus. Next base: position 182,322 of record JADBJO010000347.1, on the reverse strand, counting down.
CACCGGAGCATCTAAGTCTAAGTAAGTAAGTGTGTGTGCGCGTGTGTGTGTTTATGTGATAAGTATGTTAGCGTGCGCGTATGTGTGTTAGTATGTGTGCATTTCCTAAAAATCGGTCAAATCTGAAGTAAAATTAGTGGCTTGATTTCCGTCTACATGCACAGCAGATCTTTTTTTTTTAACTTTTAATAATCTTCATCTTTCTAACCAATAAGCTTCACGTTACTGTTTCAGGCCAGACAGATCCTCAAAACGAAGGAACCCAAAGCGAACACCAAACAGCAAACCAAGACTGTGGAGAAGGAGAACCAGAAAAACTCCAGGTAAGTCATGGGGTACTGGTAAACCACCGGGTGGTGAATCACTGATCATGGAGATCCTCCTCCCACTTCACTCTTCAGGATTTTGTTTGCAGTCTAACTGCATGATAGTCTCATCAAAAGTCAACATTGTCTTTCCTCATAGTTGTCTCCTCTGCGTATGTGTCTGGTATGGTGTTGTATGGTGTAGTTTGTATGTGTGTGTGTGTGTGTGTGTGTGTGTGTTTTATATCAACAGAACACAGTATATCTTTTTTCTGTACGTGTTACTGATAATCAAAAGAGTATATAAATCAGTCTTGTTTATTTCACCTGAGCAAAAGCCTTTTTTTTTCATGAAACTTTTTAAGTTCTTGTTTCGTACTTCACACAAAAAAATTTTATTCATGAAGACGAGGCAGAATGTCCAAAATTTTCATGATGCTGTTTAAGCAATGACTGAAAAGGCAGGCTGGAGGTTTCCACTTCCAGTCATTGTTTTCAATAACTTTGTAACTGTTCATCATGAGATTGTTGAACTGATGAATTGCCGTCATGCCAGTCGTAGAAATACATTAAAAAGAAAAGGCTCATTTTTTTTTTTTTTTTAATTTCAGTCATTACACACTGGACAGGTTTTTGTAGAATTTGATCACATAAAAAAGATGATGATGGCTGAGCCAGGTCTAAATTAAAGAACAATGTACCTTTAACATTTATAAAACCTTTTTTTCATATCCTAACGATTGAGTTACCACATCAGTTATTTCTGATGATGCCCATCTCTGTCCATGCCAATTTTTCTTTCATTGTATGTTCCAAAAGACCGGGGGGGAGTTGTACTGTGCTCTGTTGTTTTGGCTGGTTGGACTTTGTTAGATTGACATGTAGGTAAGCAGATGTGCGAACAGGTGGGTACAAAGAGTGAGAGCAGGACAGGAAGGTAGATAAGACTGATAGGCAGATTTTCTCTGACTGCACACACATGGACACTTTTCTCTTTCCATTATTGACAAACAACATTCAAATTTTGACTTTCGTTGATGAATGATGGCTTTTTTTGTTGTTTTTTTTTTTTACATATTCTGTGGATAAATAGATCCTGTTAAGTGCTGGAGGTGAAATAGGGAATGAATGATGATGGATTTTTCTTTTCTTACATATCCAGTGCTGGAGATGAAGTAGAGAATGAATGTTTTACTGTTATAGATCCTATGAAATTCTGGAGGTGAAATAAAGACTGAAAATTTTTTTTTTTTTTTTTTTTTTTAACAGATCCCATGAAGTGCTGGAAGTGGACAGCACGGCCCGTACAGGGGTAGACATCGGCAACATAGTTTCTGACAACACCAAAGCCGTACGCAGACCTCTTGGGAGTAATAGACAGCTACCCAAAGAGGAACGGGCGAACAGCGAGAATTTTGTTGATGATCCTGATGTTCCTCCACTCATGTGAAACTAAAATATCCCCAACAGGACAGTGAAATCATCTTCATGTATGAGAGAGTAAGGAATCATAAATACTGGGGGGAAAAAAAAGAAAACTTTGACATTAGGCATGATGCAGATTAAAAAATACCAAATGAAAAACAGGCTGCTAGACAAGTATCAATTTCAAGAATTCTCTCCCCTCTCTCTCTCTCTCTCTCTCTTCTCCCCCTCCCTCAGCTTCTTACTCTGTTTCACAAACATGCATCCACCGACCCCCTCTCCTTCATCTTCCCTATTAAGAGTGCTTGTGCAAATGCACAGCACTTAATTAAAACTGAATCTTTCTTAGATGTTTAATATCTACAAAAGCACACACGCAAAATGTGGAAAAAAAAAAAACACACACACACACAGTCTGACACATGTATACAAAGTTTTACTAAAAAGATAATCTTGCTTCTTATTCTGCACAAAAAATCAGCAGTGAGGGAAAAGTGTATAAAACAGATTGCCAACATGAATCTGAGGTGACATGGGTTTCAAGTGACATCACTCTGGGGGGTTGATAAATACCAAGGTGGTTTGGAGGTACAGATTTAGCTCTCTCATGTCCCAAAATGTATATGGGGCTTTCTGGTTGGCTCACGCTGAGTAAGAATAAGCACTTGAATGGACAAGAAAGTACAAGAAAAATAATCTTGCCTAGATATAAAACGAGGTTTATGTACTACAAAGATCAACTGTGAAGTGTGAAACATGGCGTGCTCATTTTAATTATTTTTGAATGAGTTGTAACAGTTGACTGGTTTAAAGTGACTTGGTTATGAAAGAACTATGAATCCCGTTTTGTCATGAAGAGCATTGTAGTGACATGGTTCTTATTTTTGTTTGAAATGCTGTTGAAAGTGAATTATGAACTGGACAGCGTTGAAGTGAATCTTACAAATGGTGTTGCATATATGAACTCTATGTCAGTGATGTGTGATTATCAAGTGTTTGAGACGGTTTTGTTTTCTTGTTTTTGTTACTTGTCATAAACAGTATTTGAAGTATCTGTATCATATATGTTTAAAGCAGTTCTTTTTGTATGGTTGTGAAGTGTTCATTTTGGAGTTTGAGGCGACTTTTTGATGAAATGCATGGAGGTATCTTAAAATGAATTATTGGACGACTTTATTGAGAATGGAAGTTATTATTGTAATTGCTTGTCGAGACGTGAGAATGTTGTTATGAATGTCTTTGAGGAGGTTTTTTTTTTGAAGAGTTTAATGGCAACGTGGTGAATGGTGTTTCAAGTGATATGAATGGAGTTTGAATAAAGATGGCAGAATAGCATTTGGAGTGAATTGAACGGAACTGTAGGAAAGAATGGTGGAGTCACTTGGGGTGGAGGGGTGGGGGGGGGGACACCTTCACTGGAGGTTGGGGTGGACAATATCCACCAGCTGGACCCAGTCCAGCTTGTACACCATCTTCAGGTGGAGCACAGCGTGTTGCTAACTGTTCTCCAGAGTTTTTACATCCAGAATGTTTTTGGTTCTTTTTTCCACACAAAATGTACATATTTTCCAAAAAGGATGAACAGCATTCTTCTAAATTTCAGTAGTATACGCGGTGGGAAGAGAGGGAGGGGGGGGGGGTGGGGCACTTATTTTGCCCAACCATCGTAGAGTGGATGAATCGCATTCCTACTCTTGCAATAAGTACACTAAGAATGGGTTTCTTCCAAAACATGTTTCATTTATATGTGATAAAGTGGCATACTTCGAGATAAATTCCTGCTATCTTCTCACATGTTTTCTTTCTTTTTTTTTTTTTTTTTTTTTTAAAGATACCAGGGCCTATAATACCAACTGCTGTTTGCATGTATCAGGATTCAAGGAAGCAGACTCAGCCACACAAGATTCTGCATGTGAAAATTGGCAAGAGTTGTCTCTCTTAGGTCAAATCTCCCCATGGCTACCAGCAGAAAGTGTGATTACCACTCAAAAACTTCATCTCTATCTTTTTTTTTTTCCAATTTATTTTCAATTTATTTTTGGTCTTAGTTTGACATACTTTCGTCCATCCACCCATTCCACCTTGAAGTAAAAAAAATAGGCCACTGCGTGGACGTGGGGTGAAAAGACATGAACGTTAAACACATGCACACAAGCACACCACCGGTGTGTGTGTAACAATCATGGAACTGGATTTAATGAGTATACCAAATTGTGTTATGCATACATTCACGTGTGGGACCTAGACATAAAGTCTCATGCTAAGAATAGGAATTGAATGAAGTCGGCACAAATGTTAACTTTGAACGGATAATCCCTTTCAACCTGTCTCGAGTGAGAGTCAAACCCCAGACCTTGGACAAAGAGTCTGACACCTTATTCATTAAACACACAAAGCCTCCACTGTGGAGATTTTCATGGTCACCCAGAGAACTGCAGCAATTTTGTTTTCCTTTTGTTTTGCCGTCCCATCTTCTGTGCATCTTCAGTTGCATTCTGACCCCTGTCCACAGCCACAGCCCGGCCCAACCCCACTGCATCCCCTGCACCTACGATCCATAGGCAGCAGCGGTCATATAGTGTGTTTATGTATGCAACATTATGTTCCAGTGTGTGTGTGTGAGTGTGTATGTGTGTGTGTGCGTGCGTGTGTGTATATGTGTGTGCACGTGCGAGTGTGCTGTGTGCGTGTATGTGTGTGTGTGTGTTTACAACTCATGAACGCAGAATTTTTGTGTGTGTGTTTCTGCTTATATTTTTTAGATGTTGAATTGTTAGAACTTGTAAAGCGCCCTGTAGCCTACGTTGTTAGGATGGGCACTATAGAAATTGTCCATTATTATTATTATTATTATTAATATCAAGCCGTCAAGAGGCAAACCAACAGGGGAGACACTGCACCGCTGCTGAGTCACTTCAATGGTGCTCAGTGGTGCCTGTTCTTATCCAACATATGCAGGATACTACCCACTAAGCTCCCTACTGATGACAATAATTGCTTAGTCACAGAGCCAACATTAGTGAGCTCTCCCATCAAAGGCCACGACCCCATCCATCCAACAACAGGATGTTTGTGGGATTTTTCCGCCCCGACTGGCTCCTACTCAGAGTTGAGTTTGCAATGGGCTGACCAACACTGCAGGTGTCTGTATCTCTCAGGCCAGGTGATGTCAGGATAATTCATGAAAGCAAGTACACAGAGTACAGCCCTGCCATGCAGTTTCAGACCAGAGTGGAAATCAGCAGCGTCCAGACTTTCATGCCCTGCTCTCATGGTGACCTCATTTTCAATTTTCTCTCTACATCTATGCCTTTGGTGAGATTCTGTTGGGGTCACTGGTATCAGCGAGTTTGCCTGGACTGTTGTTGGACGGGCGTGGTGGTGCCAACCAGAGGGACTGCTCACTCACCCTCGCTCTGCAACTAAACAATGTTGAAATGACTCTGCAGCAGTGCAGTATCTCATGTGGTGGGTTGCCTCATGACAACTTGACCTCGACTGCTCTTTATAAATTGTCGGTGCCAGGACTATGGTGGGAAAAGCCAGACTATGACTGTGAAAAGACTGCCAGAATAAGCAGCATCAGACGTCACAGATGATGAGATAGGAAAAAAAAAGTACCTTCAAAAATCACTTCCTTTTTCCCGCCTTGGCTTAAGGCTGTGTCAGGCCCATTGACATAGGCTAGAACACCAAGGCTACATCAAAAGGTTATGCTCTGCATAGTTATGCAAGGATTGTCTTCAGTTGTGACAAGCTCCTAGTAGCATAACATTATCAGTCTCCAAAGCCCCCGTAAGTCGAGTGTGGCTGCCCATGTGGTGGGGTAATTAAAGACAGTCACACACTTAATGCTCTCATCCCCAGCTGATGCATTTGAACCATAGTGTTCAAGTGCTTTGGCTGTTTGGATGGTTCCTGAGTCTTTTAGCCTGGGTACAACAACTTCCTTTTTCTGTTTACTTTGCCCAGTATTTAGTTAAAACTTATTTTTGGGGGAAAAAAACACACACACACGAAGGTTAAAAATTAAATAAAACCTATGGTAGGGAGAGCTGGGGAAGGCTGGTGAAAGCTTGCTTCCTACCATAGCATAGTACAGCTTAAAGAGTTTCCACCACCCTAATCGGGGACTTTTCAGGGAGAACAATTAATTTAACCCTGTCTTTCAAGGAATTCTTTTCTTCAGCAGATCAGTATCATTTTCACACCTGAAAATCACCACCACCCTTTACCCTCGCCTTCTCCCCACCCCCACCCCCCCCCCCCCCCCCCCACCCACCACCCACCCACCCACCCCCAAAAGAAAAATAAAATCTGCCAAAGAGAGGAAAAATTTCATGCTTGGAAAACTATGCAGAAAAAAAAGTAACACAAGCGTACCAGACACAGATACCAGTCCACCGAAAGTGAAAACAGAACAAAAAAATCCTTTGACTTCATTTGTTTTTTTTATTCACCCAGCAAACAAGTTGACGGGTATATCCACACAATCAAAGTCAGGGTCGCCACTACGGATCGACCATACAGCAGTAGTACATGCACCAAATTGCTCCACACAGTCTCTCTCTCTCAATAGGGAAAAGTTCTTAAAATCAACCACTTTGGCTTTTACCACTTTCTTGTTTTAAATATGTATACACACACACACACACACACACACACACACACTAAACTTACAATGCCAGTCACCAAAATAATAAGAAAGAAAAAAGAACTTTGGGAATTTTTTCCTCCTACCCCTCCTCCTCCTCCCAAGTCTCTCCTCTCGTCCTCCAGACCCCCACTCTTCTACAAATCAAACAAAACCCCAAAGAAATGCAAACGCACACACATGAAACGCCACCAAGAAAAAATACAAAGGAAAAGACCACATACATACCTGTCATAAACAAGTGTAACAGGGAAAGAAAAAAAAAAGAAAAGAAAAAAAAACCCTCAAAAACCAGTTTTTAAAAAAAAAGTTGCCATGGCAGCCATTTATACCCCACCCCTACCCCTTTCCTCCCTCCCCTGGATGTTGCACTTTTTGGTTGTATAGAAAAAAAAACCTACCTAAAAAAACTCATTTTAATGAAGCAGTTGCCACGGCAACCCAGCCCATTTCCCTCCACCTCCCTGCAATGTTGCCTCTTTTAAGTGTATAGGAAAAAAAATATAAAAACAAAAAAAAAACTAGTTTTCAAAAAAGCAGCTGTTTATACTCAAACACACTTTCCTCATCCTCCCTGCCATGTAAAACTCGTTCTGGTTCCAGTATTTATACAAGTATGAAGACGTTTTAATCTTTCTAAATCACCGCAAGGCAAAAAAGAAATGAACCATTCAAAATGACCCAGTAGTAGATCAACTAACAGCAACACTGCCTTGAACCAGACATTCATCTGTGTTCAAACTGATTTAAACAACTAACAACAAATGAGAAACTTTAAAACTTAAACGTCCTACTTCCATCTGCTTCATAATTCTGTGAGCTTATGTGACCTCCTGGGTTGTTACTAAAAGAAAACAAGATTTGAGTATGAGCAAGTATCGTATCTCTATTTCAGATAGTGTGCACTAGAGACACAATTAAATGAAATACCAGAAATATGGTGAGAATTTGTTTCTTCTTTTTTTTCCCCCACACACACATGGTAATAATACACCTGACATGATGAGGACAATTTCAACACATTGCTACCAACGGCAGCAGCCGGTAAATACCACACTATGTCTTGACCAATCGAGAGAAAGTTTACTGTATTGGGTAAATAGCATAGCCTGACACATACACTGATGTACAAATACAGTGAAAGCTGAAAGAACCCAGATCATGAATCGACTTTCCCTTGACATAAATTTGGTCTTAAGGGCAAGAGGTCAAAAATGAATTTTCATTACTATATGCTCCCCCCTCACCCCTCTCGTTTATGGAGCTGGGTTATATATATATATATATATATATATATATATATATATATATATATATATATATACACACATATGCGGGCTACCAGTTCCTCCATCGTTACATTTATGACTTGGCAAAGATTAAAAAAGAAACAGGGAAAAAATGTGAAAAAAAATAAAAAGGGGTGGGGTGAGGAAGGGTGTGGGAAGGAGTGAGGGTGGGGGGGGGAGGGAAGAAAACGAGGATGAAAAAATCAGGGAAATCGATTTTAAATGTAAAATCCTTTACAAGAAGCATATTGGGACCACGGTGATCCATCTTAAAGACAGAACCATTTTATATTGCTTTTCGTCTGATGATTTGGACTTGTCAGGTAGACATGACGGATTGTGGCTTTACTCCCTTAGCATCAAATGTAGATGTACTACAATCTTTAACTCCCTGGTATTCTCACCACCAAGGGCTAAAAAATGGAATCCAACAGCATCCCAAGCAGCAGTGACAGGTGGTAGAAAGGAAAACGAAAAGAAAGCGTGCTATGGAACTAAGTTGATGAAAAACTAAAATCGTTATGTAAATTGTATTTAATGTAGGAGAACATGTTTGAGTCTGTGCTTGAGGATCCATTTAAAGTATACATCTGTGTTTATATAGACATGTCTCTCTCTCTTTTTTTCTTCAGTCAGTAGTACTTCCACTGTCATATTTTTCACAGAATGACGCTGTACTTAACCTTGCATGCGGACAGCATTAGAGGTTTTTGTTTTTGGTTGATCCCTCTCAACAGCAATTTTAAGCTGCAAATGTAAGTTGCTGATTACTTCAATTAACTAAGTATTTCATCATATGCATGCACACCCGCATGCATGTATGTACGCATGCATGTATGTACGCATGCATGTATGCACACATGCATGCATGCACACACACACACACACACACACACACACACACAAAAATTTATGCTTATGTAAAACTAGTTATTTCATTTCTGGTTTTACGATGTAAATCAAGTTTTGAATACCTACATTACACTAATCAACAACATCAAATAATATTAATTACTCCAAACTAAGCTTTTCCCAACTGAAAATATAAAACAGAATGAAATAAAACAAACCAAAAGAAAATAAAAATGACAACAAAAATAGAACACATGTATACATGGAATCACACTTCCAAAGTTCCTTAAAACGAATAAAAACATATGTCAAAAACACACAAAAATCAATATATACAAAGCAAAAGAAGAAACTGGCCACTGCTCATTTTTCTACATGCCTTCATTTTTTAAGCATACGTACCTTCATTTTTTAAGCATTCAAGTCATAACCAGAAATCAAACCAATCCTAGCTGATTCTCAGTCAGTGTACCCATAATGTTTGCATTACATAAATAAGGGCATTGTAATCACTGAAATAACTTTTTTTTTTTTTTTCTCTATCATTACTAGTCTGTTTTCCATAATAAAATCTTCTCAAGTTCTCATAAAATCTTTGTAAACAGATGCCTTCGCCACTCTTGTTGCGCATTCTAGTTTTTGCATCTCTTTTCAGCCTTCATTAAAAACTCATACACATGCTCACATGTGTGAAGGGTGTTATAACAGCTAAAGGTAAACACATATGTATTTGTGATGCATCACTTATCTGTAAGTATGCAACAAAAGATAACAAGTTTGCTCTCTCTTATTATGCCTTCAAATATTTAAAAACCTGCATGCTAAATTTCCTTAATTAGGATTTTTTTTTTTTTTTTTTTTTTTTTTTCAATATTTCCGACAAGGCACAGCGTCAGACATTTTATTCATTTGTGCATTATCGTCTCCTACTATCCATGTCTTCACATTCACAGCTTGAGTCATCCAATTCCTCACATTTTGTTTTCAGAAGCGTTGTAATGAATATTTCCATTTTATTGGTTTGAAGCATGTGCAGTCATTTTGTCACATTTTATAACAAAAGTAACTACACACTTCAACCATGCAGCTTACCCCTTTGACCATCACAATGATACACACACGCATCCTCAGGGAAAAAACTTGGCTTTGTTGTTTTTCTTTCTTCCTATCATCTTTAATAGATCAAAAAAATCACACAACGACAAAAAACAACAACACCAACAAAAAACAGGAAGTCCACAGTCGCAGAGATTCAAAGCACACCAACAAGAATAATCACACCTGTATACAACATTAAAAAGGAGGGACAGAAGAACCATATCCATGATATGTCTTGGGTCAATTTCATGAGCACCAAAGCTATGTTAGGGAAACATTTACGGTGAACAAAAAACCATCAGGCTTGGTCTTCACAATCTTGCTCACACCCCTAAAACCAATGGCACGCCATCTAGTATTTCTGGTCATTATAGAACCACCACATTCAGACCTTTCTCAAAATTATATACAGAAGCATGTATGTAACATTGCTACACCTGGGCCAGGATTCATGCTGCCACAATCGCAGACTAAAAGCCTGACTGCTTATAAGCTGACAGTGACATTATGGGCATATTTCATCAGCAAATCAAGAATCTTAAGCATGAGAGGGCCTTTGCTGCAGCTTCAATTCATGCTCTCTCATTTTTACATAATCCCAAGGAGATAGTTCCCCATATCAACTTTGAAATGGAGTCGTAACATGCTGGGATATCTCTGAGCCCAAAGTTGTAAAATATGCTGAAACATCGTTTTGAATTTTATATTAACACGCAAACAATATACACCTGTATATTTTACTTCATCTTTGTTTGCTTACCAAATATGTGTACTTCAGAAATTAATATACCCTATTTTTTATTTGTTGTATGTTAAAATCATAATCTAATTCAACGTTTTGGGTTTCAATCTGATTTATGATTCATTGTCATTAAAAAACATGGATTATCTCCCACCACAAGCCCCTTGCTCTCTCTGTCTCATTTTCAAACCAGGTGTCATGGAGGACCATCTGAGACTCTTTCACCCCCCCCCCTCAGATATCATCCCTGGGTCCCTTTCCCGTATGAATTGTTTCTGTTCTCACCATCAGTCTAATTTTGACAACAAAAAACAAATTGTACATGCAACACTACGCAGTCGTCATAAATCTATGACAAGGCTGCATGATGAACGCAAATGGGAAATTGCGTCAACAAGAAATTCACTGCTGTTATAGCTTTCTTCAAAACCAGTCAAGCTTGCTGTTCAGCATACCAAGGACCACAATCTTCTGACAGCAAGTGTTGACAGGAAGAATACTGGGGCTTGCTTGCTTGCGTCACTTTATATGCGTATGGATACTGACAATACGCTTGTAAGAAGTGGTCAAGTTTTAAACCCACTGTCGCTGCAACAGGAGTCCTGGTCCTGGTCCTCACTGTCATTAAACCAAATACAACAATTAACACTTAGTACAAACACTGAAAATGACATCTGAAGTTACCAAGAAATGCAAGTCTTCTCAGATTTCACATTTTCAGTACTTCTCCACACAACAATAGACTTAAAAATATATGATAATTTTTTTTTTTTGGAGGCTGATAAAGGCTGTTGATCAATTTAACACATACCATAAAGCCATTAAAGGACACCTCAACCATCAGTCTGTGCCAGAATCCTCCTCACCAAAAAAAAATCAAATTATGTATAAAAATAATACTTCACAACATGTGGTTTACACATACATTGTACAAGTTTACACTAGCACTCGCTTCAGCAGACCCAATGGTCATTTTGTTGAAGGAGTACACATTTATCATCTCACAAAGATGCACAGTATAGTTTAAATGCTATGTACAATGTCAAAAAAAAGAATAGTAATTAAAAGGAAAAAAATACATAATAAATGAAACACCTGAATCAAAAACTAGAATACACGAAAGAACTGTTGAAAAAAATATTTTAGGAACAAGTGGAGAGGCACAGGTCAAGCAAAAGCCATGATTTTGACTTGTATGCAAACTTTGGTGGAGAAATGCTTGGTTCCAACCGACCATGTCCGACACAATAAAGGTATACAATGACAACATTACAAATATACTTGTACACTTTTGGGTTTTGTTTGTTTTCTTTTTTTGGCTTTGTCACATCAGTGTGTATGCACACATTCATCCTCTTTCTCTCCTTTCCCATACTCACACACACATATGTTCACACAGTCATAAAGAAAATGACAGAAGTCCATTTCCACATTATTTACAGCAAAAACGTCACACTTTTTTACTCTTCACCTCTTTCTGGGTTCTTTTTGTCATCTGATGTCTCACAACAAAACTGTCATAACTTTTGAAGAACATCGTCAAAACATAGAATTCAACACACCCAAAGTCTACAACAGACGAACAAAAAATAAAACCTTTTTGATTTTTTTTCTTTCTTAGAAGGCTAAAGAAACCTCCTTCTTCCTTCTTTTCAAATAAAGATAGTAGCAATTTTGCACTACTCCTCTTACATCTTCAATCTTGGCCCACACATAACACCTGAAACAATTAATATAACAGAACCTACCAGAGATTTGCCTCCATTGTAACAGAAGGATGCAGTAGACAGAAAACTCGGTGTGAATTTCTAGGTGTTCTCTCTGGAGACGGCACATTCCCAGAATATGGTGCGACCCAAGTTTTTCTTCTCTTCTTTTTGGTCTATGATTTTGTTTACTTAGGTCGAAGTGAATTTTACAGCAGGTCTTTTCCTTAGGCAGCTTCTCTGTTTCTTCTTTCATGTGCACTAGGTGCAAGCTGAACACAGGACATCACATTACAAAAGACCAGCACTCAAGACAACCAAAGGTCTTGCAGATTTTTTTGGGGAAGAAACACACACACATACCCTCCCCCCACCTTACCCACTTCCTTGCTCAGCGCGTAATCCAATAGGCCACCTGTCCCAACCACTATATTTCAAAAACTACTTCTCAGGAACAGGAATGACTTTACATGCACTAAAACAATCTGGGATAGCTGTAAGAAACAATGTTCACATTTCTCCAGAACAATCAGAAACAGCTATCAAGAACAAATGTTCTATTTAGTTTGAATTTCTCTCTCTCTCTCTCTCTCTCTCTCTCTCTCCTCTCTCTCTCTCTCTTCTCTTTTCCTTTCTTTTCTTTTTTTTTTTTTTTGCAAAGATGTGTCTTCTTCTCTCCTAACTACGAGTGTTTTTTTTTTATAGCTAGTGCTATATTTTTGCCTCCCCGAACTTCTACAAATTCACAATCATGTTTATTTGCAGTCTTTTCACTGTTCTTGCATGTGTTTGCATGCCCAAACACTCAAAGGTCTCAAGTGTGCAGTCACAAACACGCACACCAATGTGCATGACAGTAAATCTGGTATACACACACACAGTGTACACACTGCAACACACACATACAAAAGGCAATTCAAAAGTAAGCTATTGACACTGCTGAACCAACCAGACCTTGACCTCAATTCAAGAGAAATATACAAAAGTATACAGTGTAAGTCGATGATCATTATTACTGACCTTATCTTAGCTGTTAGTAAAGTATGTCACATATCTCTTCTCCATCTCAAAATCAAACACACACACACACAAATCCAAATCATAATGCTCGGCAAAAAATTTCACGTTCAACCCAACACAACTTCATCTTTTCAACAAACACAGTTTTAAGTGACAAGTGTCAAAAGTAAAAAAAATAATGAAATAAGAAAAATAAATAAACAGCCAACAAACAAACATCATCAAAAGTTAAAAGTAATAAAATAAGAAAAATAAACAAATAGAAATCAGACAAACTTAACCATCACCTCCCAAAAGTGCTCCTCCCCATACCTCTATTCCTTACAAACACAGAAGAATGCATAAACAAATTAATTTGTTTAAAAAAAACACACACACACAAAAAGTATACATATGATAAGCCAACAAATCAACCGATCCATGAGTTAACTTACAAACCAAAACCTAAATCAATGATTTAATGTTACAATAATCAATACACGACATGAATTCATGTTTCTAAATGCAGCCCAGACCCAACAATATTATACTGGAACAAAACTGCATATGCAGCCAAACTTCTTCAACTGTACATAAACCTTCAACAAACTTTTAATTCACAGCCTGGACTTTTGCAAGATGTTGGGAATGTAGGTAGCTAGCAACAATTATGAAAACTTGTTAACTTCAATTAAAATATTGAATACATAAAAAAAAAAAAATTCTGACAAAGATATGGTCCTTTGATTCAGGTGAAGTGAAGTTTACACACAAAAAAAAAAATCATGCTTTTTTGACATTCATAACAGATGTGTCTCTTTCAAAACAAACAACAAAAGAAAAAAGAACACAAGTAAGTGAACCCTGATGCGTATGTTTGGATTTTTACTTCAGTATTTCTCAGTTTTCAGTATGTGTGTGTGTGTGTGTGTGTGTGTGTGTGTGTGTGTGTGTGTGTGTGTGTGTGAGTAGTAGTAATACACATGCATGTCTATGTATGTGTGATTATTGCACTTAAATATTTTCAGTCCTACTTTTCGAAAGGTTAACTACTGTCATACATTTGTTTGATGTTTAGTTCACTCTTTATAAGAAAATTATTTATGACTCAAGAATATTGTCATGTCACCAGTGGATCATGGGTAATCCAGTCCAACATACAATTCACTGTGTCGTTCTATGCTGAAATAAGAAAGAGAGACAAAAAGAGAAGAAGGAAGAAAAAAAAAGCTCATAAAACAAACCTACAGATGCAAGAAGTTTGATAAAATTCAAAATGGAACATCAATACATTGTGCCAAATTACCAACTCTGATACAAATTCTCAATACTCACCTCCCAGCTGAAAGGTGCCTTGCCAACACAAAACAAGGACTTCAAACATGTGTAGTATATATACACCAATTCAGCATGTTTCAAGCTTCTGCTGTTCCTGATGTTTGTGTAGTTGTTGTTCATGTTCAGCCCTGTTCTCTTAGAGCTAACAATGTTGGCATTTCCTGACAGTTCTCAACCTTGGAGAAAGTTGTACAGCAGCGGAATCCCCCCTCACTCTTTCGGTGTGCGGTGTTTTGAAGAGCTGCACCTCTTCACATCAATTTGACAAACTAGTGCTTTCTTACCCTTTGTTTTTAACAACTGCTGAATTTCTGATGAACTCTACCTATCTTTCATGTTGAGCCAGTTTTTCAGTCAAAAACTGAACAGTCAATACAGAAGGTGAAAAATCACCCGAACTGCCACAAGCAGTAAAGAGTATGTGACCGGCAAGATATGTGATCAACAAAATGTATATATGCCAGAACAGTCATCTGATCTCATTTGTGAAGCATCTGACTAGTCTCTACCTTCAGGCTGGGATGCAAACTGTTGGATGATTATTTCTATGGAACTGTTTATGAGATGGCAACACACATAGTGATCACAGGACAGGAACAATCTTGCAAAGCAGGAATGGAAATACATAACATAGCCCCTGCCACACCTGGACATGAATCCTCTGTCACTGAGAGTGGCTCCATCTGCAGCCTGGACTTCAGAACTTCCCTGGCAGGTACAAAGGTTTCCTATTACATCAAATAAGTGGTTTACGGTCCCCTAGTAAAATAGTGGTGTTTTTGTTTGGTTTGTGGGTGTATGTGTGTGTGTGTGAGAGAGAGAGAGAGAGAGAGAGAGAGAGAGAGAATGTATGTGTGTGCGCAAGTGTGTTTGTGTGTGTATGCATGTGTGTGTGCACATTTGTGTGTGTGCATGTGTGTGTGTGTGCAGTGTGTGTGTGTGTGTGTGTGTGTGTGTGTGTGTGTGTGTGGTGTGAGCTGTTCTTGTTGTTGTTGTTTTTTTTGTTTCTGCCTTTGCTTCATAGTCAAGCTGTTCAGAAATTGTGCAGACAATCGCAAATCAACATCTCACTTCTACTGAATGCAGCGTATGTGCAACCTGACTGAATGAAAAAAAAATCATCCAAACAGAAAGAAGTAAGGCGTATATGGGAAAAGTACTAATTTACATGCATCACCCTAAGCCAGCTGTCAATCATTTAGTCTCTCTGGTGACATCAAGTCATTAACCTTCAGCTGAAATTGGTGAAAACTTTGCTGAGAACCTCATACACTTTCAAGCCCCTTGATTGCTACTCTGTGCATATTTACACCTTTCAGCAAAAGTCAAACTATGCGATTTGTGATTTCAATATATCTGACACACCCCTATTTAACATGTTTTGTTAAACCCTGCTGATAGCTATCCTGACTTCAGGGCCTGCACTGGACTTGTCCATGATACACTATCTTTTCCACTGGGCTTGCAGAACAGAATGCCAGTGCTTCAGTACGAGTTTTACGTTAGCCAGCCAATCATACAGTGTCTTTTCAGGGCACCTATCACACAGAGATAAAGGAATCCTGTTCAAGAGACAACAAAGACAACTGATAACAAGAAAATGAACAACAGTAATATCATGCTAGCGGAACCACACACATCCATAAGGCAGATAAAAATGTTGATGTGCTGAAGGCGCCAGCTATTCTGCTTGATTTTTAACCAACAGTTTACCTAATGCAAGTTGAAAAATATTAATTGGATTTTTTCTCAACGACACTGTAAATCAGACAAGAATGTGAAGTTTGCAGTCAACACTGCAGAACTGAAAGCTAATGTCCACTCCAGTCACTAGATTAAAGAGGGAAAAAAAAAGTGATGAAAGCTAACATATCAATGATCATAGGTTGTAACAAGCAACAAAAATATGCTAATGTCCACTCCAGTCACTAGATTAAAGAGGGAAAAAAAAAATGATGAAAGCTAACATATCAATTATCATAGATTGTAACAAGCAACAAAAATGCAATGTGTAGATTACAGATTGGTAGAACTGGCCACAGATGCCAGAAAACAGCTGACTAAAGGAAGATCAAAAAATAAAAAGAGCGTGATGGAAAGGAGGAAATTGCCAGTATAGAATCTGTGAAAGACTGGTATACTACTTAAACTGAAAAGTCAACCTCCGTATACTACTTAAACTGAAAGACACCCTCCCTAACCCCCTCCCCCATCCAGCATCCCAACAGACTGTGGAAGAAAAAAAAAAAAAACTTTCTGCAATAAAGACAGGTGAACAGGAAAAACAAGGCAGAGAAATAGTGGACGGGAGTGAGTAAAGCCAGAGGAAGAGAGAGAGAGAGAGAGAGAGAGAGAGAGAGAGAGAGAGAGAGAGAGAGAGAGAGCACAGTTAAAGACAGTATCAGACTTTCCAGACGTGAGGATTCAATTTCCAGTGAAGGACACCACCCCCACCACCACCACCCAGCATCTACATGGGGCTGTCCAAGGTTCTTTTTCTAATCTAGTCAGACTGTAAGTTGCTCAGGATTTGATTTAGTGACAGTAAACATGCACTAATAAAACATGTGTTATGTGTTGATAATCAAGACACAGACAGATTAATTTTCAGCTATGCCCCAAAATGTTATTTTCGGATCACGTCATGTCAAACAATTGAAAAAATGTATCCATAAATGATGGGTTTTTATAATCACAGGAAAAGGTCATGAAATAGAGAGATATGGCTTTTTGGTATTCATGCCAGAGACTGGAGGAATATGCATAAATGTTAGAACTGAACAAGTCTGCCATATAAAGTAACTATATATTTTCACCTATTATCTGAAAAGTGATAAAACTCAACAGACACCAGTACCGGTAAAAAGACAAAGCACACTAATCAAAACAACCACTGACTGAAATTACACAAACCAGAACACATCATGTGAGCTGTCAAATTCTGAAAACCACGTGATCATCACTTCTCTGTTCGTTTCTCCGTTCGGTGATCATGAAGGCTTCCACGCTGAAGAAGCAATCAATGTCAACCCTACAAAGGGCTGAAATGTACCACAAAAAGAGCAGTTGTCAACTCAGGATCAATGAGCCAGGGGGGGGGATAAGTGGCCCATTTGGGAACATTAGCAACTCAAGCAGAAGACTTTAATTTGGACAAGTCAGTTTCTCAGCTCCAAAGTTATTTTTAGTAGCTGCTGACTCTGACATCCTCCTGCCATTGTTGTACAGTGTGTGCGTTTTCCAAGCCTATTTCATTATTCCTGTTTGTTTTTTTTTTTCCATTATTTCATCTGCGTTTCTCTAGGTTTTCTCTCTCTCTGTTCATGTCATGAGTCAGAAGATTTTTTCTTCTTTTAATTCAAGGGCTACTCCCCCATATTTGGTTGAAGTTTGAAGCACCATACACATACAAAATGTGGTGAAGAAAGACAGAAAAACATATCAGCAGGGAGTAGTTAAGTACTAGATCAAGACTCAAATTTTCTCCATAAAATCACAGTACACAACATCCATGAAAAGATATCGTCTGCTATCAATACACACACACACACACACACACACACACACACACACACACATGTACACATGCACACACACACACACACACACACACACACACACACACACACACACACACACACACATACATAAAGGGTGGTGAATGGTTTCACCCAATTTCTGCAGCATCTCAAAACAATCCATAATAATTTTCATATGAAATTTTGTTTTTGTAGCACTGCAAATCATTAGATGTTGGTAATGTGTCCCTAACTCATTTCCAGCTTGACACAACATGCATGGCCCGGCCTTCTTTCAGGTCTTTGCTCAAGGTCCAGGTGTTGGTTTCAGGGTCAAAACACTCCACCAAGCGACTGGGCTTGGAGTCAATCAACCCCCCAACCAGGTAGATCTTGTCCTGCACCACCACTGTCCCGCTGTGCTTGCGGACATACTTGGGGCCCGGCAAGCTACGGAATGTCCGTTTGGCGGCATCAAGAGCAATGAACTCCTTGCGGTCCTCCCACAGTATGTAGAAGACACTGTGTTGATGACGACAATCTGGGCGTACTGGATGACGCGGGGCAGCACAAACTGCTCGCCGGTCGGTTTGATCATGTCACCGACAACATGGTAGCTAGTCATGGTGTCCACAGCACATTCTCCAGCCTGCAGGCCCCCCACCTCAACAATGGTGGAGCTGTAGAGCACCAGCTGTGACTGTTTGCGGGGGAACATGGTGCGACCTGCCGCCGTCCACGTGTTCGTGGTGGCATTGTAGCACTCAATGGTCTCGATGTTCAGCAGCTTGTTCAGCTCGAAACGCAGGCCCCCGACAACGTATAGCCGATCATCCATGACAGCCGAGGAATGATGAGCACGCGGTTTCAGCATGGGCTGCACCTCTTTCCACAAGCGTCGTGATGCATCGAACCGCCATGTGGTGGCCACAATGTGGCTGTTGAGAATGCCTCCCGTCACATAGATGGCGTTGTGCATGACAGTGGCAGAGAACCAGGAGATGAGCTGTGGGAAGTCAGGCAGAGAGAGAGCCATTGCCTCTCTGGGGGTCATACATCTCCACAGTCTGTGTCAGGTAGGTGCTGTCCAGAGGAATGCCTCCAATCACCACCACCACTTCTTTGGCAACTGTGGATGGCCGTGGCTGCACTGATCAGAAACACATGTTTGTATCCTTCACTGTCCTGATTCAAACTGAATCTAGAGTTATGGCAAACTTGCCTCATGCAAGCCTCTTGTACTTTTCTCAAGGAACAATGTGATCACTAAAAAAAAAAAAAAAAAAGCTAGACAAGTCAGTATTCTAACCATCTGACTAATGGCTAGCTAGGCCATTTGTGTACAGTCTTACCTTGCACAAGTTCCAAACACTGCAAACTTCGACATGCTTCCAGTTTCCACAATATCAGCATCAAAGAGCAATTTGAAATCACATTTTTGAAAAAAAAAAACACAAACTGTGATACAGTGTGTCACCTGTAATCTTTGTGCTTTGAATAATATGCATGCATGCACATGCAAACGCACGTGCACACACACAAACATACACACACAGAGAAACAGACACACACGCATACTCACATAACATCCGTCAATAGTATTTTTCATATGATTCAAAATTGACGGCAAATAACAATATCATTATTGACCAAACAAACTAAAAATTACTCTCAGAGTGAATAAACCATCTTTGAATACACAAAAATCATGTCAGCAGAATGTAAAAGGTAGCAAACTTATTTTAATAAGCATAAAGAAGACATTTTGAAATTTCTAGAATGAATGACAAGTGAAAAAGCAACTATAGCCTGCTACAAACACACATAGTCACTCATAAACATAATTTACATTGTACAGCCTCAAAATTAATTTCTTTTTTCCCCCAAACTATTTGTCTGTGTTATTGTGAGAATTTAAGTTGTTTCAGTTTTCTTCCTTACATAAGATTTCATTCCTAATGTATAATACATCTATGATGCAAACACACAGACACACCTACACACATGCATGCCCACTCAGAGTAAACACAAAGAGGCAGGCATGATACATTTTGCACTTTCCATCACCTTAATTTTGTTCTCTCTCTCTCTCTCTCTCTCTCTTTCTATTTATTTTCCTTTGCATTGTTTATCTAACCATGTGTGCATGCACACACGTGTGTGTGTGTGTGCCTGTGTGTGTGTGCATGTGTATATGTATGCATACATGTGTGTGTCTGTCTGTGTATTTTGTACATGCTTATGCACACACATGCACATGTATGTGTTTTGTGTGTATGCATGAGTATGTGTATGTTGTATGTGCTTGTGTGTGCTCATGTGTCCATCTGTATATGAATAAATACATTTGTTGACCGAGCTCTTAAAAAAAAAAAAATTTGTGAAATATATAAGAATATCACTATTTATAAATTCCACACTTTACAGTGCATTCTCGTCATTTGGGTTTTAACTCAACAGATCATTTTCACATTCAGCTTCTATATCTGCACACATGTACACACACTATTCCTATTACTTCCCAGTCCACTTACTTTGGTTGGATGCCGGGAGGTGCCGGGAGGGTGTGTGTGTGTGTATGGGGGGGGGGGGGGGGGGGGGGGGGGGGGGGTATAGACAGTAATCATAAACTGTTCTCAAATCAGCTGTTTCAGTGCGCGCACTTTTAGTGTGTATGTGTGTGTTTTTTTTTCATCCTCACCCCCTTGAAGGGATATAAGCCACAACAACATGTTGATTTTTTTTTTTTTTTTGCAGGTTCTTTAACAATACAACTTTGAAAAGAATTAATAGAAATGATAAAAAAGCAAGCTCACACATATTCATACCCTCTTTAATGTGGTGTAGTTAATCAAATGCTTAGGTTTCGAACTAGCACAATCAAGGACAAGGAATTTTTTAAGACTGTGCAATGTCACAGTTTTATGAAGATGGTATTACAGTTTTTAGGGTTTGGTTTCAAATTATTTTTTTTAAATGCATTTAAACATTACCTGCATGCGCATGCACACACACACACACACACACACACACACACACACACACACACACTGAGGACTGGATGTAAAAAGCTGGAATGCTTATTCTTTAACCCTCAACAAAGATAATTTTGACTTGACACTCTCTATTACTAATGCATGCTGAACACACCTGATCAGTTTCTAGTTCAAACAAAATGGATGTTGACCTTTCACAGATAAAAGGCTTTTATACTAAAAAGGCCTAATTTCTTGTGGAGTACTAAGTGCAAAACAAAACAAAACAAACAAGAAAACATTTGGAAACTTGAGGACCAACAGTCATTCAATTTTAAAACAACCATTTTAAGAATCTTATTTTCACGTCATCAAAGACTGTGAGTGTGACCTATAAAAACAGACAATCTGGCTTCTAGTATTTAACTGATGCTAATGTTAAAAAAATATCCAAGTACACTTTCTGGTCTCACCTGGTTGTCCTGCATACTCCGTCGTCGTTTTCCCATCTGCCCTTCTATAGATGTTTTCAACTGCTGAGCCTCTGTCACCAAGGAATAGCATTCTGGTGATGCTGACACTAAGGGATCTCGCTCAATCAATCTGAGGCTGCTCATATCAAGAACTCCCAATCGCACATTGTTTAAAAGCCCAGGAAGATAACTGCGACGCTCATCAATGTCAAATTTGACCCACCTCATGACTGCCTCAAACACTATTTCCTCATTTCGAACATCAATCAAATCACTGCTGACAAAAACTTTGAGCCGTTCCACAGAGAGTTCCAGAAACTCGTCAAACTCCACAACACTGGAGAAGTTTTCTAAGATATATGTGTGTGCACTTTGCTGGAGTTTGGTACAATTGTGTAAAGCAGCAAAATTTTCCATTTCTAAACAGTTTGAAGGGTGGAGTTGCCGACGCAAAAATTCAGCACACGCTTCAACAATTCTGGGGTACTCAAAGTGATTACCAGCTGCCAGCATTTCCTGTGCATTGTCATGGGTAATTTCTAATTGCCCACTATAAGCGTAATCAATTATTCTCTTCAAAGTCCATGCTGACACGTCACTGAAGGAAATGCGAATCTCGCGACTCTCTTTCAAATCACTAGTGAACATGGCTTGGAAATAAGGGCTGCTCACAGCTAGTACATTCCGATGGCATGGGAACTCTTCATGCTCAACGCACAGTATAGTGTCAGTAAAGACAGAGTCACTGCGAAAAGCATTCAATTTGCTGAGGATTTCTCCCCATAATCTGGATTGTGCAGAATGTATCTGCTCTGATCTGGTGTCATCTCACTGTCTCTTCTCTCTCTCCATTGCTGAATGCCTGGCACTCTGAGTGTTGACTGTTTCAACGGATCTACCTCTTAGCTTGCCAATACCAGGCATGGACAAAAGCCTAGTTTTACGCTCCAGCAACTAATCTCTCGTCTAAAATCACAGATGTGCGTCACTGCCAAAGTAAATGACACGGTATTAATGTCACCTCTATTACAGTATGTGCAGGACAGGACAGGACTGGCCACACACCACTGAACACTTGCACACACCACTGAGCTACAACACAAGAACTAATCTCAGCAGGCCACTCTCCGATTACACAGAACTGGACTCCCTAATCCTAAGCTGTGATCCTTCTCACCTCACATTCAGGGTCAATTAGATACCAGTCACAAACATATTTCTTGCTGGGTTTTTTTTTTAGCCAATTCTTCAGTGATATTTCCAAATTATCAAAATTGAACTTTTCTGCTTCTTTCAGTCTGTCCTTTAAATAACTATAAAGTGGGCACACTCAACAATAACTTTTTATCCTTGTTCACCACTGGAATGTCCTTTTCTTACATACGGAGAAAAAAAGCTTGTTTCTATCTTAACAACAACAAATATGTGAGAAGAAAAAAGGAGTTACAAGTGTTTTAAAAACTGTTTAGTTTTATGCATTACGTCTGCGGTCGCTCTTGCCCATCAAACTCACGTTAAAACAACCTTTTCACACATTTCCTGTTCCCAACTAATATCATCTGAGCTACGGCAAATCAACAAAACTCTTGATGCTACGATATTATCTGACAAACTGCGTTTTACTAAGAACCACCAGGAAGAGCAAATCTCGACGGTTGATAAAATCCCACCTCGCTCGACCCTAATCTAGTCTCTAGGCGTACCTCTCTTTCGTTCCTTGTCTAGTCATATGCAGCAACATTCAGACACTTGCCACTATAAAGGTCTACCATTTGGTTCCAAATCTTAACAGCAATCGCTATTCTGTTTCCTGCATTTGCGGACCACCTGCTTTCCAGTTGCTGGCTCAAGACACGATGCAACGGTGTCTTTGTCACACCATGAGAAAGACGAATCGACAAATAACGTCAAGGTCCGTCGTCTGCTGGCCATTCAGCGTCTGCTATTTTCCTCTCAGTGTTCACCTTGCACGCCTATATGCGCTCAGAAACTCGACGGCTGTCAAACAGTACAATAAAAGGCTCAACGGGGCTCTTTGCTGTTCTGGAACTGGTTTGTGAAAAGAACGGAGTAGGCTGGCTCGACTCTCGCACGAGTCCTATGGGTTCCGCCATGTTGTACTCTTCAATGGGAAAGTCGTGACGTCATAATTGACGTCATGGGATTCCCTTTCGTTTGTGCACCCTGGCATTCAACAGCCCACACGCTCCACCTGCCGGGTCAGTTTGACGCACAGAACTCATTCTTCCAGTTATCAACATACATGACAAGAATTTTTAACTCAAAACTAAACTGCATATTTTAGTGCCTGCTGTAAAGGAGCGCAGTTTACATATTGGGGTTGCCATGCGCGCGTGGAGTTGTTACGATGTTAGTAATTCTTGGGTTTGACGTAGGCTGCACCTGTCCGAATGTGTGATTCATGTGTGTGTGTGAGTCTGTCTGTCTGCGCGCGGACGTGTGTGTGTGTGTGTGTGTGTGTGTGTGTGTGTGTGTGTGTGTGTCGATCTGGAAAAAGCATGAGAATTTTATGTATTTGCACGGGACGTGTGTGTGCATGTGTGTGTGTGTGTGTGTGCGTGCGTGCGTGCGTGCGTGCGTGCGCGCGCGCGTGCGTGCGTGTGTGTGTGTGTGTGTGTGTTAGTACAACCCATGGGTTAATCTGACAATAAATTGGTATCAGTTAGTGTGTGTGTGCGCCTGGCAACTTTTGATTATGCTGAGTCTCAATTCGTCTTTGTAAAACAATCAAAACAGAACAACACCGGTTGGATGCCGGGGGGGGGGGGGGGGGGGGGGGGGGGGGGATATAGACAGTAATCGTAAACTGTTCTCAAATCAGTTGTTTCAGTGCGTGCGCTTTCAGTGGCCAAAGATCTCCGAACCGGATTCAGATGCAGCCTACTAAGAACGTGGCAGTCAGAGGCAGGAGGATCGAGAAGCCGCTGATGAGCCAGGGGTGGCAAAAAGCGTAAACTTTTCTGGACACTGTATCAGTGTTTTGATCATACTATGAACCGCAGTTGTGAAAATGAGACTTCCTGGTTATTCTCCTCGTAGAAGCGCTCGCGTGTGCACTGGCACACATTCTTGCACGTGTGTGTGTGTGTGTGTGTGTGTGTGTGCGGGTCTGTGTGTGTGTGTGTGTGTGTTGTCTGTCTATGTCTGCCTGTCTGTCTCTTGTGTGTCTGTGAGTGTGTGTTTGAATGTGTATGAAAAAATGTCATGGGGACAGGGTCATGAGTTTGCCGAACGCCGTTTCATGTCTCCACTTGATGACTCCATTGCTCAATGTGAAGACATTGTAATCACAGAAACAGGAGTCCTGAAACTGCTAACAATTTTTAACACCTTCAAATCCAGCGGCCCCGACAAACATCAGACCACATGCGCTGAAAGCAGTGGCAGACGAGATCACCGCAGTGCTGGCTCTCCTTTTCCACGTGTCTATGACTACAGGAGTGGCTCCAGCTGACTGGAGAACAGCACTGGTCACCCCTGTCATCAACAAAGGAGAGAGATACAAGGCAGAAAAGCACAGGCTATTTCCTTAAAGAGCGTCCTCTGCGAGAGCCTGGACCACATCATTAAGAACAGCATCATCAGTGTTGCTGAAGAGACTGAGTTTGCGCTCCGCCACATGGGTTCCTCTGCTTCTTCTTCTTCTGCGATGCAGGCTGATACTCCTGCGGGCACCCCCTGTATAGGAGTGGAGTTTTGTGGGTATAACCGCTTTTTTTTTTTTTATATCCCGCCATTAAGGCAGCCATACTCCAACTTCGGGGAAGGTGCATGCTATGTGTAACGCGTCATCCATACCAACAGCCAGCCAAACTGGCCTTCTCTTCCGAAAGTTGGTGATGGGATTTTACATGTGTGCAAGATGTTATGCGTGCGTTCACACACGGAACCCCGGTTTATAGACTCATTCGAAAGACTGTTTGGGGGCAATGGAGTCAGAACCAATGTTACCCCAAGGGAAAATCCCCCTGTATCAAAACGGCCCGGCGGAGATTCGAACCCGCAACCCCAAGATTACAAGTCCGGCGCTCTACCACTGAGCTATTCCGGCCCCCCACATGGGTTCCGAAGAGGCTTCTTCTGTAAATCACATGTCCTAGGGTTTGTCGACAATGCTTCCAAAACAACCGAAAGTGGCTGCTAAGCAAAATTACCATGTGCCTGATATTTCCAAGGCTTTTGACAAGGTCAGCCATACCTTCCTAAATACAAGCTCTAGCATTATCGCATTCCTGACAGAATGTGGAAGTGGATGAACAATTTCACCACAAACTGAAACTGACCAACAAAAAACAAAACAAAAAAAGAGAAAAAATCACAATAACTTTTTTTGTTTGTTTGTTTGTTTGTTTTTTTTTTTTTTGGGGGGTATAATAAAAAAACAGGGGTGGGGACGGCGGTCTAACTTCCAAATTTTCACAAAAATCAGAGAGAGAAGATGAAAGGTGGGGGGAGGTATCCAAAATATCTTAAAAGCGAGGGTAAGGGGAGGGAGGACACCACAACAGGCCGTAGGCCTATATATTTGTTTGCTTCAAATATTGGGAAGGGTGTGGAGGCTGAAGGGATTCTGCCCTCCCCCTCCCCCTTACATATTTTCATTAGCAATTCCCATCCCCCCCCCCCCCCCCCCCCCCCCCCCCCCCCCCCCCCCCCCCCCCCCCCCCCTCGGTTCCTACCACTGGAATACCACGTATTTTCAATGTTGATTGTACTTCACATTATGTAAGAACTTTTCTTGTTTGCATCAAAATTATTTCTCTCTCTCTCTCTCACACACACACACACACACACACACACACACACACACACACACACACAAATCAGACTTGTTCTGAGTCATTAGGCTACTGGTGGATTTTTGTGCCCGTATCGTGTTAAAACCGGTGGACACATATGCCTAGGGTTAGTAGGCCCTAATTGTAACTCGTTCTCTTTGCCCAGCATAGGTCAGACCCGACTTTCACAAGTTAGAGCACGGTCTAAATGAAAATAATTAGTGTACACCAATTGCTAGAACCACTGAGACATCGCGGACGACATTGGTGGTAGAACTGGTGCTGCGTGAATGAAAAGCCAGCCAGCGCTTGCTTAGCCTATTCATGTTGAGTTCACAATTCTGTCTTGCCCCCCCCCCCCCCCCCCCTCCCCCCCCTCCCCCGCGTGTGTATGTGTGTGTGTGTGTGTGTGTGTGCGCGCGCGCGCGCGTGTGCGTATGTGTGTGTGTGTGCGCGCGCGCACACGTGTGTGTGTGTGTGTGCGCGCGCGCGCGCGTGTGTGTTGTGTGTACCTGTGTGAGCAGATCATATGACATGTTATGCCCTAGACAACACAAGCCATCAAATTCAGTAGACTTTCTCACGATTGACTTTAAGCACAACACTATTTGTCCAAAGAATGATCAAACTCGCTGCTATATAGAGGCTTGCAGAGAAGCCTATTTCAACTCAAGCAACACACACATTTCCCCATCATCAAGATGAAAAGCTGTAATTAGCCGCACCTTGCCTGCTTCATTTCCATCTGCTTGTACCCTACATGTGTGGTTTTTGAAAAATTACTCAGGAGCAATTAGTATACATGTGTAGTCTTTATTGGGATGGGAGATAAATGTATCCACTGGTGCTTATCATTATGTACATTTAAACCGTCTGTTGCTTTCTCCTCGCCTTGTTTGGATGATTGAATTCTCACTTTTGGCCGTGGCTTCGTTTCTTTTTCTCTGCGGAAATCCCGCAATATGTATGACACAGTCTACGAAATTTTTTACTGCAGGCCAGATCCGGGTTTTAATGGTTATTCATTTTCTGTATGACAGGAGAGCCTCTTTGCCTGCTTTGACTCACACTTTTGTCCATGGCATTTTACATACCTATTGCCTCCTGCTCTGCAGAAGTCCTACAGAGTCTGTGAATGAGCCTACAAAATTTACCGCAGGCCAAATCAAGGTTTTCATGTTAATTCATTTTCTGTATGACAAGAGAGGCACCCCGCCTTCTTTGGCTTATATTTTATGCTGGTGGCACAGCCTGAACAGAAAGAACACATTTTCATTGGCACATTGAGATCGAGTTATATAACGAACCGGAGCTGGTTTGCGCGTCTCGGCACTCTAACCCCGTTTACGATTGGCTACCCCGATATGCGCGAATAAGGGGAATAAGGGGAGGGGGGGGGGGGTGGGGGGGGGGAGTGGGCCTGGAAATGGAAGGGGAAGGGGATAAGAGAGAAGGTGGAGATGGGGTGGGTGTTAGCAGACACACGGGAGAGTATGGTGTCGGCTTTCAGATTACCTCGGAGATGATTTATCGCGAGTCTAACAAAAGCGACCTAGTTAAAAAAAAAAAAAAAAAAAAAAAAAAAAAAAAGGTCGCTCTTTCTTCTACCGACCTGCCTTTTGTCACGTACGCTGGTTAGCCCAAACTTGCTTCAAATATTCCTTATCAAATTGCCCAGTAGTACGTCATAGAAGACGTTTATTTAGTTGACTTTTCCATACGCCTTGGTTCTGACTTGCGATGATTTCGCAGTTAGGTCTACCCCGTGTCAGTTCACGTTCGTAAGTCGACGCGTTAATCATTCGATATTGTCTCGCTGTTATAGAACGCCTGACGTTTATTTCGTTTTAAGTGCCCCCCCCCCCCCCCCCCCCCCCTTGCCTCCTCCTTTGCGATTCCCAGTTATCAGCGCTATTGAAAATTGTTTGATTTCAGTTCATTATAGTTCTACAAACTACTACGCAAGACCCTTTCCGCCATTATATATATTTTAAAAAAACCCACACACAAAGATAAAACGAAGTCATGTGTGTTTCCCGTCTTTGGACCCCTCTCCCATCCACCCCAACCCCACTTTCTCCGCTATTGAATTCTGTTTGATACCATTCAGTTTTCAGTTCATTATATCCCTGCCAAACGTTACGTAAGTTAGGCCTTTGCTGGGCTACCGCCATGTATTAAACAAACAAAAAAATGTGGTTGGAGGGAGGGAAAACCTTCACATGCGGTCCTGTCCTGGGCCCCCTCCCTCCCTATCCCTTCCCTCCCTCTCGCTATTGAATTTTGATTGATTGCAGTCAGTTTTCAATTTATTCTAGCCCTGCAACTGCATACACGCTCTTTCGGGGGTGCCACCATGTATTTTACACACACATATACACACGTTAGCACGCGCACTCAAGCACGCGCGCGCGCGCGCGCGCGCACACAAACACACACACACACACACACACACGCACACACACGTACACAGAGAGTAATCGAGCTCTTGTATTAGGAGACACCAACCCACCCTAATCGCTCGCTCCACCCCACCGTCCTAGAAGTATACATGCAGGATATACAATAACTTGTGACACGAGAAATCTGAATACTGACACCTTCAGACAGAACAAACTCGGTAGCCTGTCACACAGACACAACTTGAGGAATAGCACTTCCGCCATTAAGTTGTTCTGTTCTTGTTGTTGCTTTTTATTGATTTCAGCATGTCCTTTCGGATGAGCATCGAAATCAGTACCCTTGCAATAACAGCCACACAAAGTAGACTTACATTTTAATTCGGAAGGGACAAGAGTCACACAGAAAGATCCCACAACATTTCTGTAGGATATGCTGTTAATGAATGTGGGAACGATTTTGGCTGGTTTGGGGTTGCTGATTTGTTATTACTTTTTAATTGTTTGAATCACCACGAAGAATAACATATTGCTCTGCTTTATTTGGAAAGACGTGCGTCCTATCTACATGTGACTAATCCTATTTCAACATTTACTAAGACGTTTAAGTAAGCCTATATCTGCTGTTCTGTTTGTTTGACGCTGCATTCAATAGGGAAGGACAAGGAGAGTAGAGGGGGTGGAGGGGAAAGTGGGGGGGGGGGGGGGGGGGGGGGGGGGGGGGATGTGGGAGGGGAGGGAGAGGGAGCTGCCCGAAACCCACACTGGTTGGCGAAGGTTGCATTCTTGCCGTTACATTAAGGATGAGATTAACGTCCTATCGGCCTGAGGCCCTAAAGGACAAGGTTACTGCAGACATAGGTCTGCATCATTGTGGCAACTGCTGTCGCCGGCAGTAGTAGGGGTGAGTTGCTGCGGGGGTCGTCGTATTCCTCTCTCTGAGCTCGTGTTCCTCTTGAACGTTGGTTCAATTCTGGTCGTGTTTTTCTTGAACGTTGGTTCAATTCTGGTTGTTGGTCGACCGACGATGGGCGTCGGTGTAGCATTCTTGCCTTGGTTGTCCCCTTTTATTCTGCCCAGTCGAGGAGGTGTGTGTGTGTGTGTGTGTGTGTTTTGTACAGGTTGGTGGTGGGAGGGAAGGTTACGATTATTGATAATGATAAAAGCTTTGTGTTGATGTCGTGATCTTCCCTTACAATGGGAGACAGCTCATAGGAAATGGACAACGTCAGCAAAACAACAACAGACGCAGCAAAACAAACCCCAAACATGAAACATTAGGCGCCACTTGGAACAGGGAAGGATCACTTTATTCACTACAGGGAGGGAGGAGGACGGTTGGCAGAAGGAAGAAGAACGTTGATTCCAGTTTCTTCCCACAAAACTACGGTGGTTCAAATATTATTAAGTAAACACTGCTTAATATCATCATTCGGCGAATCAGCCACTAGCTCATACCACGAAAAAAAAGTAAGTATGCGAATGGTAGCTCTTACCAAAGCATTCGTGCTAGCGCAAGCTCGAGCATGTGTGTGTATCAGTGCTAGTGTGTGTGTGTGTGTGTGTGTGTGTGTGTGTGTGAGAGAGAGAGAGAGAGAGAGAGAGAGAGAGAGAGAGAGAGAGAGAGAGAGAGTGTGTGTATGTTCGTGTGTGTGTGTGTGTGTGTGTGTGTGTGTTTGTGTGTGTGTGTGTGTGTGTGTGTGTGTGTGTGTGTGTGTGTGTGTGTGTGTGTGTGTGTGTGTGTGTGTGTGTGTGTGAGAGAGAGAGAGAGAGAGAGAGAGAGAGAGAGAGAGATATTAAAGACGTCCTTCTCGCCGTCTCGAGCGTGCAATTCTTCGTAGCTGCTGTTCATATAGCGACGTGCGTTTGGAGAAATCTCGCGGCAAATTCGACCAGTCAGGTGAAGATGGCTTCAACAGAAGAAGAAATAACACCGCCTGTCGACCACTCTACTCCGAAGCAGTTCCAAAAAACGTTTGGACATGAATTGGAGGTACAACTAGAATTTCAAAATGTGTATTTATATCCATATGTCGATAGGAAAAAGCAAACACGGGACGAAATACAGCTAGATAGACGGAATAGCCTAAGGACGGATGTAGTCCATAAACAGCAAGCGTGAAGTTAAAGGTCAGCGTTATTTCCATTGTTTTGCTTTATAATTATACCTATCAACCACATACGCAGTGTGTTCGGATCACCATGCAGAAAAGAGGATTTAATGAAAAAGAAATAACAAGGACAATAAGGTAAGGCAGAAATTTGTTAATTGACAGACTCAAGACAACGGTATCGCGGTGAAAATGTGTTTTACTTCTTCCTTTGAGTGTCCACAATCAACAATTTGATTTTATGACACTTTTCAGGTTGGGGCTTGCCCGGCGAAGGAAAAACAACAGCAACAACAACAACAACAACAACCTGTATAGCATGCAAAGTGCCAGGATCCATCATAAGAGATGTCATAGTATCTCACTTCACTGATAATAAATTGTTTGCAGTATGCCCACATGGCTTTCGTAAAAAAAGGTCTTGCATATCACAACTACTTGAAGTTATGGAAGATTTAGTTACCATGATAGAGAATAAGTGCTCTGTTGACATAATTTTACCTTGATTTTCATAAAGCTTTTGATACAGTTCCTCATGAGAGATTATTGAAAAAAAATGGAAGCATATGGTATAGTAGGCAAGTTGCTAAACTGGACTAGAGATTTTTTTGTCAAATAGAAAACAAAGAGTAAGAATGGGTAATTGTATGTCGACAGAGAAAGATGTTATGAGTGGTATTCCCCAAGGGAGCATTTTAGGACCTGTATTGTTTACTACTATTTTTTATAATGACCTTCCAGATGAGGTGAACAGTTTTTGTGAAATTTTTGCTGACGATACAAAAATATATGACAAATCAGATAACTATAACAGTTTGTAAGAAAACTTAAATTGCCTTCAAGACTGGTCAGACATGTGGAATCTGTATTTTTTAATGTTGAAAAATGTAAAGTTTTGCATGTTGGCAAAAAACAATCCTGAACATGAATATAACATGAAAATGGATGGTGGAAATAGGCTGGTACAGAAATGTGAGGAAGAAAAGGATCTTGGTGTAATCTTTGATAAAGATTTACTTTTCGATAGTCGTATTCAAAAGAGTATAAATAAAGCAAACCAAATGATCGGATTAATAAAAAGAACTTTTATTTACCTAAACAAAGAAACATTTCTAAAATTATATAAAGCTATGGTTAGACCACATCTTGAATATGGCAATATAATCTGGTACCCACACACTTGAAAAGACAATCAATAGCAATCGAAAGAGTACAGAGAAGAGCTACTAAAAATCTTGCAAGAATGTACAAACATGTCTTATACAGATAGATTAAATTACTTGAATTTGCACTCTTTAAAAGGTAGACGTATTAGAGGGGATTTGATTGAAGTGTTCAAAATATTTCACCAACAAACGGACATACAGTGGGACTATTTTTTTGAAGCTGCTAAAACAGATAGAACAAGAAATTCAGAAGGTAAGATATTTGTTAGCAGTGTCATACTAATATGGGGAGATTCACATTCAGTAATAGAGTTATTGCTAACTGGAACAATTTGCCAGTTGCACTTAAATTTGCTAAAGATACTAATGTTTTTAAGAATTTGCTGGACGAAG
The DNA here is from genome assembly GCA_016801955.1 of Conus betulinus. Classification (NCBI taxonomy): domain Eukaryota; kingdom Metazoa; phylum Mollusca; class Gastropoda; order Neogastropoda; family Conidae; genus Conus; species Conus betulinus. The sequence continues at coordinate 150,080 of JADBJO010000347.1, read as the reverse complement.
ACTTGAATTTTAAAGTACAGTTTAGAAGCTTTGATGAATAAGCAGGAAAATTTATTTAGCATGCATTTCAACCCTGTTATAAAGTATAATAACAAGAGGGGACATTTAAAGGCTTAACGGCCTATGTATAAATTACGTCCCCACTACTACTACTACTACTACCAAAAAACTTGTATCCAGAAGCAAAACTTAATAGTGGTGAGGATAATTGCTAGTTATTCCTGGTTGATTTTTGTCTCCACTTTAAAAAAAAGGAAAGTTTATGGATCTCTGGACAGCATGAACTATTTCAAGTAATACACGGCAGTAGTCAAGTTAACCCATCATGAACTGTGAACAAAGAAAAAGGTGTAACTCTAAGAAGGTGGGAAAAAAGGGTAGCAAAAGGCAAATTAAAAAAAATTGAAACCCTGACACCCCCTCCCAAATAAAAAACAAAACAAAACAAAAACAAAATAGAAAAAAAAACAAAAAAAAAACAAAACAAAAAAAAAAACATACTAACAAAACGAAGCCTAGGAGATAATGAAAAATCATAGTTAATGCTGACATAGCCAAGGGCTGTTCTCTTCAGCCCGTAGTTGCTGGTTGTCTTACAGAAGAACAAAAGTAAGATGGTATGCCTGTAAAGAAATGGACAGCTGCAGAGAGATTCTGAGAAAGAAAGAGTGCCTAAATGTTTAGGATAAGTTGATCTTTTTGCTTAATTTTAGCGGAGAAGTTCTATCCCATTTGCATTATTTTCAGGGGGAAATGGTATATGATAACTATATTATTGTGAACATTAATTTGTTAAAAGTTTCTGCTACTCAGAAATGTATAAAGTCTGACATTTTGAAATGCATCAAATGCACATTCAAACTCAAAGGAACAGAATAGCTGCCAATCTTCCAGAATTTTTCTGGATTTAAAACAAATTTTGAAATTATTCCTGAAATCCCAAAATTGAAAAAAAAAAGAGATCAATTTCAAATTGTTGTTTATAGATTTTTGGGGTGTGGGTAATGTTTGAATGAGACTGATTTGATTTTGCAGAATAATGCTCAAATGATATGTGAACGTCAGCAATTGTATATAGTGGATGATAATTTTTTTTTTTTCAACTGAATGCTCGTCAGCTTGAAGTAAAATGGGTTTAAAATGCTTCAGTCAAAAGCCAAATTGCCTCACCTTCAGCCCACCCCACCCTTTTCATCACTTGGTTCTTGAGGGTTGGCAGCTATGGGAATAGGGAATAAATCCTGCCCATTTGATGAAGCCTGGATCCCACCCTTTATATTTTTTAACAATAAAGATGTAAGTCTGCCAGTATTTGTCTGTGCTCATACACATGCGCAGCATTGCAAGTGTTTGCCATCTCAATATGTATAGGCCTACTAAGTTCAGTCAAATTGTCATAGCTAAGGTTTAAAGGCCTATTATCATGATGTATACTCTGGAAGAGGGAAGAATGGAAAAGAAAGTGTAATTTGTCTTAAATGAGCTTCTACAAAATCAGGTCAGATGACCAGTTGACTTGCACTACAGTTGGTCATTTTTAAAGTTGAATGGCTTGAGCAATAATGACAGAGTGTAGCTGAACTCAACCTTGTTGAGTATAAAATAGACCTGAATGATGAGCTAAGAATCTCTAAGACGTAAGAGCCCTCTATAGCCTCCATTTCTAAGATCACTGTGCGAGCTGTATTTTCTGTTGTTGTTTTTGTCAACAGGACTGCCAGGAACGCAAATCTCTTCAGACGTTACAGCAGTCCGCCCTGGATGACACGGCTCTGGTTGGCATTGGTGTGACACATGTAAGTATGCTGGTGTTACAAAGTCTTGATGGACTTCATTTCCTTTGCTGGGGAAGTTATTTTCACCGCGTTGGTTGGTTGTTTTTTGTTGATGTATGCCTTAACAGGATTATGCAAAAAAAACAAACAAACTGTCCCAATCAAACTTTGTGAAAAGATGGATTATAGCCTAGGGATTAACCCAGTCCATTTTGATGTGGATCTGTGATGCATTTCTGCATCAAACAGTGGATGCAGGATCATTCAAGAAAGTTAGATGTATTAGAGGAGGAGCTGTTTCAGTGTGTACCAACAGATACTTCCCCATGGATCAAATAGCAGATCTAGGATCTGTTCACATAATTGATAAAATTGTTACAACATTTATTTTACTATGCTCAAGATTGAAAAGGCTGTCTCAGTCTTTGATAAATGTTGATTTGTGTTTGTTAATTTCTCAGTAGTTGTAGCAGTGTATGTGTGCCAGATATAGGGTATATGGGCAAGTTTGGAACATCGGTTTTTGGGTATGTCTCCTTGTTTGTTCTGTGTGTTCAGTGTTGTCATTTCTGCTTGATGATTTGGTGTAGTAAGCAGCATTCATTTGGAGTTATGGGGTGAGTATTTATTTAATCATGAGAGCAGAAGTTATCCTGCTTTTTTGTCAATTACTGTTCCCTCATTCAAAATTTCGCTTCCTTGGAATACGAATCTGATGCCCTACCACTAGGACCAGCAAGGTTCCTGATGAGTACAAGCTCTGCTGAGGGTTTATTAAGAACTGGTAATTTTCTTGTTTGTCCTTCCACTGGTTGTGTGCTATTTCCATAAAGTATTGTTTGTGTATGTGGTTTGGAGGAGGAGAGGGATAAGGGATGGTGTTAATTTATTGTGAGTCCTGAAGGAGTTGCTTTACATGAAGTCCAATGTACATATACACTGTTGCAATTTAAGACTAGTCTTTTTGTTTGTTTTTGATGTCCACCAGAGCAAACATGGTAAATCGGCAGAAAAACCAAAGTTTAGACCCTCCCATGGACAGGTGAAACTCTACCATGACAACAGCAACTGGGTAAATGTTGGCGTGAACAAAACGACACAGACAGATGACAGCCTCTTGGAGGATTTGATACAGCAGCGTCTGACACAGCAAGCCAAGAGGGACCGTTCTTTGGCAGAGGATGAAAAGGATGAAGCTTTCGAATTAATGGTCAGAGGTGGGTTGTTTTGCTGGGTAAACGTATGGGCACACACACATGCACGCATGCACATACGCACGTACAAATGCACACACACTTACATACACGCTCATGTACAGAAAGTTTTATTTTTGACATTCTACGTTAAAGATGAAAATCCCTAGAAGTGAATTTTTTTCGGTTTGTTTGTGTGCCTTATGTGCATCTTTGCTTCATTCATTAATATCTAAACACAAAAAAAAATGCTACTAAACACACACACACACATATATGTGCACAAGATCCCATACAGAATGTTTCTGTACAACTGCTGTGAAGACAACTCAACATTCTGTTATTCAGAGCCCGTGCCAGAAAGTTATTGGAAGGAGGTGGCAGAACAGAGAGACGGCTGGCCCTTAGCGACACCTTAGAGGAAAACAAATCAGTAAGTGTATGTTACATTGATAGTTGGTAACCAAAGGAAGGTGTGCTTTGCACTTAAGGAACATATCGGGGAGAAGTTTTATGCTAACGAAAAAGAGGCATGGTTGTCCTAATGTGTCAGGGCCCTGGTTGGCCCTGTAGATAAAGTATCAGACTCTTGTTCTCTAAGATCTGGAGTCGATTCCGGCGCAAGATAGCCAGGTTGGAAGTGGTTTTCCTCTTTGGAGGTAATGTCTATGTAGACTTCCATCACCTCTTGCTCCTTCAGATGAGAATTTTATTTGAAGTCCTGTGTGTAAAAGAATGCATAAAAAAAATCTTGCATGCATGCCAAAGTCTACTACTCCTTTTGAAGAAGAGTAAACCATCCTGTTCTGGTGCGATTTATGATGTGAAAAATTTCTGTTTTTAAAAAGTTTGAATTTCCGAAGAATCGTGCTGCCTGTATCACTCCTCAGTTGGATTTTTGACAGAACTGGTTGAAATGGAAGCCAAAGATGTCAACTGTTATGTTTTTGCTGTATGAATAATGATTGACTGCTCGATTTAATTTTTGTACAGATTTATAATAGCTTAGTGTATTTTCTGGTGAGTAGTTACAAGAACCTCGGTCTTCCACCTAATGTGCTCCTTTGCCCTCTCAGGTTTTCTGTATGCATGTGAAACTTGGACACTCACAGCAGAGTTACAAAGAAGAATTCTGACTACTGAAATGAATGCTACAGAAAGATGTTGGGCATTCATTACACAGACCACGTGACAAATGAAGAAGTCTGTAGAATAATTCAGTAAGCAATTGGACCCCATGAAGACCTACTCACAGTTGTCGAGAAGTGGAAAATGAAGTGGTACGGACATATGTCCCGTTCAGCAGGCCTTGCAAAGACAGTCCTGCAATGAACAGTCGGAGGAAGCCGCAATAGAGGAAGACAAAGGAAGAGGTGGGGAGGACAAAATCTGAGAGTGGACTGGAATGAGCCTAGCAGAATTTCAGCGAGTGGTGGAGAGTGGTGGCCAGATCATCAGGGGTGCCCCTAATGACAACAGACAATGTCAAGGGATAGGTGAAGAAAGTGTCTATAGAGTTGACACAAATATCACCATTGCTTTGAAAATACACTCATGGATATGGAAGCTTTGGACTGTCTTGGGGAAGGTTGGTGTTCATGGTACGCTTTGTCTCACTTGTACATATTTGCCCCTGGGCAAGGGCCAGGAGGTCAGACTTTATGTGTATGGTTTATACCTTTAAAGCCACTTAGTTTTGGGGGAACCAGTGGCACACCCCACTCACTTGTGTTTGATTACATTCTTATGTATTGGCGCAAGTACTTTGTGTGGTGTTTGTGGTACACCTGTTGTACTACTGCCATCTTTTTGCTCTCAGCTGTTATGTTTAAATGGCCTTGTGTCATTCTCACAGTTGGACATCATCTGTGTTCTCTGTGTGCATGACCCCTCCCTGTTAAGCAGCAATCACTTGCATTTGTATTTAGGTCTGATTGGCTGGATCTTCTTTTCTTGAACCTGGCTGATTTTATTTTCCTACCTTTGGCTATTCTTAGCATAGCCATGAGGGTGAGCAGGGACTCTCCTTCAACCTCCAGGAGACAGCCCACACTTACGGCCAGTTGGCTGTTTGGCACCAATTTCTGTGATAAGTTACGGTCAACCTCTTGCATATTTGAGCCAGATGACTGGAATGGTTTCTCAGGTGAGAATTCCTACCATCCTTTTCAACAATTCAGGCATTTGTTTTCACAGGCAAGTATGAAGACAAGGAGTTTTACTACCAAAAGTAGTTTTACAATATATTTACCTGTCCAAACACTAGGACATCTTCCCCGCTCCTCGCAGTGTGGAACAGTGGCAGAAACTGATTTCAAGCTGCAAGGGTGAATTGAGTATGAACTCACTAAGGGAGACTACTTCCATTTGCCTGATGGTTAAAGGGAAGAACCAACTTCCTGCTCTCCATGTTTAATCTTTTATGGGAATCCTGATATATGGTGTTCCACACCTAGTAGAGATAAGGCATTTGTTTTGAAAGGTAAGTGTATGATAATAATACTTTGAGTAGAAAAATTCCTTTTTCTCAACACTTGGCCTGACACAGGCAGAAGCAGCTGGCACAATCTGTAGTGCAATGTCTGATCTTAGAGAATGGTTAATTAGATGAACCAGATTTGATCATTTTCAGCATCAAAGTCTTATTTTGTGCTGGGGTTCAAAGGACTAGTAGTGACAAAATAATTTTGTGGTATTTGATTACACGCTGAAGTTAATGATGTTTTTGTATTGGTGATTATGTGGATCATATACAGTATGATCGTGCTCTGTTATAGCTTCATCAGAGTGTGGAGTCACTGAAAGAAGAGAATGAAAAACTTTTGGAGCTGGCCAGTCAAGCGGAACAACTGTCATCTTTGCTACAGGTTGGTTCTTCTGTTCTGCAACTGGTCTTCATGTGGGTGTATTCGTGCATGTACCAGTTCTGTAGGGCTTTTTAATCAAGTTGTTACTGGCATGTTTCAGTTGTTGATCATCTAGGATACAATTTGTGTCCGTACATGACGTACACTTTTTATGACCTGTGAGCCTGTGTGTGATCTTAATCATTTCAATAGGATTTAGGAGTTTTCTTAGCTATTGAATTGTATATCCTCAAGTATCAGCCAGCATATGGTTATCCCATATTTCATTCCCACATGGGTTTTTAGAAGGGCTGAATGTGAAGGCTGAAAGTTTTGAACAGTCTGCTCCAGCGATTGCTACCACCAGTTACCTTGTTCTTTTTCAGCCTAAAAAAAAAGGAAAAAAAAAAGCCCCAACCTTTATGGATTATGACTTATAAGAAGCGAGTGTTAGTAGTAATACATTACGGTCTGTTTTAGGGCTACTGAATTGATAATGATGACTTAAACAGCAATAGAGATGATATGGGTGGGTTTGAAATTTCTTCAAACATGTTTAGTGGCACAGAAGACGCATGATTGGATCTGTTTTTGGATCAGTTGAATATGACCACAAAGATCAGTTATGAACATAAGCAAGGCACATTTATACATGTATACATTTTTATCTGCATCCACTACTAGATTTTCATACAAAATTGGTGCCATTTGGAATTTGAGAGGGGAGGGGGCAAGGAAGGTTAATTTTTCTTTATTAGAAAACAACAAAAACAAAACAAAAACCCAGTACCATAGCTTCATTATCTTCATCTGGCATTCCAGAAGAAATTGTTTGGATGTACATATTACACTGGAAGACATGACTGTGAAAATGTTAAACTAATATATAATGTGGAGACTGAAGTGACTGAAAACAAGCCAAAATGCAGATAAACTTTTGAAATGCAAAGTAAAAGCAAAGCTTATTTGATACGTAATACAAAACAAATAAGCTCATTTTCGACGACGAGTACCTCTTCTTCAGACATCACAAATAATGTTAATGAAAATGCAGAAAACAGGACTACCCCAACATCTGAGGAGTTCTGTTTTTTTGTGCATTTTTTAAAGGTCTGTTATTGGTTATAGCTGAAGCTGTCAGTAATTGGGGTAGTATTGGTTTGTGCATTTTTATCCATGCTTGTGTTGACTAACGAAGACATGATTGTTGAAAATGCACCATCTGTTTCGTACTGTGTGTTAAGTAAGTTTCACTTCACACCTTGTTTATATTTCCCATGTTTACGAACGTATGTAAACAAGAGAGTAATAGTTTTTAATTCCCTTCATTTGCAGTCGGTAGTCTCAGATGATGAAGGTGAAGAAAAGAACACACAGAGTGAGGATAATGAGGAGGGAGGGCAGACAACGAATGATGCAAATCTTGACCCTGAAAACGACGCCAGTGAACCTTCCACACGACTTGATCCCCTGAAAGAGGACCCTGAGGAACCAGTTCAGCCAGAATCTAAAAGAAGTGAGAGTAAAGAGCAGGCAAAGTTAAGTGCTGGTGGGAATGATGAAGTGTAGACTATGAGTGAATGTTGGTGCTGTCCTCAGTGCGATTCTGTGTTTTGTGAAACCTAATAGTAAAACCTTCAGAAAAACTTCCACCCTTTCAAAACTTCACTATTCTGGGACTTTTTTTTTTTTTTTAATTTACCTTTCATCAAGGATGTCCTCTCTGTAAAGACCCCCCTCCCCCTTATTTCTTATTTAAAAAAAAAAAAACAAGAATTACTGAAGTTTTACTGAAGAGGTTCTACTGTTTTCACGTCATGTCATTGATCAGAGTGCCGTGTTTTGTGTTGGCTTGTCATCTGGGCGGTTGGATTACATGGACTTGTATGCAAGTTGTTTGGTTTGAGTGTGTAGTCAAAGCATGAGAATGATGAAATTTGGTCATGTTTGTGGTTCATTTTGCAAGCTATACATCCAAGCAATCTGTTCCAAATTGCTCAGCATGGTTGGTTATGGTATGTGTATATGTAATGAAAATTGCTCAGGGATTTAGAGGAAATGTGGAGTGTGTATCCCAAGGAACTGCCAGTCATGACCTTCACTGCAGCCTAGATATTGGTCACATTTTTTAACCTTTCAGTGTCGGACAAAATTTTAATTATTTCCAGAGGTGTCTGTCCCAAAAAGTCAACAAGGGAATCAGATGCCATGTATAAGAGCTGCTAGCCTTTTAATTGTTCTCATAGTTCCGAGTCTTTGAAGTGTCTGCACTGCAGAACATTAAAAGACATTGACAAACATGTGGCATCCTGTAGGCATTGTAAGGTACTGTGTCTGGGCTTTGCTAAGCCCTTTGATGTGGAAAAAGAAAAGGAGGTCTCGGCACACCATTTTAAAGAGGAAAAATGTTAATGGATGCAAAATTATATGGAGCATATTGATACATATATCAGAAACACTGATACTTACAAGGAGGAAAACACATGTTAATTGAAAATTCCTGTTGCAGTCAATACAACAAACTAAGGGGGGGAGGGGGGGGGTGTGTGTGTGATTTTTTTACCATTAAGGAGGAAGGAAAAATTCATACCATTGAATTATTCTGAAAGCAATAATACAAAATCTTAACATTTTTGCCAGCTTCCTCCATGTGCCACTCTCATTATTCCAAATGATTTCAATTAAAGATCAGGGATCCTTTTTGTTTGTTCTTTTTATGCCCTCTTGGGATACTTTTAATGCTGTGAATGATGATACTGATCCTTGATTACTGCTTTATGGAATGATGGATGAAATAAAAGATGGGCTTTTTTCCTGTGTATTTCCTTACTGCCCTTAAAACTTCTCTTCATGAAATCACATACGAGTGACATACTTTTAATTTGGAATGCTACAGTCAAAATGCCAAAATAGTACACTTTGTGCTTTTCAGGCCTTGGCAGCTCTGCGAGAGCAACAGGCATTCCAAACAGTTTTCTTACTCTCAGATTTACACACACAAAAAAAGTAAATTAATGAAAAACATTTACATGTGACAGAAACATAAAACGGCCCTATGGGCAGACACTGCAGAATGGGCAGCCAGTGTCCACTATGGACAATGTACAGTTTTCACTACCTAATCACCAGTTAATGATGAAAATCATAGCATGTCATGTACTGTAGACAGAAAAAACGTGTACAGAAGTTTCCAATACAGAGACAAAAGACTAGTGCACAAAGGCAGTAGAAAAGTTTGAGGGAAGAGAGACAAAGAGGAAGTGATGGCACACAACTTGCAGACGATGGGGAATCTTGAAGAGCACCCACATCCCCATGGAAGACCTAAAAACCAAGGTCGAAAGTCGACAAAGAAGAGCTCCGTCAGGATGAAAGAACAGGATACAGGACTAACTCATTTTGCTTTGTTCTTTCAGTTTATTCCATCACTTCAACGACCAACTCATCATTTTGATCCATACAACACTTCTATCCTTGTATGTAACATGCATCAGGTGTACACCATCCACAGGATGACAAATAAAACGATGCTATACAGATAAATACATGTATGTGTATATCAGCCCCAAGTACCTACCTTTTGACCGGAAAACAACAAAGGCTTGTGTAAGTGAATATAACAAATGTTTGCGCAAGTACAATGCAGTGTTACCAAATGAAGACCCTCAAATGCAAATTTCTAAAGGTGTGCGACACACTTGTCCTGGTTAATGCCTAGTAGCTTAAAAAAGTCTTAGGAGACAATGTATCGCTCTCAAAGATCACTACATTTCAATACATATCACACAAAGATTATTTTCAAGACAGTTTCCCTATTTTTCGCATCTTGTTACTCTCGGTCACACAGAAGCAATCTTCATCCGTGCACTTTTTCACTCTCTCTCTCACCACCTTTATGAAAGTCAAGATATGAAGTTAATCACAAATGAACCAAATCTCTTGATATAAGGTGGTTAATCACCTTGATACCCTAGTCAAAAAGCAGCAGACAACATTTGAACATCTGGAGTAACAAAGTGAACTGGCAGAGAACACACATTCAGTTGATGAGAAAAACAAAAACAAAAGCACTTCATTTTCTCTCTAAAAAAAAACCTAGCAGATGCAAGCAAGCCAATCAATGCAAGCACACACAAAAGTTTTATATAACCGTATAATTTGCAGCCTTCAACAGCTTAATGTACAACAATATTCTGTATTGTTTGCAAATTGCATGTAAAATATCGCCATTTTCAGCTTGCGCACTACACATACTGCCTCTACGAGATAACTAAAAAGAGTAAATGTCTTCAGAACAAAATGTCTTCTGCACACTACACTCAAATATTTATTTTTGGATTGAAAGCTAAATGTCTCCATCCATTCAAAATACGTCTAATCTTCAACATGGAAAAACCTCAGAAAAAGCCATTTCCGTTGACTTCCACATATCTCCCTCAGCTGCATTTAGTAATGCTGGACACATATTGCAAGCATCCTCTGAGATAAGAATGTTAAACCTGTACACAGATGTGTTAGTAAAAAAAAAAAAAGTTTCTCTCGCACAACCACAGATGCTGGAAATCACAGTAAGCATTCAGAGAGAGAGCAAGAAATGTTGGTGGTGTTCAAGATGGTCACAAGGTAAATGGATCAAGAACAGCAGGCATCATAAGTCGTTCCTGAGACTAGAATGCAAGTCTATGTATCTTTCTCTCCCCCACAGCATTTGAACTGGATTTTTAACTGTAACCTAATTACCTCTGTTGCAAGAATCTTTGTGAGATTTACTCTCATCATACAGAACTTAGAAACAATGTTGAATTTTTGCTTGAACCGAAGCTTTTTGGGTGATTTCTATGATATTGGTTTTGCAGTATGCATTCAGTGAATCTGTAGATACATATGAAAAGAAGAAATGATATAGAACAGATTAGTCTAAAATTTACTTTCACTCTGTGACTGCCCCAAATTCAGTCAGGACCTGAAAATCCAATCTGGATGTTAAAAATTTGTTTTAAAAATGTCCACAACAGAGAAAACATGGTACAGACAGCCATCATTAATGAAAGCTGCTCCCACACTGGAACTCGAGCCACCAGGAGTCAACGGTTATGATTCTCACTGGCCAATCTTCTTTTAAACCCTATCCAACTAACAACAGTGTGCCTGCATATGTTAGAAAGAAGAAAGGCAAGATGGACTGATCGCATACCGGCCTCTTTTTTTTTTATTCACTAGATGAATGGAACGACTTAATACCTCTGCTCTTTTCTAACTTTAAAAGAAAAAAAAAGAAGAGAGGAGGGAGGTGTGAAAATGGGGACAGAGAGGATGAATACAGACAGGCTGTGTGGAAACACTATTTACAAAGATATCACATGGACAGGACAGGATGACTGCATGGCCCTCTTTCAGGAGGAGAACAAAAGAAAACAACAACAATAAAAAGAGAAAAAACTCACTGGTCTGCAATTGTCTACAGCAAAGAATCAACATCTTCCTTCATCTATCTTTTTTTCTCCTTTTTCTTCTTCTCTCTCTCTCTCTCATATCACAACCACACACACACACACCCCCCCCCCCCCCAAAGCTGTACGATAAATATGGTTGTCATGCGTACAGTTTAAATAAGATGATGAGTTGTCTCCCACATGTGAATGGTATCTGGGTACACAGACTTTCTCCCACGCAAACTGGTCAGTGCAAACAGATAATCTCTGGACAGGCAAGTCCCTGTGAGTTTTAAATCATAAGTTTGTCCACAGGGCAGACACATGGTCAATGAACTGTACCACGCAGACAAAACTGGATTAATTCTATTTTGATATTCAACACACAAAAGCAAAAGTTCAGACTCTATTAAACATATGGTTGACAAAACTTTTATGATACTGTCCAGGAAATTCTGATTAAAAAAATTGAAACAATAATCATAGTTGTTGCATACTTCTGTTTTTTAAAATATGTTTTGGCCCATTTCCTAGTTTGAAAACATCTTTTTAATGCCAATTTAGTGTAAATCTGTCATGAGAAAAATTAAAGACCCAAGATGATTATAATATAGTTAGATGGTTGCAAACAATTTAATTATTTTGCAGTGAAATCTGGAAAAGAAACTCAGCAAGATATAGGGACCTTCCCTTGATTTGCTGCTTGATTCTAGCATTTTAGCTCCTCTAGCCATGGAAGTGAACTTTCCGGCTCACTTTATACTGAGAGGCACAGTGTATAACAAAACACAGGAAACTATATTCTCTCCCCCACTCACCCCCCCTGACACTAGGTTAGTTTGAAAAAAAAAGTTTCCTTATTTTAATTTTAGTACCAACTTGCATTCTCAGTATGTTTTTTATTCACAAATTCTTTTAGTAGCCATGTCAAAATAAGGTCACTGTTCAAAATGACAATCAAGGAATCGCAGCAGAGTGGATTCTGGAATGGTATCAATGACAGGTGGATAGGTGATCATGTGGAAGAGTGGGTAGAGTCATGAGGGATAAGTGGGGTTGCAACTGTCAAATTCATAAAGAAGGGGAGTGTGGTGACTGAACAGACTCCAATGAAAATGGCGGAAATGCTGACCTGATTACGTACATGACACAAAAATTTGGTGTATTCATTTACCTTTGCAAATGGCTTCAAGATAAATGTAAATCACACAGTGATGTCAAAGAAGAATTACATGGGAGAAGGAAATTGCCTCTGCACTTTAATTTACCTGTAAAAATGGCCTGGAATGTAACATCATCGAGACACTTTCACACACACACACACACACACACACACACACACACACACACCACACATCCACAGTCATTTTAAAAACCGGCCAAAACGCCATTCTGATTATTCACTTTCTCTGAAAACCACGCACAGAGCATATCCACATAAGCAAACCACATGCCTCTGTTCTCTCTGCACCAAGCTCATTCAGACTCCCTACTCCCTCTCTACACAACAGTCAGAGAAAAAAATATACATGGATATCACTTCAACCCTCAATGCCCCACAACAATTCCTCTCTCTTCCTATGGACTGTTTCCACAGCAGTTTGCTACGTTTTGGCTGTAACGCTGAAGGCAGGTCCCACTCGGCAGAAGAACTTCTTCAGGATGGAGCGGATCTCCAATTTCAGGTCAAACATCATGGTCTCGCATAACAAGGGATAGTAGATCGAGGCATGGACACGGAACTGCAGAGAAAATAATTATAATGCAGTCAAAAGTGAGCAGGAATAAAAAATAGTTCATACTTCATCTGTTTCATCTTTTTATGCATTGAATCTAAAGCAGTAAGAGCAAAACAATTTAAAGCAATGGCAATCTCTATATATAAAAATGTAAGCATTTCGAAAATAGTCTTCAAACTACATCCAGAGTGTAACTGTGTGATCTCCAACTCTATTATTAACTTTCTCCTACTCTTTCATCAACTTTACTCCATTTTTTTCTCCCACGATCTTGTTTTTCAGTGCTTCTAAGTTTCTCAACCAGAATCCCAAGACTGGTGAAATATTCTTTTTTCTTTCTTTCCAAATAAAACCCGTTTTCAATCCAATAATTTATCAACATCTGTGTCTTCTGGGTTGACATATCTAGACACATTGCCAGTGCGCATTTATGTGTGCACATGTGATCCCTCTCAGTGGTGCATGAAATCCTGCTCATTTAGGAAGGATGGAGTGGGACCTAACATGCATGTATATATACAATTTTGGGGGGGGGGGGGACACACATGAATTTAAATATAACACCTTCAAGTCTTCTCCAAAGAAGCACCTGGAGGAGTTCCCAGTCCGTACAAATGCTGATTTTGAAGGAAAAGTCAAACAGGAATTGCGTCCAAGACTTGGATCAGGAAAAGCTTCATCCATGAGACCAACCAAGCTATTTCTAGCACTTTATATTATAACCTCACTGAAAAAAAAAGGAAAGTCAAAACGAGACTTGCTTTTATATGATCCAACTGAAACAGTTCCACAACATCACACAGCTGTTAATTTTTTCACACACACACACACAAAAAGTGGAATTTGTGATTGGTTTCAACAGATGACACAAAAAAGACCGTAAACCATGCCTGTCCTTGGGACAGATCAAGCTGAGCGACTTCAGGCCGCAAAGCAAGAGAACAAAAGATTACCAGCCTGCCTGACGGTTTATTTGCTGAACTCTTTTTTTTTTTGTTGTTGTTCTCAAAGCCTTGGCATTGGTTTAAAAAAAAAAAAAGAGGAAAGTGACCAACCCAAGAAAACTGGCTTACCCTCTGGTCTGACATTTTGAGCATGCGTGTGATGATGAGTAACAGCAGATTGCACCAAGCTTCACGGTGACTGTCTGACTGCAAGGTCAGGAAGTACTCCAGGGCTTCACTGCACACACACTGCAGCAATAGACAGACACAGTTTACTATACATCGCGTCTATCACAGTCTCAACCTTAGAACATTTACTTTTCACCTTCCTCACCATTCCACCTCTCTCATCTTTTTCTCTTACTAACTACCTGCTTAAAAGACTTACTCATACTGATCAACAGGGACCCTTCAACAAAAAACAATCAATATATACATTTATATATGCATCCATGCACACACACACACACACACACACACACACACACACACACACACACACACAGATGAGAAAAGGGAGCTAAATCTTAATCCTAAAAATGCCTTCAATACCTTTCCATCACTTTCTTATCGCCCTTGAGTGATAACCCCGTTTTGTGGTCTTTCAAGCTATGTCCTTATGATGATCTCGGTTTTAACCCATATTCAACTATGTGCTGCATAACGTCCACAACTATCTGTCAAGCAGCCTGCCCATATTTTCATTGTGAACACTGAAGGATCTGAGTACCTGCCACAATTTTCAGATTTCTGTAAAGAAAAAAAAAGTTCATTTGTGTGCTGTGCTCTTTAATGAATGACAATTTAATATTAGAAACAAAATTTTTTTCTTGAATATCATATCAACAATTCAACCATACAAAAAAAAGCAATTTCATTCATCTGATGGTCAAAACTGGCTATCTGTTCTGGGAAATTACAATTTTCTATATAAAAGGGATTTCTTATACAGACCATTACACAAATAATCTGCAAAATAATTCTAATTTTCTTGTATTATGAGCAAAGGATTTATTTTCAATCCAAGATCTATCAAAGTGTTGTTAAGTTTTGTGAAGCAAGTTGGGGGCACTAACAATGTCATGTTTGTTCAGATGTGAACAATTATCATGGTCTTTATTTTCAGTGTCACATGTTACCAGAACAGAAGTACAAACTGCAAACAATTTACATCGGTTTAAAAAATGGATATGGGAAATTCATAAAATGCTAATTATTAAACAAATTTTCTTGACATCAGTGTTAAATAATCTGTACTGAAACCGGTCTGTCACTGACACCACCACTTGCTTGGCTGCCACTTTCATTCTGAGTAATTCAAAAACCAAACAATTAAAAACAGTTTCTTAAATAAAAATGAAAATTGAATTAAAAAAAATATCATCTTAAAGTTTACTTGCTCTCTTCCTAAATATCAATGGGATTCGATGCAACAGTTGGACACATTATTCCATGAAATGAGAAGGGCACCTCAGCTCACAATTCGATACTTGAAAAAGTGATTTTTCATTAAAAAATTTTTTTAAATGTACACATTTATTATATTTCCACCTACTATGTCCATTTGAACACATAAATCTTGCTTTTTTCCCTATTGTTGTCAAATACGTCCTTTACAGTATGCAGTTTCAGCTTCGTCACAACTTGAACTTTGAACTGTCAACCCAGGATTTCAACCTGATCATGTGGCCTTGTTGAAGTTGATGTCCAAACTTTTTGTTACAAAAGTTAGTTAATTTCTGCATTGAAGTTACAATGAACATGTCTATAACTTTGACATTTGTTAAAAATTTCCAAATAAAATACATATCTCCGTTAAATTTGTGCCAATACTGGTTCTGTCACTACTTCACAATTTTTTTTTTTTTTGTAAAAAATTGTCCAATCAACTTCATTTTCACATAGAAAGCAGTAACATAGACAACTTCAATATGTGACATGTACATAAATCATGCTTCTCATATTATTCATGGCACCAATGAGGTATTCCCCATAAACATCCCTGAGCTTGAGTTTCCTACATGCTTGTGTATATACTGTCACTCACGGTCCCTACATGCACACCCGTATCTCATCAAATTTGGGTTAAGTAACCCTGTGGTGGTACATGAACAAATGAATAGTGGTATCATGCGATATTCCAAAATGATACCTAAGGTCAGTCAATCAGAACTAAATTTTAGTCAAGAACAAAAGCAAACAACCTCTTCTCCTCCTCCCAAAACAACACCCCCCCCCCCCCCCCCCCCCCCTCATCATACATGTGCACGCTTGATACATGCTTTGCTACTTACTCTAGGAGTTTCTTCTCCACCTGTGGCCAGGCGTCGGTGCGTGTCTCATCGTTGTACATCCTGAACAGAATGCGGAACATGCAGGCCAGGCTCTGAGTCTCCTGCTTCAGGAGATTGGGTTTGGCCTTGCCCTTGAACCCTGAAATACAGCAAACAGGATTCTCTTTAAAATGTACTATGACAAGAAGGGGACAAACTTTTGTCATGGTCAAACAGTCAAACTTCGTGGACAAAACAGTCAAACTTCTCGGACAAACTTTTATCTTGGTCAAACAGTCTGACTTATGGGGCAAACTTTTGTCACGGTCAAACAATCAGACTTTTTGGACAAACTTTCGTCATGGTCAAAGAGTCAAACTTCTTGGACAAACTTTTGTCACAGTCAAACTTCTTGGACAAACTTTTGTCATGTTCAAACAATCAAACTTCTCGACAAACTTTCGTCACAGTCAAACTTCTTGGATAAACTTTTGTCATGGTCAAACAGTCAAACTTCTTGGGACAAACTTCTGTCATGGTCAAACTTCTTGGACAAACTTCTGTCAAGGTCAAACTTCTTGGACAAACTTTTGTCATGATCAAACTTCTTGGACAAACTTTTGTCACAAACAATCAAACTTCTTGGACAAACTTTTGTCACAGTCAAACTTCTTGGACAAACTTTCATCACGGTCAAGTAGTCAAACTTCTAGCTGAAAATTATCTGTAACACTGTTTACCAAATTAACTGTATGGCAACCACTAGAGGACTTTTGCAATTGCTGTCTTTGTTTTGTTTTGATACTTCTTGATCTATTTGAAGATGTACCACTGACCAACACTGCATACTACAGCCCAGCTGACCATGAGGCCACAGAAACTGACCAGTCCTAGCTTCTTAGTACACTCTTAACACACTGTCCAGCAACTATGACCTGAACTATCACCACTTCTACTCAGATCTCTTCCCTTGCTTCAAACATCCTCCTTTCTTTCAAATGTTCCTACCGCTGTAGTAACCAGCCAGCTTATGGTCTGACAATGCCACAACTACTGCCACACCTATGAACTATCAACGTTAAGTTTCGATACTTGCACAGATTATTTTGAGACAAATGGAGGTTTAATATATATACAAGCCAAAGAACTCTGATGTCAGCATGTTAAGCCATTTTGTCAACAGAAAAAAGAAAGTCTTCAACATTACAATCTGGTTGATTCAAACATTGTTTTGTCATTTAAAAAAAAAGACTTAAAAACAATATTGTTATTTCATCACAGTTTCAATTGGCTATAACTGGGAGCCTGGTGATTTAGTTTCAAATGAAACTTTTCAGCGCTGCACAGCAAATTTTCACTAATGATATTTCTGCACAGTGCAAGAAATTTTTGAACTTCTCATCTGTATATGCATGATCAATCTGGATTAGTGGATCTTAAAATGGATGAATACTTTTCTTTTAAAGGAGACATTTTGAAGTACTTCTGAACCCAGTGTAAGTCCGTGCTTAGTTACATGAGTGATGGACTTTACTGAACATGTTTTGTGTTCTTATTCTGTTTACTTTTCTTATGTGCATACATGCATCTATAGGCTGCATGCACATTTTGCATCAGCATACAGCCAATGGGAAGGAAAAAAATGCCAATAGCTGGGTCATGTACAGGACTGGTGGTTCTAAAAATAATTGCGTCACTTTGACACTAGGGGCCAGCTGTCTGCAGAAACTATTGTTCATTATCTTCCACGAACTGTTATACACTACAAAGAGCCAAACTGGCAGCAACATGACTGAGTTAACTCTTTCCGCACGGCACCTGATGGCAGCAACATGACCGAGTTAACTCTTTTCCGCACGGCGCCTGACCTCTGGTTGGGTGTACATGAACACATATGTCAGCCTGTGCCTGACCAGGCCTCGGGTGTCAATATCTGTTCAAATCTAACACATTTAATTCTTATTTTGTGTGTAAGTGATGAGCAAAGGGTGAGCATTTTGAAACTATCAACATTTTGAAACTATTTCCTTCTTGTATCATTTGCTGCTTTGAGTATGTGAATTTAGAATGATTTAGTGATTTTTTTTTCTCCTGAGTTTCTTCCTTCCAAAAACCAAGAACCAATAAAGTAACGTTACACTCTGAGGCAAGTGTTTGATGAGATCAAAGAGGAAAATTTTCAGTAGGTAAGTCTAGAATTAAAAATCAAAAGCCATATGAATTTACGCTGTTGCTGAAAATATATTTGACTGATACATTCAAGTTTCATGTTACAAAAGTATCATTATGTTCCAGAACGAGAAGTATTGGTGATGCGATGAAAGATCTGCTGGGCCCTGTTTATCAAGGAACAACATGCCACTGGAAAATTCAAACACAATGAAAAATAAATATGCTATGGCACCAAACATTTTTTGTGAATGTGGCCCATTTTACATGCCGATCCAGTGTCATGACAGTTTAGTAGAACAGTGCTAGTCTTCCAGTTGAACAGACAAAAGATACCAGGTTCAGAAGGCTACACAGCCAGTTGGTGTGCTGAGAGTGAACGGGTGAAGTAAACATATGGACCATGTACACATAACTAAACCAAGTATGTATGTCACGTGTATCAGTTAACATCTAGACTGACAGAACATTCATTCCGCATGAATGTGTGCAGCTTCCTCTCCGTAAACTAAAATAAGTGATTTTTTTTTTCTATGCTTTTTGGTTTAAAAAAAAAACCTATATTACGCAATAAGCTACTTTCATCTGAATACAGTCAGACCTGTTGAGGATCATGGGAAAAAAAAATTAATCTGTGTAAATTAAGTGCTATCCATTTATACTTTTGGCATTTTGAAAATGGTGCAACTCACCTAGCATATGAGAAAGTCATGAGCAGAAACAACTCCGGGGTCAGGGGTCAATGGAAGTCGAACTTACCAGCCTTCCACAGGAGGTTACGCTGTTCGTGGTTGGAGTTGAACTGCTTGGCAAAGCGATGGGACTCGAGCAGGCAGTCCGTGAACATGAGGAGCTGCTGGGAGCTAAGGAACTGGTACATGCCCTGGTCCTCCTGCTGCACGTCTTGACTGGGGTCGTGCAGGTGACACTCGTCCATGCTGCCCTGAATAGTGACAAGTCGCGCGTGTCAAAATGCTGAGAAGCTAACACTCATGTATGTAGTGGGAATCCTGACATGTCAAAGATGTTATATTAGTCTGACATTAAACTAACTATCACATGAATCTTCCTCTGTATATTAAAGGGTGAGTTAGTAAAATCTTATTATCTTCCACAGACTTAAAAAAATTGAAGTAATCAACAGGATCATACTTCAAGTTTGGCAAAACTGTCTACCATTGACTGATTTTTGTTGCAATCTTCAAGTGTGTACCACAGGATTGTCAGCAAAACTGACTGTCACTGACTGACTTTACAGTCTAGTAACCCTAAGGAATAATCATCTGTGTATGTCAACTGTTTACATACAGTTCGGTTGTAATCTTATGTATATATGAAGCAACTGTATTGTTACAGATATTCTGAGAACAATTTTGTATCTGGAGCTCATACTGCTGACTTGAAAACTTGCACAGACAAAACCTTTGTCAATTTCATCTATGTTGCTATTGCTTACTACATCACACTGAAGCATGTACAAAACATCATACCATGAAATCACAAAAACATGTCACCCTCGCTCCACATTCAACTCACGATCGGTTAAAAAAAAAAACCCAAAACAATGCATGCAGACGTAACACTTGACAAGTAAACTCTTATCAACATACGAACAGCAGCACAAATCATTCTGAAAACGACCAATCAAAATGACCTGTTCCTGGCTGCGGACAGACGGGACACTGACTGAGAGCTCACTAAATGGATGTGATGTGTGCATGAGAAGACGTCACTCTGGGAGTCATAGTATTACTGAGGCAATATTGAGGATTGGATAGCTCCCTTCTATACCAGTTGCGACTTTGTTCCTGTCTATGGAGATGTTCTCGCTGGGTGAAATAAAACGCTTGTTTAGACAGGTAAGTAGGTAAAAAAAAAAAAAACTAAGCATGCAGACATACCATTTGAAAAGTACATTTAAAAGAAGAAAAAAAATTACTGACAAAGGAAAAGCTGCACACTTTGTTCTGGAAAAAGACCCACAAAAATGACACCTGAACAGATGCACAAATTACTGTCTACAAAAATGAAATCAAACATACTTCAAAATGTCCCAGTGTCTGACCTAGCTTGATCACTTTAGTGAATTTTGATCAACTGGATAACTGCTGAGTGATCATAGTTTAGGACTCTGTGTGTGTGTGTATGGGGTTTCAAATCCTGGCTGTGTGTGACAGGTGAAAAACACAGGTAGATTTTCAAATCTTCAAGATCAACAAGCATGCAGATCTACAAATACCGGAACTCCTTACATGTACATGTAATACACAAGTTGTATAAAGATCCATAACCCATGTCAGCACTGCGAGGGTTTACAGAAACATGAAAACATCCAGCATGTATCACTGTTTGAGGTGGGCATTACCAAGCATTCTTCCAGCACCTGCTGAAATGCTGTGGAAGACATTCAGCACCAACTCTGCAACTCATGCTCAGACCTGATTACCCTAGAACTGCTGTTGGTGTACTTCTCTGCTAAAATGAACACACTTCCTACAAAGTGTGTGTGTCCATATCTTCCAACTTTTTGTAAATGCAGAGGAGGGGGATGGGGATGAAGGTTCGTCGTTTTCATCTACCACCATGTGGAAGAGGGTAGAGGAATACCTGATCTTCTAGTGCCTACCGTACAAGTAGTTTCTCCCAGCACAGACTACTTTCAAAACCTGATTCCTCAGTACACTTTGGCGCAAATTCAGGCTCTCTTGCAAGTTTTTTTGTTTTTGTTTTTATATATTTCAGGCCTGTAGTTCCCATTATTGTCCAAACGTATCAGCATGTCATTGAAGACACAGACGCAGATAGACACTATTTTGAGTGCGAGAATTAGCAAGAGTTGTCATTCTTTGATCACAGCACACTAACACAATGGTTACACACAACAAATGCAACAGCTGCTCAAGAACTTGGTATCAACATTTATTTTCTTTAGTTGGTCATAATTATTGTCTTTTCACCAAACATGTGTTCAAAATACAGCAAAATCGTATAGGTAAACAGATCTGCATGCTTTCCAACATGCCTATTGCAGTGTCCCTGTCGCTTCTGTCTTTGCAAGGAAGAAAAATGGAGTTACACAGATCTCTACACCATCACTAATAGGTTCTTGGCATACAAGATGAACAGCTGGATGGAAGACATGCCATATTTATCTATCAGTTCAAAAGCAGGCCATTCAATGGGATTTTCAGTGTTCCCATTGACACACTTCCTTGTGTTCCACTAGCTAATCTAAGTACACTATTTCTGGAACATGAAAGCATCAAGTTCCATGTCATCCCCACAGGTCTGAGAAATCATCCAGTAAAATGTTAATGTATATTCCAACTGGGTATCTATTAGTACAAAACAAAATCATATAAATGCAATTTGATGCATGCAAGTCCTCCTCTCCCTCCCTCCCCCCAATCCTTCTTCTATCGTTTCACCAAAAAAAAAAGACAAAACAAGGCAAAAAAACCAAACTTGGTTAGAGCAGGGCTGAAAGAGGTGGGAAAGAAAGCAGTGACAAAACACGCAACAATCCACCCACAAAGCCTGGGCAAGTCACCAAACTAAAAAATGGCAGACCGCAACTAAAAAACCATCTGGAGGACAAGGCCACAAAAGAAAGGGGAGGCAACACACTTGCCCTGGTATCTGACGCCCGGCAAACTACAGCTCGCTCCCCTTTCCAAACCGGCTGGAAGAGAGACAAGCAATTTTGCAACTGGCGTCTGTTTTTCTTTTTCTCTCTTTTTTTTTTTAAATTCAGTTTGACCCTCACGCCTCACTCCTCCCTCCACCCATGCCAGTATCACACATCCACTCCTCCCCCACCCACCTTTCCCCCAAATGCTTCTACTGTCTATGGTCTAGTTAAGGTAAAAAAACTCGAAACTAGACAAAAAGAAATTTTCACTATCAAAAACTTGCTGACACAGAATTGTGGCTTTCCAAAAATGTCTGCAACTTAACATTACTTCGTTAATAAGTCAGCTTCTGCACATGCATATGCACATGATAAGAAAGCCAGACAGCCTGGGAAAATTTGAAAAGGAAATACAAGAAATAGATTTGTCTGCAAGTACTGAACATCTTGATGTCCCTCAAAAGAAAATTGCCTCCCCCCCCCCCCCAACCTCCCCCCCACCCCCCCCAAAAAAAAACAAACCCAAAACAACAAACCTTCTATTTGTGAATGTCTAATGATAATCACAGTCTTCTTCATTTATGACTTCTAAATAAATTCTGTTTTCTTCAAAAGCAGCAATCAAAAACACACAAACAAATGAAACATACCTCACTCTTCAGAAAGTCAAGTGGAAGTGAAAGGATTTTCCAAAGAATTTTCTAATCCCAGTTACTGCCATTTGTAGTCTCAACAAACGAGAGATTGAGCTTCCCCTTTTGTCACTGATGACATAAATGAAGTTGTATAAATTGTACTCTACTGTGCCTCGAATTTGTATTAAGGTTGTGACTGCCATAGATCTACTTAAGTTTCTAATATGTTAAAAAGATATTTCACCAAATCAGTTTGGACTGTCAACATAGGAGGCTTTCCATATCAGCATTTCCCTGCATGATCCTGAGACGAATTGGTGAAGTTCTGAGAATTCAGTATAACAAATAGATTTGTGGCAAGTCAAACCACTGTGTCCTTGCAAACAAACTTTCTTCCTCCAATTGTAGCGATAACAGTATGTGCAAATTCAAATTTAAGATTTCTGAATTTTTAAATTTCAAGCTTTTTTTACTGAAAAAAAAAAAGATGCAGTTTTCATTTTTTCAGTCCAATATAAAGAGCATGGAATGAGGTTTACTGATGTAGTGGATGACTAGTGCAGAGAAGACCTATCAGAATGAAAACACCATCCTGTGATAATCAGAAAGAGTGGTATGAGGCCAAACAATGCTCCACTCAGGATCCTCAAAACAAATGACTGCCTGAACTGACTGTGCCACATGACAAAAATGGAAGACAGGAAATGGAGGACACTCGCACCTATGATACTGAGCAGTGTGCCAGGTTAGCCAGCAGCTGCAGGGAATCTGGCTTCCTGGCCAAAGTCTCCACAACACAGCTCCGGGTCTGTAGGCTCATCAGTCTATGATCTTATGACATAGCTCTGGATTTCCAGAGAGAGGACTAGATGACCTACAGATGACGGTCCAGCTGAATCTGATTGCAGCTGAAAAAAGTTCCAGCTGGATCTGATTGGGGGGAGAACAAAAGTGTGAATTTTAAATTTCCTTTTCTATGCCTGGTGTCTCTGACAGCAATGCCGGGAAAACACCTGTCTAAAAAGGCAATGCCTCAAGATGCCCGCCCATCCAAAAGGTGCTTGTTCGAGCTCCAGAAGGGCCGGGGAAAACAAAAATCTGACAGCAGAAGGGCACCTGAGAGTCATGACCTGGATACAACCTGGTCCCTGTAGCATGTTGTATCCAGTTCAAGGATGAAACATTTATCTGAGGTGGGTTTCTTCTCTGAAGATCTTCTAATGTCAAATTTTCCCTCGATTTTCATCCTACTGCCTGCAAATGTGGTCTAACATTACTGGGACACAGGTCCTATCAGTGGAAGACGTAAGTTTATGCTTTTAATGTTTGCATTAATACTAATGGCTGAAAGATCCAGCTCAGTTCTCCCACCCCCACCTCCTCACCACCCCTTCAACCTCAGCCACTTTCTTTCTTTCTGTTACTGCTCTCCGTTTCTGATGATGTCAATCTCCAGAAGACAATCATTTGAAGAGTACTGCGTACAGCATTTTTTATATGTCAGGTATTTGTGATGTCTGAATAAGACAAAGTCATCAGACATTCATTTTTCCCCATTTCATATTGTTTACCAAATACAAATAACTTTGCTGTCAGTTTTACGAGTAAATTGGTTATTTCCACTTCTTTTCGGTATTGGTGAAGTCTGTTTGGTCTGATTTGATCATCTTTGTACTTCTTGAGCAAAACCAATATGTACAAGATTGATTTTCTAGGTCATGCATCTATATGAACAGTAATATACAGATATTGCCACACATCCACACAAGCAACAGAAGCTTAGAACACAGATTTAAGTACACGTCCCATGTTATGTGAGGAACATATTACTTATCTTAAGCAAAGCAGCATTAGCTGTCTTGATGATATTCCCCCTAACAATTTAAATTATGATTACAAATTATGTTCAAGAAATGCCACAATTCAATGTCATTCTTGGCCATCATGAAATGAACAAACATTAAAGTGATAAACTGATCAAACAATGATCACTACTTTAACATTAATAAAGAAAACAATCACAATCATTCTCAGACCTTAACTGTACAATGAATATCAGGACAAGAAGAACAAATCAATTAATTGTAGTCACATCACACTACTCTGATTGCCGTGAAGATGCTTCACAAGATGTAACACCCATCAATTTTCATGAACACTGTGGTCTTGTGTCATCTGGTGATATAATCTAAGTAATTCAATATATCACGTTTTTTTAAAAAAAAATCACCCATCACTGCAGACAAGACAGACGTTTCACCATCATATGTGAGATCTAGGTAATAATGCCGATGACAGAAATACAATACTCTGAAATGAAGCATGCCAAGGTCCAAAATGCAAAACATGCTTGCTCACATACCCTACACACTCTCATCTGACTCGGTGTTGAGGTGGTGATAATGATAATGGAAAATTAACTGACCAGGAGATGTGAGAGTGGTGACCAAGGCAGAAACACTCAGAAAAGAGGTGCAAGCATGGCTATGAACAGAAAATGCTCTGGCTCAGACGGCCACTGACTCTGACCTGTGCCACGGCCAGGTTCTCCGCATCCTCCTTTTTGCTGGTAGCGGGGAAGAAGACAATGTTGTCGATGGTCTGGATCAGCTCCAGCTGCACCACGCAGCGAATCAGCAAACCTTGGAACAGCTGCTGATCTGATGCCTGGATTTCTGCCATCACATGGGAAAGGATATGAAACATCCTAATGATGTGTGGAACAATCCAGAGAAAATAAAACTGCCCCTTCCCCTTCCCCTCCCCCCTCCAATTCTGACTACCAAATCATAGCCACACCACAGCTCATTCTGTTGCAGTCCCCACACCAGCAGTCCACTGGGAGCTGTCACTATCAGGTCATCAAGAGGCAACCCACCAGAGGAGACACTGCATTTACTACTGAAACACTTTGACTGTGTTCATAGGTCTGTGTTCTGACTCAACAGATGTAGACCACAACAAACTAACTTTCTTGCTAACAACAACCGCTTAGTCTTAGACCCGGTATGAAGGAATAACCCCCTCCAAAGAGCACCCCCGTGTCCATCCAACAACAATCCTCGTGATCTTGCCAACCATGTAGCTGCTGACATAACCTCATCTTAGCTATGAACGTGAAGGAAAACTGTAAGTGTTATCACCATGACAGCATTACATGAAGGATCAAAGAGTTTTGAGACTAAATAATTTCTGAGACGATGAATGAGGCTGACATAAATGATGCTACAGAGTTTCATTTTGGTCTGAGACCAAATAGGGTCATAATGTATCTATGAATCAGCCATGTCTGAAAGATTAAAAAATCTGATCAGCAACACTTAATGGATCAATGACTTTGGTCAATGGCTCAGGGGCTCACAGTACTGATCAGGAAATTTGTGCAACACTTAAAGGATCAATGACTTTGGTCAATGGCTCAGGGGCCGGAATAGCTCAGTTGGTAGAGTGCCGGACTTGTGATCCTGGGGTCACGGGTTCGAATCTCCGCCGGGCTGTTTCGGTACAGGGGAAAGTTTTTTCCCTCGGAGTTAACATGGTTTTGACTCCTTTTCCCATATAGTCCTTCAAATGAGACTATAAACTGAGGTTCTGTGTGTGAACGCATGCATAACATCTTGCACACATGTAAAATCCCATCACCAACTTTCAGAAGAGGTTAGTTTGGCCATTGGTATGGATGACACGTACACATAGCATGCACCCTGTGTAAGAAATGGAAAGAATGAAGGAAGTAAAGGATACTGAGTGAAGGATATTGAACGATACTGACTGGATGACACGGGAAATGACTGAATGAAGCATCAGCTGGCAGCTCTTCAGTCGGTACTACCCAGGGTAGGCAGCCCATTGTGTAAACGAGTGTGGACTGTAAAGCGCTTAAGGCTTGGTCTCTAGCCGAGAATAGGCGCTATATAAATATTCATTACAATTATTATTATTAAAGGTCAGACTCTGTACTTTCCCTCTTGCCTGCAGCATTTTCTTTACAATGAGTTTGACCTTCAAAATCAGAAACTCATCTTCCACACACACAGAAGGTCTGGTCCAACATTAGGGTAATAAAGATTTCCATTTTTTTTTTTTAACAGTCTATAGTGTATGAATACCAGTCTGATTCGCCACAAGAAAGCAGGAAATCTCAACCTATACTATCTAACACTACTATCTTAAAAGGGAAGTCGGTCATCTCAAGCTGTTCAGTCTAGGCACACACACCAAGAACATAACTTCCATCTTTTGAATAACCTACATGCACACTTTCATGAAATTCTTGAAAACCATGTTTATAACATGCAGGTCCAGAGATACTATACACACATATACATACATGCACTCACTCACATGCACGCGTGTGCACACACACACACACACACACACACACACACACACACACACACACACACACACACACACACACACACACACACACACACACACACACACACACACACACACATGTACATGTCAAAGGACTCACTTGTTCTGGGAATCTTGTGGTCTCTAGATTCCTGGGACATTGTGCTGCCCACACTGTGAAAGCTGTCCGCCCTTTGACGCTCCGATATGTCTGCTGCCTGTAGAAGATACAGACATGTCAAGGCTTTTTTCCCCTTTTTTTGCTGCCTTATCTTTTGTGCCCTCTCAGTTAAAACTGTTTCCCATGTCGCTCTTTCCCACCATTTACATATAGCTGCATCCAGGCTATTCCATTACAACCCGTACCAGCAGTCCAAAGGAAGCAGTCATTACTTAGTTGTTTTGAGGTAACCCACAAGCTAAGAACCTTCAATGTTGCCAACATTACTTCCATGGTATTCAGTGGTGCCGACTCTGATCCTACATGTCCATGATGCTATCTGTTACACCCCCTACAGTCAACTAACTGCTTAATTGTGTAGTGTCCCCTTCCAGATGGTGTCGCCACACCAAGCCAGTGGAAGTCCCATGAACCTGCTGATTCTGGTGACAATGACACACACACATGATGAACACAGGTGTGGTTAAAAAAACTGACATGAGCAGTTGTTGATCACGCTCCTCATTAGACTGGTACGCTTACCTTGTAAACCCTATTACATTCTATGATAAACCTGCAAAGTGTGGGGTTGTTGATCATGCTCCTTATCTGGCTGGTACACTTACCTTGTAAAATTTTCATATGCAAATTTTAAATGTTAGTAGTAGCGCTCCGCCCCCACGGACCTCACCTCTCCTGATGGATAGGTGAAAGGGAATGAGGTTAATATGCAAACTGTGGCATTACTGATCATGCTCCTTATTAAGCTGGTACACTTATCTTGTAAAACTATTACAATCTATGAATAATGTGCAAACTGTGACAAATGTGTTTTTCTCCATGTGTTCTAATTTCAGGGTCAATGCAATACTAACACAAGACAAACCCCAAAGGCCAGAATGATGTAAGCCAATCAGCGCATCATCATACATACACATACATGAAGCGACTGACCCGAACCGTTTACTGTCAAATTAACCCTTGGTTACGCACACA
Organism: Conus betulinus; assembly: GCA_016801955.1. NCBI lineage: Eukaryota > Metazoa > Mollusca > Gastropoda > Neogastropoda > Conidae > Conus > Conus betulinus. The sequence goes on along the minus strand of JADBJO010000347.1, from coordinate 121,928 downwards.
ACCAAATATCTTCTTTTATTTCCTGGTAAGCAGAAAGCAAGGATTCTGTGATACGTGATCAAAAAAAGCAAATTCTGTGACAAGAAAACCTTGCTGAATCAGAAACAGTCTGACCTGTACATGACGTTTTCCAAGACCTCCGATTTCTCTCTCTTTCACTGGTATCTTCAATAGCTTTCAACAAATAATTAAATGTATGAAGAATTCTCTCTTTTGTGTACACATCTTCCCTATCTCTTTCCCCCTGTTTCCCCTCCCTCTCCCCCTGTTTCCCCCCTCTCCCCCTGTTTTCCCCATCTCTCTCCATCCCCCTTACCCTCCCTCATCCACACTCCCAAATATCTCCTAAACCCCCCTCTCTCACACCAGTTCCCCCCACCCCACCCTTCCTCCCCAAACAGAACCTCACAGGACCCTCATCCCCCCTCACCTGTCCATCAGAGAGGCGAGGTCTGTGGGGGAGGGGGGCTGTCCATCTGGAGTCCCTTCAGTTTCCCAGAAAGCAGGGAGTTGGGGATGGTGGACTGGAAAATGTTCAGCATGCAGGCACAGGTGTTGTCCCACACCGCTGAGGAGAACTTGTTGCCGTTGGAGATCACCAGGTTCTCCAGGCAGTTCGTGCCCGACCGTGCCAGCTGTTCGTTGTCTGTTGGAACAGGTTAGCCCCATTATCAATCAATAAACTTATTCTGGACGACTTATGAGACAATTCATTACAGAATAGCCACTACACCAGCCGACTTACAAGGTATCTCGGATTCACAAATGTGCTCCAAATTCTGCCAGTCCAATTAGTTTTTAGTAGGACCATGGTTTTATGCTCATCTTCTCTTTTTTCAGATTCCTCATGGGGTGTTGTAACTGCACTGGGAATTTCTGGATGTTGATTTTCACCATGAACTCTGTGTCTTCGTGTCTTTTCTTCAAGGCAGCCCAGGCCACAGGATTGAAATGTCTTCTGGTGACTGAGCCAGAAATGGATTAACTAGAAGGCAAATGAGGGGTAGGGGGGAGAGGATGAGTGTGTGGGGGTGGAGAATGGTGGAGATGGACAGTATAGAAGGGAGGGGATTAAGGTTGATTTCACCAGCTCTTCATTGTCTGTTACAGCAGGTTAATGCAATATTCATCCAATTACTTGCAAAAAACAGGAACGAAGGGAAGATGTGGAAAATCGACTAAGGAAAATAAGAAGGCAGAGGAAAATGGAAGGGGGGGAGGTAATGAATTGTGTATTAATTGGGGTATGATAATTCATCTCAAAGTACTTACAGACTAACTAAAACCTCCTGCATATGGCTGTACACTCACAAAGCTCATAATAAATACATTTTGTCAGGAAACCCTGCTTCATTTAAAAAAAAAAAAAAATTCAAACAGGACAACACTCCATAGATTTCATGCAGGAAAGGACTTGGACCAATATCAGTATGCAAGGTGGCAGGAAACGATGTCACATATCAGCATCTGGTGACTGAAGATATTTGTGGCTCAAGGCAAGGGCAAGTCGAGCTTACAAAATCATTAGAGTTAATAAAAAGGGTAATGGATGTGAACTGATTGAGATTCACCATGTCTATTACATGGCATTATGGAAGATATCCAACCCTCTCCTTCTGCTGCCTTAATCTTCCCTGACTGAATCAAGTACCCATTTACTGCTGAGTGAACAGAGAGGGTTTTCAACTATCTGCAAGTGGTTCAAACTCATAACAGCCAACTCCACAGAAAAAAAACATCTTTAACCACTCCACTATGGACCCCTCTACAAAGTCGTTATCTTCTGATATAAAATAATTGATCAAACAACACATTCTGAATGTAACAAAGATTCAGTATATCTGTGAAAATAATCCTTTCACACTCTCCCAGATCAATGTTATAAACACAACCAATGAGCATGTCTATGAGCAGTTAGAACATCAGGCTGATTCTGGACATACATGCATCCATCATGCAGCAGATGGAGAGGGGAAAGGGTGCACCAAGATTCCACTACTGTGAAGTAGTGGCCTTGCAGGTAACACACTCAAACTTGGAAACTGAGAAAATTCAAGACATTTGGTTTCAGTCTTGCATGAAACGGGTCTCCCTCCCAGGTCTCTCTCTCTCCATGAGACCCTTCTTAGCATCTGAGTCCTAGTCTTTCGGATGATCAATAAACTAAGGTTCAGTTGGCAGCGACCAATTTGAAACAAAAGAAAAGTTCCTGGGAAATTTTACAGGAAAAAAATATACTTATATATTAAAAAAAAAAAAAAAATCGTAAGGAAATGGAAGGGATAAAAAGGGACAGTGCCTTATTATGATGCACACCTGTGTCAGGAGGCAGCAGCAAGGCTCACTGCCCTGCACTGACCGGTCTTTCACTCCCTGTGTGTGGTGAGGACAGTTAACCACAGTCTGGAAGCCTGTCTGCCTCTACTCCTGTAGAGACAGGGACAGTGGTGGGAACGGCAATTATGGTGAGTCGCAAAGTCTGATGCTGAGCCGAGTTGCAACTGTCATCAGGGAATGAAGAAAGCAGAAGGACCACCACAGATGCTCTTCCTACTGGGTTAGGTGGAAGAGTCGAGGTTTGACTGTGCAAGGAACACAGGAAAGAAAATGTCTGGCCATCTGTCCTCTGCAAATTAAAACCCAGAATGCCAGCAGCCCACATCCCAGATACAGGGATTCTTCTCTTCTTTTCTGCGTACCATTAAAGGCAGCCATACTCCAACTTCGGGGAAATACAGGGATTCAAAACAGGCGGAAAAGGATTTAATGCACTAGAAAACCATCATTAGGCTTTCAAAATGGAAGAAGGGGAGGGGGAAGGGGGAGGTCCATAATGTAGTTGCATGCATAGCGATTGCAGTGAAAGAGAATCACACAGTTGGAGTGAAACTCAAACACCTAGATGAAAGCCCACTTATCTGTGAACTTGCCTACTGATCTGGAGTGATAAATGCTCAGACTGCAACAAAACTCCAGCTGTGCATAATTGAGGACAACATCATACCAGTCCTTCCAAGCACTGGTTATTGAAACACCACCATCTGATCAACGAGGACAAGGACCTCATACCTTGCTGCACACACCACTTCAGCATCTGGTACAGATCGTCCAGCAGAATGGGGTTCAGGGTCTCATAGAACTGAGTGAACACATCCACAATGGCATACAGTGCGTGATTGCAGGTCGTCGTCATCCACTCTGCTTTCTGTCACATACATGAGGAACTGGTTGTAACAAACAGACACATACATTCAAAGGAGCAAGCAAACATGTTGGCATAAGAGCATTCTAAATAAATACCCACATATTGCATGCATACACACATCAATAAACATAAAGACACAAATCTCATTTTAGTGTTTGCAAATGTTCAACACAGGACAGATCTGAAGCTATTCTATTATGAGCAGTAGCGGATTATGGCACGATAGATAACACAAGAATATTTTCTTTCATCATTATATGATTCAATTGGCTGCCAGAGAGGATGGACAAGCGATTCATATTACTGACCGATGATTCCAATAAAATTCTTCCAATTCTGTGCAAACTGTCTGACCAACACACATACAGAAAAAAAAAGCGCTGTATAACCTTAAGACACTGATAGGTAACTGACCTCGTTGACCTGTTCCGGAAGCTTCATGTTGTCAAAGATGCGGAAGATGATGCGGAAGAGATCGCGCCACCAGTGAGGCTGGAAGGCCTCCCCATAGGTCTTCATCACCTCAAACATGACGGTCAGACCCCTGAAACACCACAGATACAAGACTCAACACCATCAGCTCCATACACAGTGACACCTCCCAATGGCGGGTCTTTGAACAGGCTCTCTCCCTATACACTTGTTTTTTTTTCTTTCAGGGACATTTTTGTCTTTGTCTGTACTAGATTTACTTCCAATTAAAATGAGGTATGTCTGGAATACCGTAGTCTTTGTTTATGATATCTTTTACTTCCCATTCAAAAAATCAATCCTGACAAAGACCCAACTTTTTAGGATTTCTGAACGTTGTTCCACTGTCTAAAGTCAATACAACTGAAAAAAACAAAGGTGTGCAACAACATTTTTTGTTGTTGTTTATGAAACTTTCAGTTCTGTATAATCTAGATATGATGTTAATGTTTGTTTCTGTTCCATCGTCCCAACATTATGAGTGGCCTGGTGGGACAAGAGACAAGAGATTGTCTACAAATATATGACAAAAGAAAATCAGCAACGTTGCCTGGGCATGTTAAGGTCAAAAACGTCATTTTGCTTCTTCAGTCAATAAGGTACTGACCGAGTTCTGACGTCCAGTTTACACCTGTTGATGACACAGGACAGCTCAAAAAGCACTGGGAACCAGCCCTTCACCCACACTCTGTCCTCCTCCGGCACGTTCAGGTCTTCTCCCGCATGTTCACGGAATATCTGCCACAAGAAAGAAAAGTACGGGTGAAAAAGGAAAAAAAACTTTTTTTTTCAACTATCTACTGTTCAGTCACAAGTTAGTAAGATCATCTCTTACCATCCGCTGACTTTAGCTTTGATCTCCAAAGCTGCTGGTCCTCAGTCCTGAGCAACAGGGTAGAGGTTTTGTTAGATACACAGGAAAAAAAATTAGGAAGGACACTTAGAGATGAAGCATACTGGATGGGTATGAAGGTCTGCTGTATGTCTTTATACAAGTTAATATACAATGTCTTTATACCAAGTTAATATACAATGTCTTTATACCAAGTTAATATACAATTCGCCCCAAACAGAGCAGGTGGAATGCCACCCTCTGTCTGGAGTATGATGTGCTGCAACATAAAAAGCCAAACAATAATGAATCCAATGAACCAAAGATGTTGCAAGAGAATGCAGCTGACTGACCATACCTTGTTTCTTCCTAGTTGTCTTCCCTGGAGGCCAGATGCAGGCTTTGCACCATCCTCTCTCCAGAAAAGGTAAGGATACTTACAGTACTTTAGTCATCTCTGTCTGTCTGTCTCTCTCTCTCTATATATGTGTGTACATATAGTGCTGAACAATTTAGTAGTGGGGGAAAACAAGTGCAGGCTAACAATTCTTCCGTCATTATATAAATGACTGGCAAAGATTTGAATAAACGAAAGAAAAAGAAAAAAAAAATGGGGGGGGGGGGATGGAGAAGAAAATGAGAACATAAGTTTAGAAAAATATATTATAAATACTAAACTCTTCACTGGCAGCATATGGGAACCATCACAATCCCTCTTGAAGACAGATCTTTTCATATTGCCTGCTCCTAGGCTTTTAGTCCGCTGGATTGGACTCATCAAGGAGACACGGCTGATTGTGTCTGTGCCCCCTTGGCGTCAAATAGAGACACACCACAGTCCATAATTCTGTGGTGTTCTCGCCACCAAGGGTTTAAAAAAGAATGCAACAGCACCACAAAGCAGCCATCGAAGGGTACAAAAGTGAAACAAAAAGAAAGTGCGGAAAGGAAATAAGTTGCTTAAGAACTATAATCATTAAGCAAACAGTATAAAATGAAGGGGACAATCTCTGAGCGTACGCTTGAGGATCCATTTAAGGATGTAAGGGAGATCGGAAGATGTGAAACAGTCTGAGCGGTCAGCATTGTTAGTGGCTAAGAATTGTGCAGAACAACCTTCACTTGGATCTCCAAAGAGTTGAAATCTTCCACTGATTGACCAAACAATATAATGCTGAACAATTTAGTAGCGGGGGGTGAAAACAAGTGCAGGCTAACAATTCTTCCGTCATTATATAAATGACTTGGCAAGATTTGAATAAAGGAAAGAAAAAGAAAAAAAAATCACGGGGGGGGGGGGGGGGGGGGAGAGAGAAAAAATGAGAACATAAGATAAGAAATATATCATAAATACTAACCTATTCACTGACAGCATATGGGAACCATCGCAATTCCTCTTGAAGACATCTTTTCATATTGCCTGCTCCAAGGCCTTTCATCCGCTGGATCGGACTCATCAGGGAGACATGTATACATATATATATATAATGCTGTTATGGGCCTAACAATTATATGAAACTAGACTCACAGACTTCCTGCTCAGATACCCAGGCAGAGCTGACAGCAAATGAGAAAAGAAATATTCAACAAAGGCTTCCACTGAGGATGTTCTCAGGAAATCCAAGGGTATGCCCCCTCCCCTATAGCCATCCTCTCTCTCTCCTTGCCTCTTCAACTCCTCCCCCCAGAGAGAGAATGAGAAAGAGGGAGGAATGGGGAGACAGAGAGAGAGAGAAAGAGGGAGGGAGGGAGGAAGGGAGGGAGGGAGGGGGGGGGAAGCAAGAGAGAGAGAGAGAGAGAGAGAGAGAGAGAGAAAGAGAAAAGAGACGAAGGTAAACAACAAAGACACAGAGACAGTAAAACAGTGAGAAATGGAAAAGGAAAGACTCTAAGAGATGGAGAAGGACACTGACAGACACAAATACGTGGACAGATACTGAAACAGGCAGGAATTCTGAAAACTCACATGAGGTTTCTCCGCCACGTATTTGGCACAGTTGCGGATTAGGCGAATGGCTTCCATACTAGTGTCGGGGAATGCGGCGTTGCAGGCGAACTCTGACAGACACTTGACGGCATCTTGGAATGAATCGATGATGGATGCAAAGTGTTTCTCAAACACACTCACTGCACACAGTCACAAAGGTGGCCAAGTTGCATGAATCCCTGCTGCTGCTGCTTACAGCAAATATCCCCCACATAATGTAAGGCTTTGTTTGTAACGACTACCAGGGTAAAAACACAGACAGGACATCAAATCATGGTTGGACAGGCGTTCAATTATTAATTGATTTACTAATTCTACTGTAATTATGTGTGAATTATTTGTTTTCCATTGTAATTATGTGTGAATGATTTGTTTTAAGTTGATTGAAAAATGAAAAAAAAAAGGGGGTGCATACTTGAAACCAAGTGAAGTTACATTAACATGATGATGAAAGTGACATACAATAAATCATAATCAGACAACCCTTCTCTCGCGACCCTACAACAAACTACTACTACTACTGCTACCATGACTTATTCTATGATGATGTGAGTGAAGCAGTTATACAGCAACAAAGCAGAGATCAGATCATGGGTGAATCTAGTTTATTGATTCTTTCCAACCATAAACACTGTCAGAAAGAAAAAAAAAAAAAAAAAAAAAACCCTATCGATGATAAACAAACACAATGCTGAACAAAAAACAACAAATGATTACCTGTAACAAGAAATTTAGAAACTAGACAGAGGAAACTGCTAGAAGATTAAAAAGTACCTGCCAAGATGTTACAAATACACACACACACACACACACACACACACACACACAAAAAAAGTGAAAGGGAGATAAATCTTCACAAGATTTTCAAGATTGCACTTCAAACTGGACACACATTGTTATGTCATACACGGAACATAAAAACCAGATCACGTAAACTACCAGTAGACTTGGAGCTTCTAATTCTGTCTCTAAGATCGCTGAATGTTCTGAGCTGCAGACAGCTGAACCCTCCTTGTGTCTATGTCCAAGCAGACGATCTGATATCCATGTTTGAGATCCTAACATGCATGTCAGTGTATGGTGGGTTATGGACACTCTGAAAACGTCCAGCATGTATCAGAGGGCTTGGAAAAGAGACAGACTTCCCTAACTTTCTCTACAACTCTCTGAAAAATGCTGCCACTAAAACATGCAGATAGCACCAACAATGTTGTGCATGTATTTGTAGCAGCAACCATCAAACCTACTGATTATGGGATAATACATTACACATGAATTTGTAAAAGATTTTGAAACCAATACAGTAAATGACAGTAAAAAAAAAAAAATGGGGTACACAGTAAACAACAAACGAGAAAAGTAACCTTTTGTCCCTTGGTGAAACAGTTACATACTCTACAACTCTGTTCCAGGCCCATAACTCCATCCAGGTTAGACATGTTGGGAAGAAAAGCAAAGGCAAAGGAAGAGTTATGAAAGCTGCCACTGACATTTTCAGACACTCGTCAGTCCTGGTCACTCACGTATAATTTTCCGGTGGTCTGGAAGGCCAGCTCCACGATGCCTTCGTCGTGGTCAGAGGCAGCCAGGTGAAAGACGGAGAAGATGTTTTTTCCAGCCAGACTTGATGCTAGCCGCCTGGGAGTTGACCATCTGGGCCACACAGCGCACTACCATGTCACGGATGGTCGGAGATCTGTCAGAGGCACACACCACGACACAGCTTTGTCAACAAAATGCAAAAAGAGCAAAATGTGGAAGGAAAGATGTAAAAAAAAAAAAAAAGTTGATGGGATATCTGCTCTATATACGTAAATGCATTTGTATATTCTCTATCTTATATGGTCAAATGAAACACAAATGATTAAGAGGAGGTGGATTCCATCTTTTCCCCCCTATCTTTCACTCTCTAACTTTTTCAGGAAATTAACAATTATTACATAAATTTTCAAAACAAAGAAGTGAAAGAGATAAATATTGGAGAAAGTTTAACAAAATCAAAATGACCAAGTCTCTGATAAACACATCTCTATGTGTTGAAAAACAAAAGAATATATATCAGAGAAACAGCTTTTTTTTTCTCCTGAAATGTGCACAGGCAAAAAGAGTGTTTGTGACAAGTGGGAACAATATTTGGTCAGGACTGGGAAAAAAGTTCAACCCTCAATTTTATTTTTCCATCCATCTCAACTGTATTGGCCATGTGGAATAACTTCTCACAAACAGGGGAAAACATAAGGAATCCTTTCCTTCATCTTCTGTAAAACGGTCTTGCACATGCTTTTAATGATGGAACAACAACACAAACGTCCCTGACAGCACTCAAACCTCTCTTTGTGTGTTGACCCTATAACCTCACCTGTTGCGCTTCATGATGTGCTCGAAAGGCCGCAGGAAGTCCTTTTGGAATCGGAAGTTGGCAAACTCCCCCTTTCTCGATGAACTTCATGGACAGCTGACGCAGGGAATCCACAGCGAAGAAGGCCACATCCTCCATGGGGCTGCATCCCACCTGCATCACACTCTTCCTTGTATATCTCACTTTACATCCCACCTACAAACTTTGTCCCTGTACACTGTCCCTACCTGCACACAACTCCTACCTATTTTACATTCATCACACTCTTCCTTGTATATCTCACTTTAAACCTCACACACCCGATTGTCCCCTGTACACCTCACTTCAAACCCACACACCACACCCCTGTACAACTCTGCTGTGCAACCTCTCATTTCACATCCCACCTACATAACACTCTTCCTTGTATACCTCAGTTTACACCCCATCCACACTCAACTCTGCTGTTTAACCTCTGATTTTACCTCCTACTTCCATACAACACTCTTCTTGTATACCTTATTTCATACCTCACCTATATGCACTGTCCTGTACATCTCACTTTACACCTCACCTACACACAACTCTGCTGCTGAACCTCTCATTTTACATTTCATGTACATACAACACTGTTCCTGTATATCTCATGTTATGCTTCTTCTACCTACAACACTTTCTCGTACATCTCATGATATTCCTTCTCCTACATGCAATACTTTTCTGTGAATCTCATTTTAAACCTTTTTTACATAAAAAGCTGCCCTTGTGTTTTCCAATTTACACCTTACCTGTACACAACACTACTCCTTTATACCTCATTTCCTCATATAAAAACGCTGTGTGCCACCTTGCTTCTTTATAACCTTTGAAATTAACTGCAATGAAAATTGGAAGATGCACTAATGATCTACTTCTTGTATCAGACAGGTTTCTCCAGGTATTTTTACCTTGAGCAGACAAGTATCGGGCAGATCGTTGGCCAACTCTGATTCAGACTTCTTTTACTTGCAAACTTTAAAAAAAGAAATTCAATTTCAGACTTTTTTCTTAATAGACTCAAGATTTTACACAGGCTTTATTCAGAATCATTGGCAGTGACAAAATTTAAACACTTTTTTTTTAAAAAAAGACCTATGAGCAAAAGCGTGATTTTTAAGGACTTTCAAGCCTTGAAAAGGTGGTCACCAACATTAAGGACCCTGTCATCAAAACGACCAGCACGGTCAGCTCACCTTGTTGAAGTGGTCACCGATGTGCTGCCAGATGCGTGACCACTGCAGCCTGATGCGGCCCATGTTGTAGTAGGAGATCTCCACGATCTTCTGCAGGCTGAACATGCGGGGGTGGGTGGTGCTGGCAAGCTCATCCAGCGACACCTGACACAGTGCCTTGGTGAACTCCACTGCAAGCAACACATCTTCCATTTCAATGTCAATTCACTATTGCAGAGGTAAACCATTAATCATTTAAAGAAAAAAAAGAGAGAGAGAGAGAGAGAGAGAGAGAGAGAGAGAGAGAGAGAGAGAGAGAGAGAAAGGGACTCAAGACTCAAAATAATTTATTCACGTTTAAGGCCATTGCCCCTCGTGAAAGGGATTGCAAGTTAATTACAGTCATCTTAGCACCCGAGCAACTGCACGCAAGCATTACTAATCTTATTTGGAAAACTAGTTTATGACAGAATAAACGATCGCAACTTGAATGCTTTGAATAAATAAACTGACAGAATTTTAAACAGTTTGCTCACGAGTACATGAGAGAAAAAGAGAGAGAAGAGAGAGGGGGTGGGGTAACAGAGTGGGGGGTCAGCTGGGGGCGATGTAACCTACAATAATTTAGCAGTGGTAGATTATGAACTTCAAAAATAAAACAACATGCAACATGAACATAAATGATGCATGAAGATAAGCCTTTATGATCCTCGTTTATAAGGCATGCCATAACAAAAACAACAGAAGTCTGCCATGAAGACTAAAGCAGATGTCAGTATCACGGCATCTTTTTCCTGTATTGCAGTAATCCAGTTCTCACCTATAGCGTCACCATCAAGTCGTACAGAGCCGGTGAATATTCTGTCAACAGCCCACCCACACTTTGAGAACTGGTTTCCCCAACTGTCTCATGGAAGTTGGCTAGTCGCTGCCTGTCCATTCCACTCAGTCCTCCCCTTGCAATCACTGGACATCAACATATTACATTACCAGAGACACGCAACACTTGGCTACAACTGAACAAATTCTTGGTCACATCTTACTCATGCTCACAAACACTCCTGTATACACGCTCATGCACACTGCAGTAAAGTTAGAGCAGCATCCATCTTTCGCACACACACACACACACACACACACACACACACACACACACATACTTAATGCACACATCATACATACAGTCAGATAATCAATCAGAACAGCAGCAGAAACACACACAGCTGCATAAATCAGTAAAATAAAAACAGTAAAACAAACAAACATTTCATTCTCCTCAAGAAAAAAAAAAGCAGCATAAAAAGCTATGTGCATGCTTCGTTTATGTGGTTAAGTGATCTTTAAATAAACACAACAAATAGAAAAAAAAGCAATGCTAAAACTGCAAAATGCAACAAAAAAAAGCCATGTAATAGAAGATGAATATCACTTCCTCCCTCAAGTGTGTCAGTTATGCTCAAGACGATCTGACGGGTGTGTTTTGGCTCTGTGTTAACATTTTATTATGAAAATGGCCCACAGGAGTTACCAAACTGGTTGTTGCCAATTGCAAGATTTTGACAGAGTACAGCCGAAAGAAATAAAAAAGCTCACTTACAGGAATCTTTGTACTAGAGACAAAACATCAAAATTTACAATCATTAATGAAATGGGTGTTTACTATGTAAAGCAAGTAACATTCATGTACAAATGCTTTCAAATACAATTACAGTCAACAAAATCCAACTCTTTTCCTTTTGTGTATAAAATACTATTTCTCACAAAAAACAAACAAACCACCCAACAATAGAAAAGCACATTGTTTCTACTGTTGTTTTTTTTGTTCAATTTATGTGCCTGCACAGTTCTGATGCTCATTCACACACAGTCTACGACAGACAGACAACAGTATGTACTAGCACTGCACTCCCTCTCTTCTCCTCTTTTTATCCTCACACATAAAAGTTTCTCCCTTCTGCGGACATACTGAGCTTCACCCAGCTCCCAGTGACTGACCTTCAGGGTCGAAGGCCTCGATGGGGTGCACCGTGGTAGGGTCTTTAGAGATGTTTGGGGTTTGACCCCCGTTCTATCAGTTGAGCCAGCTCCAGCTGGGATATGCACCGCAGAATCTGCAGCCATCAGAATGCAAACATCGCTTGGTAGGATTAGTTTTGAACATTCTTGTGTAATCCCTCATACAGTTCATGTCGCAATAATCATTTGAGGCCACAAAGACTGAGAATTTTCTTTTACAAATCTGTTTACTAAAAGCTGCATGTATCAGAAAATGAGTTGGTTTTCATTATTTTTTCAGGTTAATCTGTCACATAACTCTGAAAAAAAGCCCAAACCATGGTAACAGATCTTTGCACTGGAACTTTGCCGACATTCACTGTCACTTGGATAACACATAAACAGAAGCATTTGAACATACAGATGCACGTGTGCACACACACACAAACACACAGACTCACATAAACATGCATCACCATCTCAATCAATTTTGTGAGGCACTTTGATGACAACAACAACAAAACAAACATCCTGGCAAGAGCAGTGGAGATGAGGGTCAAATAAATGTTTGTTTTTTACTCACTCTCTTCTCCTAAACTTCGTCCATATGACATAAGCTTCAGACTTAGGAACAATTTTCATTCCCTTCTACAGCAGCTTCAAACTTACACATGCATACATGTAAAACTGCAGTTACATTATTCACACATAGAAGTACATAACAAGTCACACACACACACTTTCACACTTAACCACACACACTACACACACACACACATGCTCACACACACACTTTCACACACACACACACACGCACACACACACACAAACGCGCGCGCGCACACACACACACACACACACACACACACACACACACACACACACACACACACCTCCAGCCATGAGCTGCCCAGATAGTTGCCGTCAGTGTGGGCCACAGAGATGAGGGTCTTGATAGTGTCAATGTTCTTCAGCTTCATTTCTGTGATGGGCGTGGCACACGTTAGCAAAGTGAACCTGGCCAATGCCTGCACGTACGCGTCACGCTCCAACTGCACATAATATGGAGGTGTCACTTCATGTGGACTGGTCCATGTTTGCCACATAATGAGTAAAAAACTAAATTTTCAAAAACAATGCACAAACTCATCCCTGACAAGAAGAGTTCCACTGACATTAAATCTAGATATAAACCCCCCCCCCCAGATGTTTATGCTATTTTTTTGTTACCGATATGGATTCCTCTCTGCCTGGGAAAGCATTTTCCTACACAACTGCAACCATTTGGTAAGGTAAGCACAAAAAAAAAATGAAAATTCAATTAAAATCTATTGTCTACTGCAAATTAGACTAATTCTTTTTCCAATTTCTTTATCATTCAAATAACTATGTTCAAAACTGTCTTTTTTGACAGCGCATGAAACTTCCTTTTTTTTTGTCAAAGTGAAGAAGTAAAAGGAATACTGGGTAGAAGGAATTAGTTCAAACTTCGAATGTAAGAAAGCTGACATGGGCTCACAGCACAGCAGAGCAGCAGAAGCCCATTACCTCCATGTGGAAGATACAGGCGATGCGGATGGCACAGCGAATTCCATCCAGACACAGCGCCGCTATGTCCTGGTCATCGCAGTCCTGCAGTCCAACACTGAACGCAGCCAGGAAGGGCGTCCATGCCATCTGAACACACATCAGCAGGACTGGAGTGTGAGTATATGTGAGTTGTCGTGTTGAGTACAAAAGAATATCCTTAACACAATGAAAACTGGTGAACTATTTCAACTCTTCTTTTTGTTCTTCAAATAACTAAGGCGAGCTGAACATATCTGTACACGTAAATTAATGTCAGAAGCATAGTGTGTTGAACATAGCTGTTGACGATAATTGATATGTCAGAAGCATACACTTATCCATACATACAGGATAACACATCAAATTTATTTTCAAGAGGTGGAGCATTTTGTACATGGTGCAAAGAGAACTGTCTAGATTTGAATGTTACTCAAGGGAGGACTACTAGGTGTTCCAAGGTGAGAGTCCTGGAAGTGCATTAAAGACGAAAATTTGGCATAGAACAACTGGTGTTTTTTTGACCAGCCACCGTGGTGAAGTGGTTAGCGTCGCGGACTCCTGGCTGGGAGGTCATGGGTTCGAATCCCATCAGAGTCATGTGGGTTTTTCTGCCCTGACCGGCTCCTACCCAGAGTTGAGTTTGCTGCGGACTCAGTTGGGAAGACTGGTACCACACAGTCAAGTTTCATCCACTTAATGGATGCGTTTCTGAGAGTGTTGCTCAAATTTCCTGACCAACACTGCAGGTGCCTGTATCTCTCGGGCCTGATTGACGCCGGATATATTATGAAAGGAAGCGTAGAGAACAGCCCTGTCATGCAGTCTCAGACCGAAATGGAAATCCGTAGCATCATCTAAATCATCCCCATTCTCATCGATCAGCATAAAAAAAAAAAAATGTCTCAAATTCTGTGGCCCTTCATGCCCTGCTCTCATGGTGACCTCAATTTCGATGTCCTCTCCACGTCTGTGGTCTTGGTTTGGTTCCGTCGGGTCACCGGTATCGGCGAGTCCATGGGGGCTGTTGTTGGACAGATGTGGTGGTGCCCTCCGGAGGGAGAGGTCACTCACGCCGACTCCGCGACTAAGCAATTATTGTCGTCAGTAGGGGGCTTAGTAGGTGGTGTCCTGCGTATGTTAGATCAGAACAGGCGCCACTGAACACCACCGAAGTGACTCGGCAGCAGTGCAGAGTCTCCTCCGGTGCGTTGCCCCTTGACTTGACATTGACTGCTCCCTGTGGACTGCCGGTGCCGGGGCTGCGGCGGGGCCGACCGAGCTGTGGCTGTGGACGGGGTGTCGGAATGAGCGGCGTGGGTGCACTGCCTCTGAGGTGGCGCAGAAGTTGGGACAGAAAAAAAAAAAAAAAAAAAAACCCTGGGGTTTTTTTGTTGTGTGATCAAGTGTAGATTTGAATGTTATTAAGACGAAGAAGATGGTGGATGATTTTTTTAAGAAACCCAGCTCCTATCCCTCACTAGTATATCAAAAACACCAAAGTGGAACGTGTAAGTGAATATAAGTATCTGGGTACTGTTTTAGATGATAAGCTGAATTTTAATGCAAATACTCAATTTATCCATTAAAAATGCCAATCTAGAATATACTGTCTTCAGAAACTTTGGTCTCTTGCTGTTAAAAAAGACATCTTAAATATGTTTTATTGTTGTTTTGTAGAATCAGTGCTGTCCTTTGGCTTTTTATTCTGGTTTGGAAATCTTAGTATGAAAAACAAAAACATTTAAAACAGGGGGGTGAATATATGTGGAAAGATTTAATAAAATCAAGGACAGTTAGATAAATTGTATAAATGTCGTGTCACACAAAAAGCTGTGAGCATTGCTGCCGACAGTTCTCATGTTCTTTCAAAAAACTACAGTGTTCTACCATCTGGACAAAGATTCCAAATTCCAAAATTCAAAACAAATAGAACTAAACACAGTTTCGTTCCCAATTCCATCAAACTCCTGAAATCAAAACTGAACTTTCAAGGAGATCCGTTCAGAAAGCTTGTTTGTAGATTATATATGTTTGTATGTGTGCTATTCTGTGTGTGAGTGGGTGGGTGGGGGGGGTGGGGGGGTGGATGGGTGGGCGTGATTTGTGATTTGTTAAATATAGATCCATAGACATGTTTTTGTGGCCACTCTTAATTTCTCTTTGAAGATGATAAAAGTTCTTGACTTGATTTCACTTGAAATCAAGGATTCTCTGCTGCGCAACACATGCACATACACACACACTCACATATACACACACATCACTGATAATTGGCCAGCCTACTTCTCAAATCTCATCAAAAGCGAACTTTAGCATGGTACATACAATATATCCATGAAATTGGCACACAACCTACAAGACTGCTGTTTGAAAATCTGACCTTGAACATGGGTCGGACATGTTCCAGGTGGGTTGCCATGGTGAAGGAGGGCCTTGACATGGCTGACACTCTCCATCAGCACCTTGGCAGTCTGCGCCATCTGTTCCATCTCCATGTTGTACAACAGCCGCGCGCTGCTGTTGCTCGTGATGTCCTCTGTCACAGCAGACACAGTCCAAGTTTACCTACAGTCTTTTCTTTTCCTTCTTTCTTTGTTCCTTGGCCAGTATTCTGAGGTTCATCACCGGTGAGAGTTTTGCATATGACGCTTTTTTTTTTTTTTTACCCCCTGGCCGCTCTGGGGTGCTGTAGATTCCGTTTTTGAACCCTTGGTGGTGAGAAAACCATGAAATTGCTGACCGTGCTATATCTCTAATTGATGCCAAGAGACCACAGACACAATAATCCGTGCCTCCATGACAAGTCTGATCCAGCAGACGGATGGCCTTGGAGCAGGCAATATGAATAGTCCTGTCTTCAAGATGGGTCACGTTGTCTCCATAAGCTGCTCGTTAGTGAAGGATCTTAACTTTCCCTGACTTATCATTCTCGTTTTCTTTATCCTCCTCCCCCCCCCCCTGCTTTTTTTTTTTTTTTTTTTTTGTTGAATCTTTACCAAGTCATTAATATAATGATGGAAGAATTGTTAGCCTGCACTTGTTTTCTCCCACTACTAAACCGTTCAACTTTTTTTTTTTCTATCCCATCATGAAGTTACCACATTCCGTCTTTGGGGACACTGTTTACACATGATGCCAGGGGAATGTTTCATTTGCATGTCACCTGTCTAAATGGCACGCGATAGCCTACTCTTTTCTGAAAGGTAGAATGAGATTTAAAGTACAGACTCCCGGCTGGGAGGTCGTGGGTTCGAATCCCATCAGAAGTCATGTGGGTTTTTCTGCCCCGACCGGCTCCTACCCAGAGTTGAGTTTGCTGCGGGCTCAGTTGGGAAGACTGGGACCACACAGTCGAGTTTCATCCACTTAATGGATGCGTTTCTGAGAGTGTTGCTCAAATTTCCTGACCAACACTGCAGGTGCCTGTATCTCTCGAGCCTGGTTGACGCCGGGATATATTATGAAAGGAAGCATAGAGTACAGCCCTGTCATGTAGTCTCAGACCGAAATGGAAATCCGTAGCATCATCTTAATCATCCTCATTCTCATCGATCAGCATAAAAAAAAGTCTCAAATTCTGTGGCCCTTCATGCCCTGCTCTCATGGTGACCTCAATTTCGATGTCCTCTCCACGTCTGTGGCCTTGGTTTGTTTCCGTCCGGGTCATCGGTATCGGCGAGTCCATGGGGGCTCGTTGGACGGACGTGGTGGCGCCCTCCGGAGGGAGAGCTCACTCACGCCGGCTCCGCGACTAAGCAATTATTGTCGTCAGTAGGGGCTTAGTAGGTGGTGTCCTGCGTATGTTAGATCAGAACAGGCGCCACTGAACACCACTGAAGTGACTCGGCAGCAGTGCAGTGTCTCCTCCGGTGGGTTGCCTCTTGACGACTTGACATTGACTGCTCCTGTGGATTGCCGGTGCTGGGGCTGTGGCGGGGCCGACCGGGCTGTGGCTGTGTGGAGGGTGTGTCGGAATGAGCGGCATGGGTGCACTGCCTCTGGGTGGCAAAAAAAAAACCAAAAAAAAAAAAAAAAGAAAGATTTAAAGTACAAGACTTTTCATGCATGCTTACAATTTCCTTCAAAGGACCAAAGAGGGACTGGAGCCTGCGCAGGTGTTCACTCCCAGGGAGAAGAGCTCTTTCAGCCTGGCTGTGACCCCCTCGACTTTGGAACAAGAGTTCGGTGCTTTACCTGCTGGGTCAATCAGGCCCCCAAAAACATTTCATGCAACAGTGATTCTTATCACTGTTACTCTTATTGTAACTATCATTATGTCCTGCTGTCATATTATACCTGCCCTCTCTGTGACACTCTTGTCCTGTTGTTCGCTCTGGTTTCACTACACACCTCTACAACCAGAACTGTCTCCTCATGCCCTGGCACTGGAAGTCCACTGGGAGCAATCAATATCTGGTTGTCATGAGCACTCACTCCATCTGTTGCTCCCTTGGCTGCACCATTCTTCCAGATACAAAGAATGAATCAGTCTTCTACTGTTTATCCCTCCCTGTTAAAAAACATAAACTGAAAACTTATTCCTCTATTGTTTCTCCAACCAGGAAAGATACGCGTTATGACTTAGTCCTCTGGTGTTTCCCCTGATTTAAAACATATGAGCCAATGACTTAATCCTTAACTGTTCCCCCCACACAAAACCAATGACTTACTTCTTTACTGTTCCTCCAACAAGAAAAGACATGAACTGATGACTTAATTTCTTACTATTGTCCCATCACAAAAACACATAAACCACGGACTCGGTCTTCTACTTTCCCTCTGCTTTTAAAGATATCATGGCTATTTTCCTTACTGTTTCACCAACACAAAACGCATTAACCAACCACTCAGTCCTTAACTGTTCCCCGTACTATAAAACATATAAACCAGAGGATTTGTTCCTTACTGCTCCACAAAACATAACATAAAACCACGACTTACCTCCCTAACTTTTCACTGTTATTTGATAAAGTTGTGAACTAATGAATTCATTCCTTACCGTTCTCAAAACACGAAAGCTATGAACCAAATCCTTACTAATCACACCCCCCCCCCCCCCACCCCCCAGCGCAAAAAAATAAACCAATGGACTAAGCTCCCTAATGCTGCCCCCCAGCATACAAGACACAGACAATGACTCAGCTCCTCTATTGCTCCCCAACATGGAAAATATTAATCCAAAGACAACTCATTTCCCTTTCCTCAACTCAAAAGATACAAATCAATGAGTTACTTCCCCCCCCCCCCTCAAACACTGTAGATGATGTAAAGCGGACACTAAAGACATAAATTAATGAGTTACTTCCCTCCCTCCCCTCAAAACACCACAGATGATGTAAAGTGGACGCTAAAGACATAAATCAATGAGTTACTTCCCTCCCCTCAAACACTGTAGACGATGTAAAGCGGACACTAAAGACATAAATCAATGAGTTACTTCCCTCCCCTCCCCTAAAACACCGTAGATGATGTCAAGTGGACACTCACTGACAGATGTGTTGGGTTTAGTGTGATAGCCAGCTTTCATTTTGATCTCATTGCCCGCAATCTCATCGTAGATAGCCGAGAGGTATTCCTCGGGAAGATCCTTGCTGTCGTTGATGCCACGGTTCATGCGGATGTACTGCTCTTTGGTCATCTTCTGACCTTGTTGATCTGCAAAAATTCATGCATGCACACACACATACACACACACATATATATATATATATATATAGACACACACACACGCAAATATATATATATATATATATATACACACACACACATACAACAAGAATAACATACAGCTCTTCTTTTTTTTTCTACAGCTTTCCTTTTCAAACATCCTATCAATATCAACATGGTAATTGTCATCCAATGACTGATGTTCAATTAGATGCTATAACAGACACTTGGCGCTGGCATTGGAACAGCCTTGAGACCCTAATCATGTGCAACAGTGTAGAAGTGATGTAACCAATCCAGCTTTTTGACTTGTTCATTGGGCTACTCCAAGGACACTCGTCCTCTATGGTGTTCTATGGAATGGCCTTGGACAAAAGTCATGCTCAGCACGTGTCCTTGGCATACAACTTATAACTTGCAAATGCACAAGCAGAAACATTGTTTCGCAAACTAAAAATAAAACATGCCACTTACAGAAAAGAAGAGTAGTGAAAGTCTGAAACAGAGGCTGAGTTCTAATGATCGGGATGGGGGCAAACCAGCTTAGTTACACCGAAAATTCTGCATAACAGTCCCTAGTATGAATGCTGGATATAGGGATTTCACTCTTTCATTGCCATAGTAGCTGCAAGGCAACTTCAGTCAGAAGACCCATAGTTGCTGCTTGCCACCATGAGCATGGTTTCATTCAATTTGTGTGTGTGTGTGTGTGTGTGTGTGTGTGTGTGTGTGTGTGTGTGTGTGTGTGTGTGTGTGTGCACACAAATGTTTTTTTTTTCACCAATTCCTCTCATGTCTGAATAGTAAAAATAAATGAACTGCTGTTTCTCAGCTGTTTACAGCTTAACACAACTGGCAATCAAAGCGTTAAAAAAAATGTACGGCTATTTTTAATTAGTCATTCTTTTTGTGTGTGCCTCTTCTCTTCAACTGAATCACACTAAGGTTTTACATTCTCATCCATACCAGTCTTGACTTTAGAGACAAGAACAAGTATAGTAGCAGCAGAAGAGGAGCTGACACATACTTTCAGAACATCGTTTTATATAAAAAATGAACAAACTCTTTTGAATTAACATCAGAAATTTCCACGGATGGGTGCCTGTGTGTGTGTGCTTGTAGGAAGACTGTGCGGCAAGGAACTAACAGGAAAACAGTGTGTTAAGGAAGGTGGAGGGAGGGAAGGGGGGGGGGGGAGGAGGGGGGGGGGGGGGGGAGAGAGACAGTTGGGGATGGATGTGTATGAGAATGCAGGGAGGAGCGGCAGCATGAGCCAGGTGACTCACCTGAGGACTGTGCAGGTCTGTGGTCAACATAATGATAGAGAAGGCCAACACGTAGGCTGTGTCTGCGCTGGCAAACAACTCTGTGCTGAGACACACACACACACCAAAACAGTATACCTTCACGCTACCATCAAGCAACTGCATTAACAAAGGAAATTTTCCACTAAAATCATGTTTAATACCATATTACACAAATGCAGAATATGATTGTGGTCTGACTCCCATCCCCTGCAAAATGCTAATTCCTTACGGTACCAGCTAAGAAAACAAAAGTAGCTATTACTGAATTATCTCCCTTCTTTTGTAGCTGCCATCTTTCGTTCCTGCCTGTGTTTTTGCCATAGAATCTTTTTGGTGCTGATTTCTTATAAATCACTGTGTTGGTTTTATGTGAGGATCATGTTGTCTAGTATGGCACAGGGTTACCTCAGTTACTTGCAGCATCAGCCTATGCTAAAACCAAATCACATGTCTAAATGCACCAAACAACGCATGTCTTAACTCTAGCTTCTTTGTCTTCACCATCTGCAAGCGCATCCATCCCAGTAGATGCAATGCCTCCTCCTCTTTTGATCAATACCATGGCTACCATTGCCTCCTCTGATCAATATGAAGCCCTCCACCTCTCACTCTCCCCCTCCAACCTCGGCTACAACGCTACTTTAAGCCCATAATCCAGCACTCAGTGCAGCTCCGGTGTCAAGCTCACCTGTGATTTACATACTCACTCATCTGCCAGCGGTCCTACCATAGTATCTCAAATTTAATTCACAAAGATTACAGCAAATCATACCAAAACAGACCGTAATACAGTCAAAAGCATGTCAAATACAAAAGGTTATACCCACACATTAATCCATATCTAAGGTGCAGGCAGACCGTCAGTCAAAATCCGTCTAAATACGTGCAACCCTAACTTCATCAAAGAGAGTCAACAGACAGACACAAAGCTCCAAGGATGTTTCTGCAGTAAAAGTAGCATGATGTTATTGATGAACAGAGCTACCATATTTTTTTTAACATATATACAAACAAGTGTGCACATACACACACTAAACAGAAAAGAATATTAAATAATGTCACAGTCACAGTGGATCAATACTGTTAACCTTACTCTATATTCAAAAGTCTTTTTCTCTCAGTGATTTAAAATCTTCCCTTGCGATTGACCATGAGCACTTCTCCACAATAAGAATATAAAGAATAGAATTTAGAGAAGAGTAATCATCTTATCAATCACTGTTTAGAAAAACTTAATGGAGAAAAAAATTACAAAAACACCACATAAGCCTTGTCATAAACAATATTTAAAAAGAAAAGAACTGGTCACATGCAATAAATTCAGCCACCCCACCACACAACTTACTTTGGGTTGCATTCACAATAACGGGCAGCAAACTTTTCCATCAGTCGATCGATCTTTTGTGACTCGCCGGGCAGACGGAATCCATCCAGAAAACGGCGGATGGATTCCACTATGGGCATGCCCGTGAAATCCATCTGATCCACATAGGCATACATCACCTCCCTGTTGTACCTGGAAACACACAGATATCAGTGGGGCAAAACACAGGTGGGAAAGTACTGAGCATATACCTAGCCATCATGGTAACAGTGGTTAGCCTCTCACACTGCAAGTTGGGAGGTCCTGAGTTCAAATTCTGTCAGAGGTATATATCTGTGGGATTTGGGCCCTGCCTGCACCTACTCACAGCTGTTGCTACAGACCTGAACCAGAAGCCTCGAACCATTTCATAGTCAAGTTTCATTAACTCTTTCATCCCTACAACCCGGTTTTCCGGTTTGCAGAAATCCTACCCTTCCTTCTCGCAGCCCGGAAAACCAGGCAACACAAAATCCCTCCTTTCCTTCCTGCAGCCTGGAAAATCGGTTCTTGCGGTAAGCACTTTGAACTTTGCGCAGTCGCGTCATCGGTACATGTCATGACCGGGTCACTTGCGTGGCAGTGCTTATGAATGGAATGGATGCCAGACGGCCCCTACAGCATGGGAAAGTGGTCGCCGCTCTATTCTGGCCGGTTTGCTACTGCATACATGGCAGTTCTCACTTTACACTTTTTTTTTTTTTTTTTTTTGCTTTAAATCTAAGAATGAAGGGAATACTCGTATTATAAGAATCTAGGAACAAGAGGAAGCAATGGCTAATAGAAAAGTAGGAATGAAAGAGTTAACTAGGTGGATGCATCTGTGGGAGTGTTGCTCAAATTTTCTGGCTGACTCTGCAGGTGCCTGCATCTTTTGGACCTGGTTGATACCGAGATATATTGTGAAAAGAACCATAGCGTACTTCTCTGTCATACAGCCTCATACTAAAAATTCCATAGTCGTGGCAATTTTGATCAGTTTTACAAAAAAGGCAGAAAATTCAGTAGCCCTTCATGTCCTGCCACACAGTGACCTCAGTGTAGATTCACACAATGGTCGAGTTCCTATTGAAAAAAAAAATAAAAGAAAGAAAATTCACAGCTGGCAAGAAGTTACCAACTTCACAAGAGGACTGTCAATGGATGCATGCGGCTGGTGTTGGATCAACATGGTGGTGTCCTCCACACGGGGCGATGCTCACTTCAAGCTGGTTACATGACTATTCTCTTACTGTCACCAGTGGGGGGCATAGCACCTGCTTGCCCCCACCTGCAGAACAGGCACCATCGAACACCACTGAACTGACTCAGCAACAGTGCACTGTCTCCTCTGGTGAGTTGTCACGCTTCAGACAGTGTGAAACCCATCGCCGATGTTCTCTGTCTGTTTCTCTCATGCACAGAGACACTCAAAAGCATGAATATATTCACACACACACACCTCCCCCTTGCCCTGCCATACAAACATCATTCAATGTAAATATTCTTCCCAGAAGATGGTTTTGAGGAACAAAGAAAAGCACTTACGTTTCATTTTCACCCAGGAAATCACCTAATGCTGTCTGCAACAGAAAATGATGATGGGTCAGGCTACGCTAATCATCTTACTTTACTGAAAACAAACAATCAATCAAAAAACAGAAAAAAGGAAGAAAAATACCCCCTCCAGCAACAAACTAAAATACAAACGGGTAAAATCAATAGAAAGAATTATGGAGTTTACTCCCGAGTTCCACATACAAGCGATAGAAAGAAAAGAGTTGTTTGAGACCTGCATGGTATTTTTCTGCTCTCTCAATCCATGTAGTATGTGATCAAGTTTCTGAATGCCAGTATTTCACTGCGGCAAAACTCACTGTTCTTCTCCACTGTGCAAAGCTATAATCAACATGGGGAAATGCAGGGGGGTGGGGGTCAAACATAATGACCACACGATAGAATCATATTGGACTAGAAGAGAGCTTTAGATTGAAACAAACATGGGAAGCCGGAAATACAACTGAAAAAAAATGGAGTTGCTGGATCATTACCACTTTGCCCTTGTGGGCTTTACCTTGTGCTACCACCTTCGACACCAAATGTGGTAATGCTGAGTATACTCATACACACGCATAAATTATGATAATGTACGTGAACAATTACACATGTTTTATTTGCAATCTATTTACATAACAGGCTACGTCTACAACTTAAACACATTTTTTTTTTATTCATTTTCTTTGACATCTCTCGTTTTTCATTGTTGCTTTTTTTCCTTACTTGCTAGTTATTTGCTCTCCTCTCTTACTCAAACGTATTCATTAGTGATAAACATCCCTGTTTTCAAGTCATATTTCTGACCTTATCCAAACGCTCTTCTGCTGCGTGAAAGAATTCGGCAACATCATCAGTCGATTTACCCAGCATGCCCTGCTCTTGTAAGTACGCAAGGCCCTTCTTGGGTTTATTATGAAATCTGAAACATCAAAAAAAAGGTGAAGTAAACAAATTAAATAAGAACGAAGTCAGCATAATACTCTTCATCAAAGTCTTCAGAGAAAAGCAAATCTTAAATAAATGTCAGCGAACTGCCCAGAGAAACGTGGACAAACGAGTCACAAGACAAACCACAACGCGTTTCGACCCTCTTAGGTCTTCTTCAGGTGCAACAAACATGAAACAAATAACGAAAATGCACTTAGCTTTGATCGCTTCTGTGTTCAGCGCAAGAAAGAAGGCGTGAAACGCCTTCTTTCTTTCATTCTTGCGCTGAACACAGAAGCGATCAAAGCTAAGTGCATTTTCGTTATTTGTTTCATGTTTGTTGCACCTGAAGAAGACCTAAGAGGTCGAAACGCGTTGTGGTTTGTCTTGTGACTCGTTTGTCCACGTTTCTCTGGGCGGTTCGCTGACATTTATTTAAGATTTGTTTAGATTTCCGCCTGCAGTCGTTTCACTTTGCAACTAGATCTTCAGAGAAAGACAGATTAACAATCTAAAACACACAAAAAAATTACCACAAAATTGTCATCTTAGAAAAGTGGAAAAATAATGGAGCAGAAGTGAAGCGTGAACAAAAAAACACACAGAATGTAATGGATAAAAAAAATGGAATGACCACCTGAGCAAATACACAAGCAAATATCCTCACTTATCAAAATCAACAATTACAATAAAAACAAAAATCATCTTCCAAATTACTAGTTTATCATTTAAACTGTATATCATTCTTGACATTTGAAGATTCTCGCTCAAAATTAAACACAGGCTCATCTGTCAAACACTGACACTTCTTTCATCTAATGGACAGAAAAAAAGCAGCAGAGACCTAGAATTCCCTAGCACTTGCGCTAACACTACAGGTGAGAACAGAACAAAACAAAAAAGCCATTACTCACAGCTCGAGCCCGGTCTCCATGAGCTCCTTCTGCTGCTTGAGGACCTCAAACTGCTCCGGGGAATCAGCAGGCACGCCAGACAGCGTGGCCTGGAGAGCACTGTTGTTGGAACTCAAAGAGTTGACGCTGCCATAGCTGTTCATTGTGCCTTTGCCACTGTCGCTGTCTGTCTCTGTGTAGGGCTTGTTGTCTTGACCTGTTCGCAGCCATGCATTTACCATAATTTCCTAACTACAAGACAATACTTTTTTCTTCTGAATTTCTCTCAAAGACATCTTACATCGCTGAGTGCTCTGAGATTTTGTGGGCAAATAGTTCAGACCATTACATGAGTCATGATCTACAATCATAATCAGTGTCTACTTTTTCAAAGATCAAAGCACTGACCACATTAAGAGACATTTTAACTTCCTTACAGCTGAATGTTCTAAGTACCCAGCAGCATACTTATGAAAAAGTCCTACATACAATAGAAGAGATGGGAAGCGTAACAAGGCATGAATAATCAAAATAGGCATGGTGTTCTGAGCTCCAAAACAGAGAAAGAGTGGATAAACACACATGTGGATCAAACCATTTTTAATCATTGAATGATTATAAATCAGGAACCAAAAGTAGTTTTTGTGCGTGTGTGTGGATATGGACTGAAGTGAATCTCCTGTTCACAAAAACAATAATAGAATATTCAGGTTTGACAGAGTAATTGCAGAAAATATAAGACTTGGATGCACACAAACAGTTCACCATACTATATAGGCACACAGAACGTGGACAGGTTTGGCTTAGAGTGGGGCAATTTTCACAATGAAATAATTTTCTTGAAAATACTTGTCAAGACAAACCTCGTCGTCCCACTTGACATGTCCCAAACCACCAGGAAAGGCAAGAAGGCTAAGGAGAAGTATCCATAAACCAAAATATCAGGTGATCAGGGAGAGATGATTCACAGGGACTGTGAAAAAGAGGAGATGGATGGAAAAATTTGATTTCGCTCCCTTTCTTCTTCTTTTTTTTTTTCCTTCTAAATTTTTCTAACTTATACAGACACGTCCAGGGTATCAAGGCACTTGTCTGGACGGGTGAGCACGAGGCAAAGTTCACACAGACAGGCAGACAGACTGATGAACAGAGCTTACCCAGATTGGACTGGGAGTGTGGGTTGAAGTAGAGGTCTTTGCTCCACTCCACCATACACTGAGGATGGACACCAGACACTGCAGACCCTTCACCCGCATACTCTTCTCCTGGTTGGGGGTGGCTCCTGGACACACACACACACCCCCCACCATCACAGTCACAGGCTTGGCTCTCTCTTAATTCAACTGCGTATGTGTGTGTCAGTGTGTATCTTTGTGGTTTCTCTGTATGTGTGTGTGTGGGGGGGAGCGAGTGAACAAGTCTGTGAGCATGTGCATGACCGTGTTACCTGTATTTTTTTTCACATCTCAGTTATTAATCTCGCTTCTCAATCTTTTGTATTCCATGCAACATAACAATTTCTTTTCCTGCTTTGTCTTCCTGTCTTCCTGCATTTTCTACAGCTTTCAGCCCACACAGCAACACACACGCCATCACCATAAACAATCTGGCAGCAGACTTGACAAAAAACATATCCACCTGCGGCACAGTGTCTCCACTGGAACGTGGCAGCACAGTAACCCTGATTTAATAGTTTTGTGCGAGTTGCTGGCACTGGGCCTGTGATTGCATGAGCTTGAACACAGCTGTGTTCTAGAGTCAGGACAAATGGCATGGATGTCATGCTACTGACTGGGCTCCGAGGCACCTAGACCAAAAAAAAAAAAAGTGAAATATCACACAACTGCTGAGCCTCTGTAAACATGCATACACACAAAAATTTCACACATGCATGTCTACCACCTCTCCCCATTCCCTCCTTCCCACTCCAGCAATCCCTACTCACACACAAGACACAAAAGACAACCCCACTCACCCAGTTCCAAAGCATGCCTGCCCTGGGCGATCTTGGACAGGTCGTTGACCAGGCGGTCAAAGATGTTGGCCAGGGCCAGGTCGCAGTCATAGTTGAGGTAGATGTCGACGACACTCTGGGCATCAGCACAGATGCGGGTGAGGGCCTGGATCACCATCCACTTGTGCTCGAAGGAACTGCTGGGGGTCTCCAGGATGTAGAGGAAGATCTCCTTGAAGAATACCTGTCCCCAGAAAAACTGGCTGATCAAGTCAACAGAGAAACACAGAACATGGAGAATAAGCCTGCAGAAACTGGCTGATGATGTAGACAAAAGAACTGCAGCACAGAATTACTGCAAGAAACAGCAGCAGAACAGAAACAGAGGTAACCCTAAAAATGCATTCATTATCATTTTGTGTGAACGTATCTTCAAACATAGTGGCAAACACATGGATACTTTATATGTTAAAACACGAAAAAGAAAAAAAACAAACAAACTGCATTTTCTTCAGGACATCAAACCACCAACTTACCCTCCCCCACTATCTCCACCACTGCACCTCTCACATCCTGCCACACCTAAATTGCATATTCTGGTGAGATGCTGCTTGAAATTGGAGAACAACATTCAACTTTCCCAGCCCATTATATCCCGTCCCCCACCCCTGCCTCTTCCTCCTCCAGTCAAACATCAATCTGCTGCATCTTCAGATGTTTGAATCTGGATCGCAGCATGCAACCTACCCTGTCACCTCCCCCTGCCTCTCACATCCTAGTAAATCTCTATTGAAGTCTTCAACATGTTTAAATCTGGACATCACAGTAAAATGTTACCTGTCCTCACCCACCACCTTCCACACTCAGACCTACCTCAATCTGCATCTTCAGGTGCTGTTTGAAGTTGGACAGAAGAGTCAGGAAGATGGCCAGGGACAACTCAAACACTTCCGGGACGGAGCTGACGCCATTTTTGGACAAGGCAACACACAGGTACTGCTTGATGGCATTGATGAACATGTCGTTGGTGCGGAACACTGGGCCTGCGTTCTGCAGGATGGACAGCAGCAACTGCAGCGACAGAATCTTGGAGCGCAGTTCATGGGACCTGCACAAACCCCATAGGGAAAGACAGACACAGCTGATTTTCAGTTCTGATCTGTTTGTCTTTTTATCGGAAAACTTTCCTCTAAGGCTCCTTCAAAATCAAAACCTAAATGAACATTCACTGATTTAACACAATTACCTACAGATGAAACCTGTCGCGTAATTCTGGCAACTTTTTTTTGCTTAACCAAATAGTGGTTAATGAAAACAAATTGGCTGACCTGAACAGGAGGCTGGAGCCCTACCTCATTATCTAAGAAAACTGTCAATAACTGCACACAATTTTGAGCTTCTGTACACTCTGTGGGTGAATAATTTCAAGCCATTAATTGTTAAGTGTATTCTGCTTGCCTGAATAGGTTATACAATAAGGAGCAGCAAAACAAATTCTGAAACTTAAGTCTGAATTACACAAACCTGTACATATACAAACGTGTGCATAAATGCAGCACTTACACTTTTAACACAACTCTCACAGCTAACATATACAAGAACCTGTTGCTCAGATACTTCACACCTAGCTTTCACTCATTCGCTCACTCTTACACACACATACACGCACGCACACACACACACAGAGAAATATATACACACACACACTCTCTCACATACACATGCACACTGTCTCACACACATGCTCTCTATCTCTACACTAACACTCTCCTTCACATATGCACACACGCTCCCTCTCTATCTCAAACATACACAAACATACACACACACACTCACTTAGGATCAGGGGGACCATCTCCTAACGGTTTCATGGACAGTTTACACAGACTGCGGAACACCAGGAAAGCGTCTTTCTGCAGGATGTGACTGAAGGCCCCTGCATGGCCTCCCCTTCCATGCTGTCGCTGGCAGTCAACGCTGTTGCCAATAATCAATCACCAACTAAATTATCAGGCAATCTTCAGTCAAAAGGTAGGAGAACAAGAAAAGTAAAATATCAGTGACAAAGTACAAACATTCTATACAGGACTAAATAATGGTCAGGCATAGAAAAAAGAAGGATGGACACTCGGTGTGTTGGAAGAAATATGCTAAAATCTATGCAACCTGGTGGATTCTAGACATCATTTTCTGTTATCTGCGATAACTATCCAAGATATGTGGCAAATCCTTTTTCTTTCAAATTTTCACATTGCAGGAAAGACAGTTTGGGGGAGAAGAACGAGGAAGGGAGGAAGCAGGAAAAGGGGAAGAGGACAGAGAACATGTCTGCTATGAGGAATTCCCTCAAACAGGAACATTTTCAGGCCTGTATAAATTCAGTCAATGTTAATCATGTCTGTTCTAGTGCTGTGTAACAAATCAACTTTGCTGCATTCCACACAACCGCATCAATTTCTTTTAACACATCGAAAGAACAATCTGACCTGCTTTTGTTTGCTTGTCTTCCTTATTTCATAAAAGTTTTAGTTCTATACTTTGATGTAAGTGTTACATTGTGAGTATGAGTACATGTGTGTGTGTGTGTGTGTGTGTGTGTGTGTGTGTGTGTGTGTGTGTGTGTGTGTGTGTGTGTGTGTGTGAGTGCACATGTGCATTTGTATGTGTGTGTGTAAGCAGGAGTGTGAGCATGTGGATATTTGTGTATGTGTGCTTGTGTGTGTGAGTGTGTGTGTGAGCATGTGGACGTTTGTGGTGTATGTGTGTGTGCGTGTGTATGTGTATGTGTGTGCATGCATGTGCTACTCTGTGTGTGTACACACATGTCTGTGTCCATGCATGTTTTGCAGTGAATGTTTGTGTATGCATGAGTGTATGCAATGTTTTACATTATATATTTCATTTGTTAAATATGGCCAGTAAACACAGAGTAAAGAAAAAAAAAATGACAAGAACAAAGGACTGCTGAAAAAAAAAGGGTTCATCTGTACATATAATTTCAACAGTTCATGCTATCAACCTAGCTAGTCACTGCAAACTGTCCTTTTTGAAGACTGGATGAACAATGCACGCTCCATATCAAGCTATACAAAAAAGATTGTCCCCAAACCTGTCATCCCCTAACTTCTCTCTGTTGCACTTAATTTTGTCTCTACAATCAGGGCTCAGCTGAATCAAAGGGCTACATCAGTGCTGCTGAATATAATGGCATAAGAAATAAAACAGTACAGTCAATTAAAAAAAAACAAAAAAAACACTACGTGTAGTCATCTATATGCAGTTGAACTTAAGTGCAACCTCTTGATATCCTATTGTTAAAAAATGTGGGAGGGAGGAAGGGGTGGGGAGTGAGCGGGGTGGGGGGGGGGGGGGGGTCTTGAAAGAAAAGGGGTCTTAACTGGGAAGAAAACTTAATAAAGGTTAAAACAAAATCCAGAAAACAAGTCTTTGAAGCACGGGATGCTTTATTCGAAGGATCTTTATTCTGTAAGCTTTCACTGTATAAATAACTGATTCATGGTTTAGGCCCTGATAAGATACATAATGGCTATGTGCAGATCATTCCACTCAATGAACGGCTGGTTTCTTCCATTCCAGAGTCTGAAATCTCACTACTGAGTTATCGGCATAGCTGACATGTTCCAAAACCACGACGATGTAATATGACTAAAGATTTGCAAGACCAAGATGGGCAGAAACACAACAGATGACAATAAAGGGAGATAAGGCCAGGTCAACAAGACTGACAGAGAAAAGGAAATTTAAAGCACAAAATTACCACCGACAGATTACTAACCATCACCTCTAAGCTCTGAATTACTGTCAAATCCCTGATCAAAATGACAATGGAATGCTGCATTAGACAAGATATTTGACATAGAATGCTTCTCTATGAATCATTTAAACATTCAAGGAGACTTCCCCTTGCAACACAAACTGACAAACCAACAACGCTAAATCTTCTCTCATATCATTCCATCAGGCACCGTCTCTATGAGACATATCACATAACATCAAACAACCTGCCACAGAAGACTTCATAGTCCAGCCCACATGAACAGCATAGAATATGGTTTATTCATTTATCTACCTACTTCTTCTTCTTGTTATTTTAATGTACAGAGGATTTGTTTTTCGAGTGCAAGAGGCATAAAGGCTTAGTAGAACATGCACCACTTAAGGCAACGAAGCTGACAAATACAGTTCTATGAGCGCAAAGATAACTTCACAACTTTCAAACAAACTGACAGCGATATAAAATCTGTGTCAGGAAAGCAGGCTCATTAATTTCAAAATGAGGTGCACATACTTTTGTACTTAAGAATGGAAAAAAAAGCATAAGGAATGAAAAGAACACTTACAATAAATGTGTTCCCTAAAACATTAAAAAGCAGAAAGTTTGTAAGAAAACCTAGATACTTTAAAATACCCACTACTAAAGAGTACGAGTACTTGTAATTTTCAACAGAGATAATACGATACTTAAACAATGCTATGACTCATCTATTCTACCACACAGACAATCATAACAACACTTTCAAGTAATATTCATGTGGACACACATAAAAAATAATCCATTAGTTTTATGCGACATAACTGAAAGATAAGAATCATGAGATATGACTCACATGATATATTTCTTTAAAAACAAAATGGAAAAAAACATACAAAGAGAAGAGGACATGCACATGCAGTTTTGACCTCTACAGCAGCAGGAAAATACCTGCAGTGATTAATACAAGATACACACAAATACCTTACAGTGAGAGCATAAATCAATACAGTATTTTTAGACTACAACTCCCACAGGAGATACACTTCATGTAACACATACAAAAAGACACAAAGACTAACACAAAGATGAGTATCTTTACTGCTAATTTCAAACACACAAATGTTCCACAGTCAAAAAAAGCACAGTTCACAATGTAACAAGTCAACTGCCTCATGGTAAGCCACAAATGCGTGCCACTCTTGGCTGGCAGAGGAGGAAGCGTGGGAGCACATGTTACAAGGTGAAAAAATCAGTGCTAGATAATCCACTGGTGAAGTACACAGTGCAAGTGCAGAGCAGTGAAAAATGTGTCATTTTGACTGATCAGTGGAAAGACCCGTACAGATGTTACCTGCTGTTCTTAAATCCACTTCCACTCCCATCGCTCACAATGATCATTGTTTGTAAGGCCTGGACTGATGATTCTCACAACATCTCTCTAGATCTCTCCTCAAGGAAGTAAGTAAATAGAACTCGGGATGAAAGTGAACATTCATTTATTTATTTATTTGTACTTTTCAACCTCACACCTGTATGAACTCAGTTTGTAAGAGCTAAATGTCCATATTTTTAACCCACCGTTTGCAATATCACAGGCTTGTAAACATTTCTACAAACTTGAAAAGTAAAAAAAAAAAAACAAAAGCAAGAACTGAAGATCTCCTCCCCCAATACATACTCAAATCTCCTTCCTTTGTTTAAGAAGATGAGAAAATGATGGACTTTGGTTGATTGGGTTAAACTGCTTTAAACCTTTCCTGAAGACGGATGTTATGATTGGGTTAAAGACTTTCCTGAAGACTGATGTTATGATGAAAGACTTGGACTGATGTTAAAGACTTTCCTGAAGACTGATGTTATGAAGACTTTCCTGAAGACTGATGTTACAGGAGCAGACAAAGTTAATTCTCTACAGTCATGAACAAAGCTAGCAACATGAACAGCCAGTTCTAAACAGAGCGTAACAAAAACAAAAACAAAACTATGAACAGGAGCAGACATTAATATGAATGATACCAGCAATGTGCTGTGGATGGCAGATACTGACAATGGCAATGAAAGTGTAAATGATGAATGATTTTAAAAAAATCTTAATGCACAAGCAGTTCATATGAACTGAATGGAAAAAATCATGATGAAAATAGCGACAGAAAGACAAAAAATGCTAAAGCCCCATAACCCCCATGAATGGAGTGACATTTTGGTTATTTCAGCCTTCCAAAGCAACATGAAAATTGTTGTGCATTTAACAGAGAGTTTCGATGTATGAAAAGGTAATGAAAAGAGGTCACCTACAACAGGCAATAAGAAGCCGGCAAACATAATTTACATAACTCACAACACTGTTCAACTTCGACCTTCGATGCGTTCACAATGAACCATGTTTCATAAGCTGAAGACAGTTAGTGTGCGATGAAATGCTCTATCAATGAAAGCAACAATTATTACATAACGACTACCAGATTCAGACAGGTCACTCAGCTGGGAAATAAGCACTCACTTAGAGCTTTCGACAGATGTCTGTCCGTCTCATCAGTGGTGGTGTTGCAATTATTACAATTATTCCTTTGCCTGTAGTTCTAATTTTTCCAGGCCTAACCAAAGCGTGCTGGGTAAGTATGCAGATCAGATCAGGCACTTGCCTAAATCTCATCCAAATGCCTCCACAAACACACTCTGCTTTCCCCTTAACTTTTTTTCCCTCCATTTGCTTACCTAATCATTCATTTCCTAATTTACTGAAGGCTGTTTTTTTCATCTTCTAAGGCATGTGGCATCAGGAATCAGCAGATGTGGTGTGAGATATATAAGGACTGTATGGGAAATGGAGTCAGAACTACTGTTAACTCCAAGGGAAAAATCCCCCTGTACCGAAACGGCCTGGCAGAGATTCAAACCCGCAACTGTTGGATTACAAGTCCGGCGCTCTACCACCAACTAAGCTATTCTGACCCCCACTTCCACTTTTCAAATTTAAAGACACTGGTAAGATCTGTATGAAAACTCTCTTCAAACACAGGAACTGATGAGACAAACGGTGTGAAAGTGATGAAACACAGCTGGCCTGAAGCAACTCAAGCAAATGGTCCCATAACAGACAATGACAAAAGTGCCAGGACTTCAGCTGAAAGTGGTTTTGGTTTCTTGAAGCTATCTGGTTGCTGAAGCTTCTGGTATCACTTTAACAAACGTAATTTGTTGTTCATTGTTTTTTTTTTTTTTTTTTTTCACTTTCTCTTTTGTGTGCTTTTATAGTATTTGTTTGATGTGTGTGTGTGTGTGTGTGTGTGTGTGTGTGTGTGTGTGTGTGTGTGTGTGTGTGTGTGTGTGTGACAGAGAGAGAGAGAGAGAGAGAGAGATAGAGAGAGAGTGTGTGTGAGTGTGTGTGTGGTGTGTGTGTGTGTGTGTGTGTGTGTGTGTGTGTGTGTGTGTGTGTGTGTGTGTGTGTGTGTGTGTGTGTGTGTGTGTGTGTTGTTGTTGTTGTTGTTGTTGTTGCTGTTGTTTGTGAGCAAAGATGATGGGTGCTTATTTGCATGCACCTGCATATGCCTTCTAAGACTTTTCACTTTCTTGAGATGGTTTAACAATTTATCCAGGATCAGCAATATATCTTTCCTAAATCTTATGGGCTTTTAGATGACAGCCAGAGACAGGAACAGCCACAGACAGCACAGTTACAAAGCAGGAAGAGAAAAAAAACAACCTGTTTCAGCAAAACATCCATTTAAAAGTACAAAGTTTCTCCATTAGGAAGTGTACAACTTTTCATCTCTCATTTTTTTTTTTTTGACGAAAGAAATCAATCAATAAGATACAGACCAACCACTACACACCGAAGCCTCATAATGAATTACAACAACACCCGAAAGCATGCGGAAACGCTGAAAACACCTAATGCAGGAAAAACGTTTACCTTTGCCATCCTCCGCTGGAGTGACGGGGGTGGAGGAGGGGGTAGGGGTGGAGGAGGGGGAGGGACAGGGAGGGAGGAGGGTGGCTCAGCAGGTGCAGAGGTGGGGGAGGGGGAAGGTTTCTCATCACCTTCAAGGGCCGACTCGTCGGTGTTGTGCTGCTGAGCGGCTGTGGAGGCAGCTTCCACTGTATGATATGATGCAGGAGATGACGTGAGCACAGACATTTAACACAAACAAACAAACAAAAAAAAAGCATGGACATGCCCAGATGGAAGATGCATTATGGGAAGTAAACCTGTCAGAGAAAAAGCAAGCTACAGAAAGAGACAGACAGAAGGAAAGATAAGAGACTGAAAATTGGGTAGGGAGAAGGGAAGTGGTTTGGGGGAAGGGAGCGTAGGAAACCCTGACATACAAACTGATAAATCTGAGACCAAGAAAATGAGAAAAAGGCAAAGACAGAAAAGATGGAGACAAAAGAAAAAGAAAAAAAAAAAAAAGAACAACTACCAAGCTATTCAAAAGAAGAAAAAAAATCCATGCAGACAACTAGCCTAAACATTGGAAAAATTCTAATGTGACAACATAACCCTCCCCCCCCCCCCCCCCCCCCAACTCAAAGGGAAGGATAACTGAGAGTTGAAAAGGCATAAATGGCAAGGCAGCTAATGATTTGGTATAACACATGGGGACGATAAATTATGCATAAAATGCTGAAGATCTATTAAAAAATTCTGGAATAGCATAAACAAAAGAGAAAAAGCAAAAATCCCTACATTTCAGCATTTCACACACACACACATACACACTCACAAAATCATGCTAACTTCACAATGACTCACATTCATTCAGTCATTGGGTGTGGCAGTTAGAATATGCACACTCTGTGTTACTTGGTCAGGAAAACATAAAAAAGGGACAAAAAAAAAAAAAAAAAAAAAGTTATCTGCCCAGTTTGTGGTTGGCATACATCTGTTACTTTGTTTCAAGTCGGGTTAAATTGTGTGCACAGTATTAAATGTGAAACAGCATCATGTTTTACACACACACACACACACGATTAATAAAGTTACTACTAATGAAAATCATTATCAATTCTTCCATTAACTATGGGCCTTCAAATCTCTGCATAGTCTTTTCCAGTTCAGCAGAATTCAATAATCATAAATATTTCTTATTAGTATGTATTTGATTCTTAGATCAAAACACACACACACACACACACACACACACACACACACACACACACACACACGTACACATACACACACACACACACACACACACACACACACACACAAACACATATACACACAAACACATGCACACACACAGAGAAAAAAAATTCTCATTCTTAAATTTTCTGAAAAAAAAAAAAAAAAAACAAAACAAAAAAGGGGAACAGTCAGCTAAGCACTAAAGATTTCAATCATTCTTTCAGACACAAAAGGCCCAAACAATCAATCCAACAAAATGCAGCAAAATCCAAGCCAGATCTCAAGCTCCCCCCCCCCCCCCTCCCCCCATAAACTTCCAGGAAGAAACACTAAAACAAAAGAAACATAAGAATGCCAGGAATGGACTGGTGAGGGGGGTGAAAGGAGACCAGGTCCCTACCAACACACTCCACATAGTCTTAGAGTTCAGCACTATGAGCCCTGACCTCCAACGACCTGGTTGACAAGGTCGTCTATGATGCCCCTGACCACAGACTGGGCCGTGGGTTCTGCCTCCCCGTCATCTTCCTTCTCTAATCTCCCCTCCGTGGACGGGTCTGCTGGATAACGGAAATTAAGCAACTGGGTGAGGTCAAGACAATCTGCAGTTGTTGCCAAATCAACTGATCTTATCATCAAAAAAAAAAAAGAAAAAAAAAAAAAAAGAAAATAAAAGAAGAAAACCACCACTGAACAATGGATTACTTCCATCTGCAGTATATGCCAAATCAACTGATCTCATCATTAAAAACACACACACACACACACACACACACACACACACACACACACACACACACACACACACACAAGAAACCCTGAACATGGATTACTTTTGTCTAAAGTATTTACCAAATCAACTGATCTTATTAAAAAAAAAAAAAAACACATACAGAACACAAAACAATGAATTACCTCCCTCTGTGCATTAATTTGCTAAATCAAATGATCTTATCATTAAAAACAGGCAAACAGAAAACAAAAACAAAAAAAAAAACCCATCAAACAATGAATTACTCCCATCTGCAGTATTTGCTAAATCATGGTGACCATTAAATTAAAAAAGAAGACCCCCCCCCCCCCCCCCCAAACTGAACAATGGATAACTTCCCTTACAGGAACTCAGGGGCCCCAGAAGCTGGGAAGGACAACTCTGACAGGCTTATATGTTTTCTTTCTGCTCCGGTCATACCTTAGACTGGAAGACAATTAAACAGAGTCGTGCAAGTCACGGGGGGGGGGGGGGGGCCAAGAAAAAAAAAAAAAAAAATAGTTTGCACTGTGCTACAGCAACAAGTTGGAATTTCATACAGAGGCATCTATTGTGATACCGCCTTGGCTTAAGACTGTGTCAGGCCCATTGACAAAGGCTAGAACACCAAGGCTGCATCAAAATGTTGTTATGCTCTGCATAGTTATGCAGGGATTGTCTTCAGTTTGGACAAGCTCCTAGAATAACATTAGTAGTCTCCCAAATCCCTCGATGTTGGAGTGTGGCTGCCCATGTGGCGGGGTAACCAAAAATGGGTCATACAAGTAATGTTCTCATCCCCAGCTGATGCATTTGTACCACAGCGTTCAAATACTTAAGTTGTTTGTATGATCCCTTGAGTCTTTTAGCTAGGGTACGACAACAACAACATCTACTGTGATGACAACTGTTCAGAGCACCTGTCAGCAAACGGAAAGAAAATTGGGTCATTTGAAATGGTAACTAAATGCATTGCAGATTCTGAAGTGCTCATCATCAGGCCTAGAGCACAACATTCCTTCACAGCCAAGAAAGAATACAAACTGTTGTATTTGGCATAGCAGTCCTGAAACACAAGTATTCAGGAAGAGTAGGATTGTGATGCGCATTCAGTGAGGGCAGTCTGAGAAAAATCTATTGCGGCTGGGTAAGTAATACTGCACAGTACAATTTGATTCACAGTGTCAGGATTCATCATACAGACTGAAGACGCCCAACACAATTAAACCGATGGCACACAGGTATGCTCTGCAAATTCTGTGGGGATGCTTTCCCCAATAATTCAACATTGTCTAAACACACAGCCAACCTAACCCAACATGAGTACTATTTATTATGCACACAACACCCATAAAATCAAGGATATCAGTCTCTAAGGTATCATGGACAGATCTCCTCTTAATGGGAGTGTCGCTGCCTTCTCCCAGAATGAGTTCTGTTTTGTTGTGATTTGTTTTGTTTTTTAAAACCAGCTCAGTGCAAAAAGTCTACAGAGTAAGGACCATCTGGGATGGAAACAGTACCCTGGAAATACTTCCACACCTCCACACTTGCCCAGTGGCTTAGAAAGATTCTGTGTGGGAGCAGTATCCAGGTCTCTTGCCCACACTGACTTCAATGATTTTAGCTGTTTACAACCCTTAGTATTTACACCATGATATCAAACAAAGAAGCAAAACAGCTTGTTAACAACACTGGCTGAAGAAACAAATGAACAAAATGAACTTACGAAGATGACAGGACGTCAAGTCATTTCATAAGTAATGGTCTTCAAAATCAACTGCAAAGTGTCAGAAATGAAGGGAAAAATATTTTCTCACCTGCATCAGAAGCCGGAGAGGGGCCATCGCCTGCCCTTGACCTGTCTGCCCCTCCTCCTGCCCCTCCCCTCCTTCACCGCTGCCTTCCTTGGAGTTCTGAGAATAACAATGGCAAACAAGTCTGTGAGTGTAACTTCTCTGAACTCAGTTTAACACTGTTGGTGTTTGTTGCCGATGCCGAAGTCGCTGATGTGCCCTGTGTGTGTGGCCATAGATGTGGGTCAGTGTGCATGTGCATGTACATGCATGCTTACATGAGAGCATGTTACACACAGGATGAATTTACAGGAATACAAGAGGAAACTATCAAGGTAAAGAATGTTTGTCGAGTACTTACTATCAACAAAAGCTCTAAAAGCATTAATTTCAACTGGTAAACACACACTTATATACATTTGTAAAAACAGAAACAGTCTGTATGAACACAATATGCATGCACACACACTAGCATACATAAACACCCACCCACACATTCAAACTGGGTGCATATTTATGGGCATGGAAAGAATGCAAAGTTTATATATGCCATTTTGACTCTACATTCCTTCATTTAAAGCAGTCTTCTATGACAATGTTAGAAATGTTGATTGTTATTTTCTAAATCATCCAGCGGGTCTACTTTCTTCTGAAAACATGTCAAGATCTATATGAAACAAGGTGATTTACTGAATCATTTCTTTAAAAAGTGGGTCTGTG